>CM060834.1:78430000-79030000 GCA_030762175.1 Metallyticus violacea
CACGCCGAGTCCAACCCAATCCGGACAACTCCCTTTCGGGAGGGGGTCGTCGCAAGTCCCGCCCGGCTTCCTCTAGTAACGCCAGAGGTACCACGGGCTCTCAGGGTCCGCAGAGCCCGCGAGTAGTTGAGATGCTGAGCCTTGGGGAGTAACAGATGAGATAGATGAGAAATAGAGTGAGGTAGTGCTAAAGTACTGCCGTTAGATAAAAAAAAAACATGCTGAATAATTGTTGTATGGAAAAAGAAGTCGACTCGAGGGGATAGAACGTACAGATAGAGGGCGCGCTCGCCTCCAGCCCTAACAAAGGACCAAGGTAATTATGACTTATATAAGTAATTGCTCTTTTTGGAAACTGTTATTAGAGAATTGAGTTTTCAGTATGTTTATAAATTAACTATGCTTTTGCCCTGCCAATTCCAAAGTTCCGGTATGCCCATTAAGCAAGTGTTAACAGATTAGAGTTGTAATTGATTTAAGTTCTTCGGGTTGTTTTAATGGAAGTTTCAAACTTTCGGTCCCCGGAATGTCACATGGTGGAGCCACCGTGGGAATTGTGTAATTTCATGTCCTTTTCTGTTTTGCACACCCATATAGGTTTGAAATTGTTCTCTACATTCCTTGTATAATCCACATTTAATGTTTTTTCTCTCTAAGGCCATGCCTTTGTGCTTAATTTCGCCTTCTAGTATTTCTTGCTAGTTTTGTAAGATATATGGTGAAGATGCTTCTAATGTTTGTTTCGATACATTCCGTAACGTATGGTTTCTAGTGCACTGAATTGTTTCATACGCACGTATGGGCTTCGTCTATTTTCTCTTTGCCTAGGAGGCTCTCATAAATACGCCCATCTCCTCCCGCCTGCCCTCCCCGTGTCGTACATTTACGCACGAAAAAGAACCTCAAGCCTGAAAGAAGAGGCCTCTGAGCAAAATTTGTCGGCCGTTTCACGCCCTAAATAGAATGCGACGCTGATGACCTGAGATGTTAAAGAGCGTCCTTAAATAAACAAATCAATTCACCAAATGATAGCCTATTTTCTAATTTTAATATTGTTATTTCTAAATGTTTTCCAACTAAATAAATTACAGTTTTTCATACCATTTGAAATTATTTTAGCTTAATAATGTGATATTTTTAACTGTGTTTAGCTCTTCAGTGCGGTAATACAACACCTGGCGATGCTGGTTGTTTTGTTAAGGTGTTGACAGTAAAACTTTTCTTCCGCAGACCAGCCTAGAGTAGTTGCATGAAGAAATGTGTTTTAAAGTTATGTTGAAAATTATAGAGCTGATATGTCCTTGCAGGATGCTTTTCAGGCATGTTTAAAAATTTTAAAGTATTATTTTTTTATTATTTTTTCCAAATTCCCGTATTTTGGTAACTTGCTGTTTTAATGGGCCATTAATAATTGAGTTTTTCTCAACACAACGGACATGTGTATACCATTTGTATAATGGATATCTAAGTAACAAAGTCATTTAACACTTGATAGACGAATTTCAAATTCACAGCAGTTGTATAAGGATAATATATTGAGCACTATTACTCTTAACCAAATGATTTATTGCATTTTCATGCGAACTATTTTTGGTCAAATCTGTATTCGAATTTCTCATTGTCACTCAGCAGTTTGGGATAAGTGCAGGTGTAATTATATTGTATGTGCCAAAGTCTTTTGGGTTTTTAACGGTTGTGTGCTATGAAGATTTTGGGCGCAGTAAATGTGCTGCAATGTACCCACCGGTGTTTTTATGAGGACAATTTTACAAGACGTTTTAGACGATGCGCCCATCTTGATGCCATGAATCAGTATGTAAACACGTGTCTGAGAAATTCATCTAGCATGCAGCAACAAAATGGGTAAAATTCAAACCTTACTAGTGTACAAATGTATATTCCTTATGACAGGGTAATCCCATAGCAGGTTTGTGTTATTGTGAGTGGTTTCTTTCATCAGTGACTAAAAGGTTAGTTGACCCACAACTTGTGTTTTCATTAGATGAGACATAGTAACATCAAAATGGTGGTGTGAACACCCACAACATTCGCTATTGGATTTCTGAAAATGCAAATTGTATACAAGAAACCCTTCTTTATGATAGGAAAATTGGAATTTGGCAGCCAACTGTGGCTTGTCCAGCTACAAGGCTACAAGGCTTGTCCGCCTGTGGTGCCTCAGTAGTGAAAACGGGCGTTAAACACAATTTAAAAAAATCGTTTGCCTCCAAGTAATTTTTAAGTGACCCCAAAACAGATGAAAATAGCAAGGTGATAAGGAAATCTAGTCGCACTAGAAAGGTTCAAACTTGACTTTATTTTTATAGTTTATTTTGAAGGAAATATATGATACACCCAAAATTAACTCAGAGAGGGAGCAAATCAAATGAAATCACGAAGAAGTACAATGCATGATTTTAAGAATGTTTATTAATATTTAGCAAACTGCAGTTTTGTGTAGCTTTACACGGTCTTGGAGCTTGTAGCAAAATATGTTTGTCATTTTTCTTATTTAGTAGAACGTAACATTTTGTTTTATAGGGTGCCCCATCTTTTTTCTCTTGTATTGTAAACATTATGAAAGAAACTACTATTTTTTATATTTGTACATGGTATTTATAATTTTTATATCAACTGTTGTGTTATATTATATTTGTATGGTATAATTAACTGTAATAATATTTCCATTTTGTAATTGAATGTACTAATTTTGTTTATATAGTTTTATATTTTTGTAACACGAGGCTAATTTTGTTTACATGTTCTAGCTGGGTATGTAATAAGGGAACTAGGAGATTCTCGAGTCCACTTCACTCTTAGTTCGAGAACATAGCTGAGGTCTACCCTTTATCTGCAGATGCATTAGTTGCACATTTGTCACCTTATGGTTCGACGAAATAACTAATGGTTGTTGCCATTATTCAACACGTTAGCAGCATCTTCAGTTGTAACTACTTGTGATTGGATGACCCAACTAATGGTTATCACCACAATTCCACAATCCTGCAGCAACTGGAGGGATAAGGGCCCACTCCCCAGTGTAACACCGCCAGCGTGAACAAACTGCAGTTCTTCCAAAATTGATTACAAAATAAACTAATAATTGTGTGCTACGTGCGATGGTATGTGTGGTAACTTGAAATACTGATACTGCAAGTGCTTACAACAATAATACAATACAAAGGGATACGCTTACATTTAACATTTACAGTTCTCCAGTCCGTGTGCTAGTGACAGTGTAATAGTGTTACTACAACAACTATCCTGTTCCCTAGTTTTGTTTTCTTCGCAATATTCACCTCATGGACACTTTTTTATATTGTTTTAGTTTTTTTTTCTCTTCACTTTGTTAACCTTTATGTAGGGGGTGCAGCCTTAACAATGGACCAAGGAAATTATGAATTATGTAAGTAATGATTCTTTTTGAAAGTTGTATGTGTTAAGAATTAATAGAGAATTGATTGGGTTTTCAAATTAGCTATGTCTTTGCCCTTCCAATACAAAAGTTCCGGTATTATCATTAAGCAGGTTAGAATACCGAGTTGTTCTTCAGGTTGTCATAATGAAGGTTTCTAAGCTTCGACCCCCGGTACGTCACATGGTGTAGGCGCTCGGGTCTCGAACCCGGAACGTCACAATATAAAAACTAGCATGCAAATGTAAAGAATTAATGAAGGACGAACATGCCTTGAGGACCAGCGCTCTTTACACGAGAAAGAAAGAATTAAAGTAAGAATGAAAAGACTGACAGACAAAATAGAATAAAAAGAATACAAACAGAAGGGTGAACAATTTCTACAAATTGTTCTTATCTAAACGAAATGAGTTTTTCGCATGTTTCCTGCCCTTTGATGGGGTGCAGCCTATAAATCTTCCGTGCTTGTTCTTTCTCTTCAACCTGCTCTCGGTGAATAGCTTGCCAAGCCTTGATTGTGTCCATGTATCTACTACAATACCCGAGACATTGAAGTGGTGGTTTATTAATTCATCTGGCCCATGTTTGATATTCTGTAGAGAAAATCACTTATGTTTGTACGTAATCCTTTGAGTGGATTATTTTCTATCTTTCTCTTTATGCTTAACTTTCATGAACAGTGAAGTGATGCTATGTTTCTCATATCTCGAATTTTTTTCATAGTGTTTAACGCCCGTTTTTACTACTCAGGCACCACAGGCGGTGAACACTGGTGATACGTAAAATGAAATTATATATTGCGAAAGGCTTTTTTCGAGGAAGAAAACGTTTCAGGCCTAAGTATTGGTACCTTCCCGGCATTTGCCAGTTATGAGGACTGAGAAAAACCTGAAAAAAAACTGTCAGGGAGAACGCTTCTGGCAGGATTCGAACTCCAGACCTCCCGCTCACGAGTCTGCGTCTTAACGACCTCGACCACCTGTGGCGGTATATCTAGAAATGTCTTTCATTTGTACCATTAGCATTTTTTATTATATTTATGCAACGTCTAGGGCAGTGAAAAGTTATACAAATGTAGACATTGTCTTTATTATCTTTAAAATAAGGTATAGTGTTTGTTTTCATATGTATTTACCTCGAGTTTTGCCCTTAAACTTGGAAATTAACCGTTACCCTTCTGTAAAATGTATTAACATTTTGTTCTGGTAATTCAGTACGTCAGAGCATTGATTATAATCTACGTGGGTCGGGATTCATCTGTAGAGTGTATTTACAGATGACGGAACTTGGAATTCTTCCATTCCCTAGGATTGATTCCACCCACTCCTTAATTCCCTTTATTCCCTCTTCTTTTGAACTGTGCAATATTTCCAAGAAGAATATTTTCAACGATACTAAGTTAATTTATGTGACTGGCAGGCTGCATACGAGTATTTTTCTCGTCTTTATCTTGCACTAATGAAAAAACTTGCTCTGGAGAAGGTGGGATATCTTTCCTGGACTCGTCAAGCGACAAGAGCCACTTGCATGTAAGTCAATGAAGACAGCACTTAGGACAGTTCAAGCCCAGCTTCAGGTAGAATGATAGAGTAAATTCTAAAAGTATCTCACCTGATATTTATTTCACATTTCGTTAGCATAAAATGGCTAATTATTCTCAAAAATGAATAATAATAAATCATATAGAATTTAGCGCAGAAAGAAAGGCAAGGGGGGAAAAAACGAAATTACTTTAAAGCTGTTTATTCCGCTTACACTTAATACATGTTTATAAATGGCATAAATGCACTGCTCCGACTTGTGCGTTTACTAAGGAAGACGAGATGCATTAGGTAAAGAAATTGCTAACTCTGAGTGACGTCATTTTATGTAGATATTAGTAAAGTTTTCTGCTCTGTTTGATTCAGAGAATAAATAAATTTGCGTTATTTACACAACACTGAATATGTTTAAAGTAAAAATTCTAAAACTAATCTCATTTGACATGTAATAATTGAAGAATAATTCTACCATTGATAAAAAAATAAATTTTAGCCAAAGGCTATCATAAGGTGAGGTCTATTCGGTAACCTATATCCAGTAATTATTTTAAATTAATCCAGAATTCCATAAATAAAATTTTACGTAAACACGAGCGCAAAAACTTATTTTGCGATCCGAAACATACAAGTAAATGCACATCTATTTTTAAATTAATATTTATATGGAGACGTTCTCGTTGTAATCAGTTCATTTATTTTCTACAGCGCGCATTTCTGTCTGTAGAACATTTACGACAAATACATTCCGCAGTTCATAGTTAAAATACCCCAAACAGATCCAAGCATTTGAGTCGCCTTTTCTTAAAATTACTAAAATGAAAATTTTAAACATAATGTTAGGGTTTATTCTTTAACTATTTATTTTATTAAAATTCTGTTAAAATCTTTATATAGCTGGTTGAAAATAGATTAAAATTTAGTGCTTTGTGTTTAAATTACGAAAATTCGGAATTTGTCTCTAACTGCGAAAAGCATGTATTTTCTGACGCACCTTAGCAAATGTGGATTCATTATACATAATTATTCTTCTAGATCACATATAACTAATGGCGAGCCAAATTAGCGGTTTACAACGCAATGATTAATTTCTAAGTGACGGACAATATTCCACAGTTGTCATAATATAGCGTCATTGATTGATAACTCACGTTAATTTTTGCGAACATAATAAAACTTTGTTTAGCTCGTCGTGGCTACCCCTAGTCCTAGTGACATTTTGATGAGGGGGGAGGGGGCTAACATTTTTGCCTACGTCCAAAATTACTACAAATTTATGAAGAAAATGTAAATTAATGAAGTTATTTCCTTAAAAAATTAATTGCTATACATTTTAATGATGATTATGTTAAATGAGATTAGATTATATATTATATTCAAGGAATTACTCAGAAAGTTGAATTTGTGAAGGTTATTACAGAGCGCTAGAGCAGGGAAGTTACATGTTATGTAGTCCATAAGATTAATAAAAAGCGATTGATTTCCATTTCACTCTCTTTGTGGTTAGGAATTTAAGGTATTTAAAAAACTATTTGCTAAGTTTATTACAGAACACTGTTACATATATCTCTGTTTTATTTTTAATAATATTTCGTTGTTAAATGTTTGTATATTCCATTCAATAATACACTTTGCACTATATTTTTCAATAAAATTGTATTGCATCAAAAAAAAATATAAATAACTTAAAATCAATAATTGCAGAATGGAAAAAGTGTCTATTTAAAAATACTCTAATGGGTATGTAAATTTAAGATGTAACTCAGAAAAATGTTAAATAATAATAATAAAAAATTAATTATTTTTTAAGAAGAACCCTCAAGCTTTCATTGAATTTATATAAGTACATTTTGTTATTTTCCTTTCAAATATATATTATTGGACTTGCCCTTTTAATAAATTCCAATTCCATCACAGCCGCCAGGGGTGGCCGAGGTCGTTAAGGCCCAGACTCGTGAGCGGGAGGTCTGGGGTTCGAATCCCACCAGGACCGTCCTCCCTGACTGAGTTTTTTTTTCCAGATTTTCCTCAGTTCTCATAAATGGCAAATGCCAAGGAGGTAGACTAAACTTAGACCCTGGAACGTTTCCTTCTTTAAATGAAATCCTTTCCCAATATATCATTTCGTCTCATGTATCATCAGTGTTCACCGCCTGTGGTGCCTTAGTAATAAACACTATTAAAAATAAAAAGGTTTCATTATATATTTTTTCCTCTCCCCTCCAGTCATTTTTCTATTGTGGATTCAATTAATCGTACTTTCTATTGGTAACAATATCCGCCTTTCGTAATTTGTGTTGTCCAGGAATTTTGTAGCTGCTGTGATGTTGGCAATTTTTTATTATTCGGTGACAATTTTTTATTATTGGGTTTGTCCGGTTGATGAACACTAGCCGCCTCTTTTTTCTACATTTTCTGGGACTAGCTCCTTTCGGATTGACAATGCCATGGATTTATTCGTTCAGCGACCGCTCGGCCGTTGCGTGCGACTAACAAATGGTTGACTAGAACCCATGATACATGTTCTTGTGAGAATGAATAAATATACCCTCATTCAAACCATTGCCGGTTTAATTTAAAGACATTTCCATAATGGTCTCATAGACACGTATGGAGGGCTATTGTGTTCGTTTTATATGATCTATACTTATTACTACATGTTAGCTATTTATGAACATCTTTTAGTTGTTTTTTTTTCTGTTCTGAAGGTGCATTTAAGTAATATTATACTTTCACATAGGCTATTATACAGATTGAGGCAAATTATACACAGTGAGGCATTTATAGTATCGCGGCCGTTTTACTCTGAAACTAAAGGGAAATTCAAAAAATGCTTCAGAAAAAATTTGAAGTGCTCTTAAGAGGAAATAAGATAGCAACATTAACTTGTCCTTGAAATGACACTCTCACTCATTTCACGATCAAAGAGAGGAACGATATGATTTACATTTATGGCAAAGCTCATAAGAACGCTAGAGCCGCTTGCAACTTATACGGAAATCGACATCCTGTTACAAATGTTCATGGAATTGCAAACTTATTCTCCGAAACGGGAGGTATCGCATCAAGAAAACACTGCATCATTATTAAGATAATCTCTCAAAGGAGTGTTCTTCAGCATTACAAATACCACCCATATCACATTAGCCTACATCAAGCCCTTCATGGGGATGATTTTCAGAAGCGTATTGAATTTTGCCAATGGGCCCTACTACAAATTCACAACTGTCATTTCCAACAATTTATTTTCTGATGAGGCAACATTCACCAATCATGTTCAAGTGAACCGAATAACATACATTATTGGACAGTGGAAAATCCAAGATAGTTACGGAAAGTAGAGCATCAGCGACAATAGAGCGTGAATGTTTGGTGTGGCATATTGGGACTCCATATATAATTGGGCCATATTTCATTGAAGGTAAACGTGATGGGCAGAAATGCAGATTTTTTTTTACCAAGAACTTCCAGTGTTGCTAAAGGACGTGCCTCTTGTGGACTGGGATGCAATATGGTATCAACACGATGGTTGTCCATCTAATTACTCATCTGTAGCTCCGAAAATATTAAACAGCGAGTATCCTTGTCGATGGATAGCACGCAGAGGACCTGTCCATTGGGCTGCCAGTTACCTTGATCTCACTTCTCCAGACTTTTTCTTATGGGAATACATTAAAGATAAAGTTTATGAACAAGTACCAACTACACTTGGTAAACTACGTCAAAAAAATTAGGAATATTTTTGTAAAAATCAGAGACGTGGTCATCGATCTTTAAAGCACATTTTCGGAAAGGCTTCGATCTTAATGGTCATACTTTCCAATATTTACTGAATTCAAATTGATTGTAATGAGAGCATAATATAGTTTCAATTATGGTTATAACTGAATCGTATTGCACTACATGTAAATTGATAGCAGTAAAGTGTAAATGAGCGAAAAACTTTTGCTCTCTTATTTGTCCAACATCTCTTCATCTGTTATACCTAGCTGATAGATGTACTAGAGCTTTTATACCAAAAAGTGAATGCTCTTTCCATTACCGGGAAAAAATACACCATTCCACTGGAAAAAATGTTGGCCTTGAAATGACCTTGTGAATGGCATGGATGAGCTAAGGTCGATATCTTTATGTTCCCCCAAGAGCAACTCCTTTTTGTCTCAAGCATTTTTTGATTTCCTCTTCGATTCGGAGTAAAATGGCAGCGACATTATAAATACCTCTACTGTATTTATGAAAAACATAATAATTCGTAAAGAAGAACTTAATTACATGTGTATGTGTGTTTTTAATGTGTACATTATAGGGGTTTTCATTAGTCAGAAATTATTTAACTTCCTTATATATAATTTTCGATACAATCTTAAAAATTCTGACTTATTACACAAGAAATAGAATTATTTCCATTCTCACCCATAACTTAGATGTATTTAGCATTTTGGTTTTGTACAAGTGATAGCATCTCTTCAAAGTTACTTACAGCAGTTCTGTATTGATGTTCTTGAATACATACCACAACGCATGCGGTGGAGTCCTTCAACTCAACTATTGTGTCATCGGTCTATTCAGCAGCACTTCTTCAGATAGCCCCAGAACCAATAAACTGCTGGGTTAATAACTGGCGATCTGTGAAAAGAAGTAAAATATCGTGGACAAGCTCTTAAAGTATTAGGATCACAAAGCTGCGTTCACACTTGTAATAATATTAAATAATTTGAATACGAATTTGCAGAGGCAATACATTTCTTCCTAATATTATAAATTAATACACACACATTTACTATGATTAAAATATGTTATTTCAACCTCAATTAGATATAAACTCACAGTAGTGATGAAGCAGAAAATTCCATATATCAGATAATATCCTAGCCTAGATTTCTTAACATTGAATGGAAAATGAAGAAAATATAATCTATTAAATTTATCCCTTTCTTTTTAAAAAAAAAAACCCTATATATAGAGTAGCTTTACACATGTCCATACTATCTATGTCAGAATAAATATAATTTACAGCAATAAAGATAGTCTTATTATTGCATCTCATTACTCCATAGTTTGTTTTCTTTCTTCTTTCTTCAGAATATAAATATTCGTTTTTAAATTGGATGACAATATGCCCTGTAAATAAATTTAATGTTTCAGAGCACTATATTTTCTCATTGGCACTGCTGGAGAAGTAGAAAAAGTACTGATTATAAGAAACGTTTCAAAAAGTCCTTCTTTTTCACTGAAACAATGTCGGCTGCTCTGGAGACATCCAGTCGTACTTCATTTCCTTTCACACACAGCTTAGAGCATCAGGAGTGACGGATGTGATGGCTTCCTGATTCGCAGAGATAATTCTGGTAGATTCGACGAAGAAAAAGGCATCAATCACTTGCCCTCTCTTGCAAGAGCACGCCACTCTTATTCTGTCACATGCACTCCACCCAGAAGTTAATTGTACGAATGGAAGATAAAATCTTGCTCTAGATGTTCTTTGTGAGATTGACCATGATCTCTTTCGTGTTTTAGGTAAGTTCATGGAAACACTGTTGGCATGACTACTGTGTACGTGACAGAACAATAGAAAAAGGAGTTCTGTTGCAAGGGAGGCTAAGTGATTGGTACTTTTTTCGTGGAATCCACTTCGACTTCGCACAACTTGAGTGAATCAGGGCAGCTACCTCATTTGCCATTCCTCATATGTGTGTAACAGGAATTGGTGCACCTTAGATTGCACCAGACAAACGCATATATTATTGCAACGAAGAGGAACAATTTCTGTAATTTATTTTAACTTTTACCTTTCAGATTTTATTGCAAAAATATAACGATCCAAAATCTTAACGCTATTATACATATAGTTTGAGTAATATAGATGCAGCTACGTATAATGAAATCTAAATCTGTTTTAAAAAAGATTGGCAGGTTTACTATTTTAATACCCTTTTCTAATTCACGAAGCTTAGCAATATTTAATTTCAAACTCATTATAATAACTTATATATTCGATGTATACCAAGGGTGCCAAAATATATATACACTTTCACAGTAGATATGTATTTAATATATTTCAAAGTTGAGCCGAAAAACAACAGTAATGTGTAATATGGTGTTCTGTAAACAGATGTGACTCACATATATTATGATAGCGTTGCTACGTGACGGGTAAATCAACAATGAACAAATGAAGACAAGGTTTTCGTATGATGTTCTGTAAGCAGATGTCGCATTACGTTATGCTAGCGTTGCTACAACAAAATGGAGCGGAAAGCAATTTTGAAGTATTCAAGGCACTGGTAGGACGAAGAAGTCCTATTAAGTTTCCACCGCGTTCTCTGGATCTATCTCCGTTGGACTTCTATCTATGGGGAGCACTTAAGGATGTTGTATACCGTAGAAAACCAGCTACACTGGTAGCACTTCGGGAAGAAATTGAAACGCATGTGCTGCAATCGCCAAGGACACTTTCGCAAACATTGCTATATTCGCCACAGTATATACGAGTATGTTGTTTTCCTGACGCTGTGAATACATGTCTCCTTTTCTCCCCTCACTCCTTTCTAAATACTAAGTGTCCGCCTCATTATCTTCTTTGCATCTCTACACGCACTATCATACCACGTGCCAGTGACAAGCGGCCCATATTTTCTAAATTTCATTTTCATCCCACTTCTCGCCTCTTGTAATGCAGATGTCATCAGGTTTAAATCTCTCAATAAGTCATTGCTGGTAGTTATCTCGTTCCTCTACCCTCCATCTGTAACGCGGTATTAACTTTCCACATCTGTTCTAGTTCTAGCGTTCCCCACCATTTTGCTTACTGCTATTCGCAAACCCAAAGAAAAATGACGTGAATCTGCCCTGTCCCCTTACCAGAAATTTCTAATATGTGGTATCAAATTAGAAGTGCAAATTATATAGTCTACTACACTTCTCCCAACGGTTTTAAAAATATTATTACCCTATTTTGATCCTGTCCATATTTAACATTCAAAATTTTAAGATCAAGTGCATCACAAAACGCAAGTAGCTCTCTGCCCTCGGCATTTGTTACTTTATCTTGACTTATTGTGCAGCTCCTTCTGTTGTCGTCACCTTCCCCCTTCCCTCTCTTCCGATGTACTAGTGAAATATTTTCCTCTCCTATTCTTGCGTTGAAATCACCTACTATTACCACCATGGCAGTTGGATATGTTTCTATCAAGTTCACTACTCTTTCTGTTATGTCCTCAAGAAAAGACCAGTAACAGTATTTGGAAGCTATGTTGTTACTGGGGGTAGCTACAAGTCGTTCACAAAGACAGAAACACATTCTCCTGAAATTCTTTCCTTGCTTTTCCAGTATTGAAGCAGCTGTCTTTCCTTCAGATAATGCCTGACCTCAATAGTTGTATTGTCCTTGGAATTTTCATGATTTATTTTTTTAGGTGATATTTGTCGATGAAATAGTACTAGACTTTCGAAAAATAATAGCAATATACGGTTTCACATTAAATGTATTTTAGCACAACATGCTGAAAACACAACTCTATGTCATGTCAACAACATGTTGCCAATCCTTAGAAGGTGGCGCACTCAATTTGCAACATTTCTGGATATCTATCTTACTGACATCTCAAGTTTTTTTTTTTTCTTTCTTTCAAGTGATTGGAACAGTAAACTACCTTTACTTATATGAAGAAGTACAGCATGCACCAAAATTATGCCTTCATAATCTTAACACACAATAACCATTACTTTTAAAGGATTCTAAAATGTGCGGCATAGTTATGGACGTAGCGAAACCATATGACGCCACTTATTTGAGCTCGGTGTTTTACGAACACAACTATGTACCAAATATTGTGATAATGCGACGAAGAAAAAACCTTCACTCTCATATTCATATGCTAGAGATGAACTTTTGTTGTGTCCATTCGTTGCCACTTTCCAGTTTCAGTTATACTGTGTGGAAACCAAGGGCACAAACTTTCCGCAATTTAATTTTTTATAATAAACTTTTATGAACAGATGATGCTGCAATTCCAGAATACACGGAAATTACCACATATGCTTAGGTGTTTTCTCCCAATGGTGCCTTTTGCAACGACGGATCTGCCAACACGAGACCTGTATTCGCAGTTCTCCCTTCCGTGACGAAATGCAATAATTCGGTAGGTTAGAATTTCTCTCCCACAAGTTTCTTGTAATGTTCTAAAGCACTGAGTTATTTTTCCCTCTTGCAGCTTGGATATATGTCGGTCCTGAGAGTCTAGTGGTAACCTCGTAGACTCAAGCATCCGTTCAATCCTGCTCAGGATCGATGGCTTAGTTGCTTATATCCTTCCAAGATGTGTTTGAGTTGTTTGGTTAAATTGTGATTAGATAACTGTCAGCTTTAAGTAACAAGGCTGATTAAGAGGCCAATAACCTGTTTTATATTCCATTCAAGTAGGGTCAAATTATTGTGAATACATTACAATCATATCCTTATACACATGCACACATTTAGAAAACTATAAGCACTAACTACTTATGATTGTATAATTAATACAGTATACATACTTTTTTCAAAATGCATATGACAGAAGGGACGAAACGATTTTATTTTTCTAAATTCTGCAATTCTATTGTAGAGTAAAAAAATAACCGTAATGAGCTGTAACATTCTAGTGCTTCACTAATTTCTTCTTCAGAAAACACATTTGTTTTTTTTTTGTTTTTTTTTTTGTTGTGAATTTTAAAGTACACTATTTTATTATTCCACTATTCAATATTCCAATGAGTTTATCAAAAGCTTGATTTACCAATCCAAATATGTATAAAATATACATATGTACTAAGGTTAAACTAAGATAGTTCATGTAGAAAAATATAAACAAAATAATAATAATAGAGATTAAGAAACAAAACAACACGCTAAGCAAATAGCATAAATAGCGTTCTGTCTAGTACATTGGAAGAGCACATAGTTGGTCGAAATGCTACATATAGCTGATGTGTTCTGTAGTGTTATTGTTCCAGTTTTAGAATACATTCAAATCAATACATGAGCCTTAAGCTCGTACATGCTAATGTCGTCCTTATAACAATCAAAATAGTCATACACATACATACCTACAAATATACAAATCTACATGTATATATACATATATACAAATACTTCGATATTTTTACGTTTTCTCTTAATAATTTTATATACAAATACTCTTGAGCCCCCTTCCATTTACTCGCACCCCCCGTCCAACTCCCCCCCCCCTCTTCATTATAGCCATTGACCTTCTTTGTCGGGTCTTCACTAGAAATATTCCCAAATTGTATCTCGCATGCACCAACATTTCCGCCAGATGTTCAAATTTTCATTGAAATTCAGAAATTGCGGTGATATATGATCATTTCTTAAAATCTCATTTTTCCCTGCATTCTACCAAAATATGCCTCCAGGTATCGCTTTCTCCCCACAATGGGCAAATTATTTCCCCGAGAACATTAACTGTTTTGTTTTATTTCAAGGCCCCTTACACTTCTTTCTTCCCTGCCTCAGATATCTAAATAATCCCCTTCACCACACCGGATGTATTTGAGCCTGCAGGTTAAGCGATACTTTTTCTGCGCAATATTTGTCTATTTATATCTACCATACGTCTGTTAATTATTTTCCAATTATTTCGTGGAATGTCCTCTTCCGTTAACCAAATATACCCCATTCCAGTTTTGTCTAAGCCTTTCCTTATTTCTGATGCTCAACCCGTTTTCTACCCTTCCCTTATTTGCTCCCTTAGACAGACTGCCCGAAGAAGAGCTTGATTCCCCCGTATTATCCTCAACCAGTATTCAATTGTTCTTATTTTTAAATTCACACTTTCATTAGAAATAATAAACCCTCAAGAACCCAACAATTTGCTGTACTCCTGTAGTATTCTGCAACTATATTTTTGTTTATATAGACTTGATGCGTATATTCAATCTTTATACTTCGATACTCGACATGTACATATTTTAAAAAATAAAACATTAGCTTATTATTTTATTATATTGAGAGTTTTATATCAAAATATATCTGTAATTTCTTACTGATTGATTTTATTATGAGAATTTAGAATATTTACTATTATTACTAATACTGTGAGATTTTCCAACCCCCGAAAAACGTTTTGCAACAGCGTGTTGTCACTCACAAAATGCACCTGAAAATGCTTTCAAACTGCACTCATATTATTTAAAAAATGCAGAGAACAAAACACACCATCTTCTGTCAATTAAGAATAGCAACTGACATAAAAATAAAACATTGATAGTAATGAAAACTAGTTTTCATGCTATAGATGCTAAAGGGCAATCTTATAGCTTAGTTGCTCAGATGGTGTGTTTACCAAAAGTTTCTTTTGTTGAAAGTCAGACGCAGAACTGAGATTATTTTTTAGGCAGAGAGGGCTTGTTTTAAAGCCGCGCAAAGTGAAAAGCACACTAGAATTAATGCAATGGCGCATTCAAAATTAAGTAGTCCAAAATGAGAAATATTACGATTTATTGTCATAGTACAAGTATTTATGAGACATTTTGTAGCTCAAACATACCATCGCCAGACCATCTGCGGAAATATAAGGAATTGGGACCACTTTTATTGCAGGTTGGCTGCGGGAATTAGAAGCGCATGAAATTTTTGGTACCTGACTTGGTATATAGAAGCTTATGAATCAGACATGTGCTACTGGCGACAATATTCATAATACATTGTAGAATTAACGAAGTATCGAAAAGTATTTGTGCAAAAGTACTATTCATTATCTCTAACTATTGAGTGTAGGGGATATTGAGAATCCATCTCTACTATTTATCAATTGTTTTCAATATTGCTGAACAGGGCGTATGTTCTTTTTAATTAACTATCATGTCGCTTTCAATTATCTGTCCTGAGGTACATTAGCAATCTATCAACTTGCAATTCTCAATTAAAATCCATATAAAATACCATATATTGAGATGAAACTTTACAAATACTTAATTAAACCTGCTTTTAAAAACGCAATGTTCACAACCATTAAGCACCTACATTTGTATAGGTGATTATATAGTATTTAATTTGACGCTCGTATTCATCCACATGCAGTGGTATTTTATAATTAAAGGGGTTTTAAATAAATAAATAAATATGTGGAGTGGAGGATAGGATTTGGAAAAAGGAAATTTTACTGTCCCCCCCCCCCTTTTCTTTATATGGAATCTCAGGGGTCAATGATAATTCTTCCTTCCCGATGATTGGTTTCCGCTGACTTATATTTTGCTACGGCTGTTGAGACCCTGCTGCTCGATATTTATATGGTCCTGTGACCATAGGAGAATGAATATATGGAGATTGATAAGCTTTTTCGTTACAGTAGATGAAACACAATTTATTTTTCATAAGCTATTGCACATAAAATGTACTGCAGTTATTTTCTGGAGTATATGTGCCACTTTCGCACTAACTATGACGATCATTCTGGCGTTTCTTAATTTGATAAAGACTGATCCTGAAATCAATTAATCCTGAGACGCAACTGAACACAACTGATAAAGCTCTTCCACTCTTCCAAAACTGACTACAGCTTCCCACTAACTGAACAGAACTGAGAATGAATGCGGATCAACTGTCTATATTTCCAAGCAACTGAACTGATAGAATCTGGATCAACTTTCCCTGGGCCGCAAAATCGCAAGACTAAATAAACATGGCAGTCTGCCAGTCTCACGAAGCTAAAAACATATACTTTCAAATCTGTTTTTAGAAAAGTCTAGAATGTTTTTTCCCATCCTTGCCTCTCTGTTAGGTAATCTGTTCCCTCCATTTTTTCTCTGCTATATTATTTGTCAGATGGCTTACGTACCTTCTTACACACAACCCACATAATTATTATATGTAACCGTTAATATCTCCCTTCGAGGTTATTCCCTTGTCTATTCTCCCCCGGATGTTTATTGCTTTATTACATTTTCCTTGCTTTACAATTTCCTAACAGTATACATATAAACATCTTATTTCAGGATTCTCCTTTAGAATTCTCTTCAGAAAATATCGGTTCTGCCTGAGTCATCTTTTACAAAATAATATTACAATAGGCAACAGAAATTCTAAGGTCAGATATTATGGCTGGGCTGTGCAACCTTGCAAAAAAATTATATTTTACATCTATAATTCAACACTTATATAGAAAATAAAATGAAATTACACTTATGACTATAATAAGAAAGTTACATAAAATTACTTGTTATAATTACTTTAATTAAATATGGGGGTCGCAGCTGATAAATACTGTCTCACACATAGAAATTAAATGCAGCTCTGGAGTTTATTTTAATCACTTTGTAGTAGTTAGGGGATCAGCGAAAAATTAATAAACAAATAAAATATAAACTTATAATATATAATTATTATTATTATGATGCAGCCATGGAGATTAAAGTAACTTTGTGCTCACGGTACATCATTCTCTGAATATCAATATATGTTTTAATCTCTCCGCTGCCGTATTGTTCACCTGAGAGCATAAACAATATTTCATGTGTATATCCTTGTCCTAATGCAGAACCACCAACAGTTGGTTAAATAGTTCTGAATTGATTTGTGTCACAAAACGCGGTTTCATCGCTAAGTGCTACAAGCGGGAAAACAAATCAATCCTTCAAACTAATCCGATTTCGACACATGCACGAGAATAAAATTGGGTCCGTCCTAGTGCATGTTACGGTTAAGTCTGCCCCGTAACTCACCCTCGCGATGTAACCTGCTTATGCCAGGGCGTGCTGTCACTTTGGCTAGACTTATCGTGTTGTTCAGGAAGCGATCTGCAATTACAACAACCGAGCGTTACGTGTTACCGTGTTATCCCCGGTGTAAGTTTCTGTCCACAAACGGGTCGAGTACTGTCTCGCAGTTCTGTAGTATCATGTTCATTTCGCATTAAGTTGTACTGTGAAACTAATCCTATTCTGCTTTTGGTATTGATGTCGTAAAAAGAATGCAAAGCACCGACTTCCTGTCGGACCTATAGATCTTTGGGATTCGTCATAAAAAATAAAAAAAATGTTCAGAATACTGTAGAGTATTATGTATTAAATAGGATAAGTTAAAATGTATATTATTCATAATTTTAATCACTACCACATTGTACACTTTGAGCTGTCTTCCGAGCACTTCTCTTCCAAACCTGTTAGTTAATTAAAATTAATATCAATAGGGAAGCACCTATATTCTGGCAATAAATCTTTTTTTCTTAAATAAATTATGTGAAGCAAACTGTTAAATGTTTCAAGATTACGCTCCGCTGTGTTCAATTGTTTAGATATAGTTGCATAACGAAGGCTCTGTGTAAAAGATTGTGACATGTTCAAAATTGAGAATCGAGCTATTATTAAGTTCTTCACAATAGAAGGACTTACTCCAAATGAAATTAAATAGCGATTGGACGGTGTACATGAAAAAGCATCCCCCTATATTCCACCGTAAAAGAAGAGGCCAAACATTTTCGAATGGATCGAGAAAGCATTGAAGATGAAGAGTGTGCTTGTCGGCCCTTGGAGGTGCTCACTCCTGAAAAACATCGCTCTTGTGGAAGGAGAAATTATGGAAAACCGGCGGCTCAAAGTTACAGAAATAGTCCCAAGATTAGGCGTATCCAAAACAACAGTCCTTGGAATTATTCATGAACTCTTAAACATGAATAAGGTTAGTGCAAGATGGGTGAATAGACTTCTTTCCTTAATTCAAAAGCAGCAACGAATCATCTGTTGTCAGGCATTTTTGGTACTCTGCCGTTGAAACGAGAGAGAAGCTCTGCAAACCATTGAGAGGAGATGAAACTATGTTCCTCTACTATGATCCCTTGTCCAAAAGAGAATCAATAGGGTGGCGTAAACCTGGCGAAGCACCGCCTCTAAAGGCCAGAGTCACTCAGTCAACCAAGAAGATCATGGTCACAGTCTTTCGGGACTGTGAAGGAATACTCTTCATTGACTTCAAGGAGAGGAATACCACAGTAAATGGAGAGTTTTATGCTGGCCTACGACACAGACTACGTGCTTCCATCAAAGAGAAAAGGTGAAGGAAGCTGAGTGGTGGTGCGCACCTTCTTCACGACAATGCACATGTACACACAGCTCTTGTTGCAAAGGAAGCTGTGAAGAAATGTGGCTCGAAGGAGATTAACCATCCACCCTACAGCCCATATGTAGTCTCCAGTGACTATTTCCTCTTCTCAAAACTCAAGAAGGACCTTCGGGGAAGGAAATTTAAGTGTGACGAAGAAGTGATGGCTGGCGTTTCTGCCCATTTTGCAGACAATACTTCTATTTTTATGGGAGGGGGATTAAAATGTTAATTCAAAGATGTGAGAAGTGTATTGCAGTAAAGGGTAATTATATTGAAAAATAAAATACAGTTTTTGTCTTTATCGTACCTAGAAAATGGTTAGGCCGGAAACTTACGGACCTATCCTCGTACCCAAAACACTTGAAATGCCATTGCATGCTCTATATTAGAGATAAATATGTTTGCTATTATTGTATACTATTTGATTAATCTGCAGTAGACTCGTGACATCATACGGTTAACTTTAATGGCGTTAGAATGGGAAGAGTCATGATCGGTAGCCAAAGGCAGGTGAAAACTGGGAAAATGATACCGCTTCGCTCAGCTCATCTCATCTCATTTTTTTTTTTTTTTTTATTTTAGTCTCTCTCACTCGTACACTAGCTGCTTACATTCGCACATCTTCATGTACTTTTAATCATACCATGCTATCTAAATGAGTTAATTACCTTATATTGTAAATTAATTGTTTAAATATCTATTTATTAGTTATTTATTATCAGAATAACGGCTTTTAGTTTAAAGTTTGTGTTTCTTTTTGTCACACCCCGGTTTATTTCAGCCCACATAATTCAATTTGATTGTACTGAAACAATAGTTAGAAGGGAAGCATAATAACTCGTGGCCCCTTTCGTTAGTAATTATACCGCCACGGATGGACGAGGTCGTTAAGGCGTGGCACCGTGAGCGGGAGGTCTGGGGTTCGAATCCCGCCAGGACCGTCCTATCTGACTGAGGTTTTTTTCAGGCTTTCCTCAGTCCTCATAACTGGCTAAATGCTAGGGAGGTACCCTAAACTTAGGCCTGGAACGTTTCCTTCCTTAAAAAAATCCTTTCCCAATTTATCATTTCATCTCATGTATCATCAGCGTTCACCGCCTGTGGTGCCCCAGTGGTAAAAACGGGCGTTAAACACCATTCCACGTTAGTAAGTATATCCAGCTGATTCACTTTTTCCTAATTTTGAACGGAAGGGCCCATTATAACAGCTCAGTTTTAGCTTCTGGTGCCAAAAATTTAAACCCTCTTTTTGTAACCATTCCATAAGTTGTCTTTTGATGTATATGGAATTTTATTTGGAACATTATTATTATTATTATTATTATTATTATTATTATTATTATTAAATAAAGTAAGAATATGTTCAAAAATCAGTTTCTAAATGTATCAGCTGTCATTTTCTCGTAGCTTTAGACTGAATAATTAATTAAATCAGGGTAAGAATCCTTTCTTAGCAAATCCTACATAATAAATAAAGAGGTATCTACCGGCCACCCATTTTGGAGGAGCCTTGTCAGATTGAATTTTGTGTGTAATTTTATTCGCTCCATCTGGTTTAAGTAAAATATAGACCTGGTATTTCCAGAAATTCAAATGTGGTATAATTTGCTTAATAATATTATCCTTGACGAAACCACGCCACCTCTCTCCATTAATGTTTTTATTTACATAATACTTTTTAAGATATCTGTTGAAAATTGATATATTTATATGACAACCAGGAATTGTAAGAAACCATGCTAATGGTCAGAGAACTCAAAGAATGGATGCAATTTTAGTGTCAAAACCTGATTGTTGTGGGGGGGGGGTGGGAATTGGGGTGTATAGTTGCTGCGATAAATAACTTATGCCCGCTGATCGCAGGTTTCGCCATGGCTGCTGCAGACCACCCAATTACCAAAGGGTAATAGGAAAGTATTTGGTAGCGGGGGGAACGCATTTTGTTTTTATTGGAATATACAACCAGCCACCGGGGTCCACGTACTTGAACTGGCACTTCTTTGATGATTTGATACAGGTACAGGAAAATGCCCAAGGAACCGATAGTATAGTTCTAGGGGATTTTAACGCAAGGGTGAGGTGGATCTTCGCGGCAATAAGCAAAATAGTAACGCTAGAGTGCTGAGGGGAGACAGCCGCCTGCATTCTTCCACGCTTTCTCGTTAGAAATCCTGAATGGAAAGTACGGCCATGATCTAGAGGGGGGACTTACCTACATACATACAAACTGAGGGAGTGTGATGGATTTTATTCTGGTAAGCCAAAGTTTGATAGCGAAAATTAGAAATTGTTATGTAGGGGAGCGGATTGAATCACATCATTGCCCCAACGTTTTGGAATTGGATATGGGGAACATCTGAATACACAAGGAAACGACGGTAGGGGGAGGGCAAAGGGGAGGGTGGTTCAAAGACATGTATGGAAGCCGGAAGAGTCCGAAAACTTCCTTATAATCTGAGGTATAAATTACACGTAGGAATATCAGATCACTTGAAGGAATTTTGTGTAAAGCGGCCACTGTGATGAAACACACAACTAAGAGACAGGGTAAACAACCTGACGGCTGGTGTGACTATCGTTCATTATTGTTGTCCGGGGAGAGAAGTGATCGTTAAGTGCAATTTCTTTTTGTTCTTCTAATTGGCGCTAAAGACCGTGGTGAGTCTTTACCTGCAGCAGCGATCTCTACTTACTCTACCTCCGTCTTTCGACTTCATTGATAGAGAGCAGTATTGCAAGGGATATGTGATCATCGGCCACCTATCACGCGGCTTTCTTGGTCGAAGAATTTCACATTTCCATCAGGCAGCTTCCCAGTCATCCTGGGTAGACCTCGTTCCAGGCCTCCCTAACTTAGAAACATTTCTAAGTACGTACTGGGAATCAAACCTGGGCCTTCCGTCAAGCAGGCAGCAACGCTAACCACTAGATCAAGGAGGTAGTCTAACGGAAAAGTCAGTTACTGGAAAATGGCAATTGGATATCATTGTTTAAATGACGGAATAGCAACTATGGTAGTTAGCTGTAGATTAAATTAACCCATTGAGATACTTCTATTGATTAAACTTTTTATGGTTCGCTTAAAAATTAGTTCCAATTGGCAAAGAAACAAACACATGCGTTCAGAGACTGAAAAGATACAAATTAATTTGCCCTTATTTCACCTTATTGCCGACATGATATTGAAAAACATGAGGAAGTGTTTGCTAAAAGAAAATATGATCAATCTCTGATGGGCAGGATGAATTTGGATTCCAAGGGAAAATGTGTCTAGTTTTCTCTAAGGGATCTATCAACTGCAATGTCAGAAGACCTCTTTTGACCTTTTGCAACATGCAGAGAAAAATAGCTGCCCATACGAATAAAATGAGTGTGGGTCTTATTATTGGAATGTTCCATTTAGAAAGCACGACGAGTACCTGGCCACAGTAATTGATGTCCTTCTTCCATCACCATCATTTGGTGGATGCAGAGCCACCTAGGCGATAGCAATAGTTTATAGAAATGCTCCTTAAAGCGCTTTTAAACACTCTAGCAGGTTAACCCGTTTACTGATCCATGTGCGTATAACATAAATGACTACATTCGACTGCAGGATTTAAAAATTACCTACATTTGCATCACCCACATAAAACAAACACCTTACGTTGCATTTTTCTTTAATATTTTATTAAATTACGACTTCAGTGCATTAATTTTCTAGTGACGCATTCATCTCGTTCACAATTCTGTCCTTTCTACTTTCGGAGTCAGCAACTTTGGAGATCGCTTTGAAATGTACTTTGTAGCAAACCTCGAATATTTTTGAAACATCAGAAAATCTTTGAGAACAAAAATGGAAATACATAAACGATTGCGGTTTTCAAATACTATCTGTCTGAAACAGATTTTCTCTTGTAATTAATATTTCGGTGAAATATGGGTAAAGAGATTTTTCCGGAGAAAAAATGATTTGTCTAGAGATTGAATTTTGCCTGTTGTGCCGGCAGGAAATTAAAAAAAGAACATAATTCTGGATGAATAACAAACTGAGCACTAGTCGCGTCCAAAAATTCAAAAGTATTGCATACTTATTTTCCATATAATTGAGGACATTTCTTTATATCTTGCTTTATGTTATCTCGAATTTGAGATTTTGACAATAGTATTTTTTTTACTTTTTTACATAGTTTTACGAACAATAGAAGCAAAGATATTCATAAAAAATATTGGAAGAACTCTATCCATACAACTTTTAGGAATTTTCATACAATAGTAGGTAAGAAAATGGCTGCTCGAACATGTTTTCTGTATTCCTCTTCTCTGCAATTAAAAGAGGTTTGCGCTTGGTTTTCATTTCCTTCACAAAGCAACTCTGGTCTGTATTATAAATTTGAGAAGGAAAATTACAGTAAAAAGCGTTCTTTGTGTTTTCTAAAAAGGTTTGTGCTGATTGCTGTGGTTCTATCTTATTCTTTGTGTAGGAAGACGAAGTGATTTATGCTTTTTCTGATTTTAATTTGGCAAGCCTTGTTGAAATGAGATATTCATTAGTTTGCGTTTTTTTTAAATAGTGTTTAATGCCCGTTTTAACTACTGAGGCATCACGGGCAGTGGACACTGATAGTACACAGATGAAATGATAAACTAGGAAAGGATATTCTTTTTTTAAGGAAGGAAGCGTTCCTGGTCTAAGTTTATGGTACCTTCCCGTCATGAGGACTGAGGAAACTTTGGAAAAATACTGAGTCAGGGAGGATGGTCCTGGTGGAAATCGAACCCCTGATATCCCGCTCAAGAGTCCGCGCCTTAACGAACTCGATCTCCCTTGGGGGTGGTTTGAAGCTGAAAATTCACCACTTGTTGATAACGGTTTTGAGATTCCAAAGTTCCATAATTTAAATCTTCACCGCAAACACTTTGTGTAAATTGTCTAGGCTGTTCAAAGGGGGAAAACAATTTGTTATACAAATGCTTTTTAGCTTCCATGGATTACCCTAACTGGGTAAAGCTGTCATACTGTTGTACTAGCGAAAAACGCTAAGAACTGCAGCTCACAATTTTTTTCCATCTACCTTAAACCTTTCCTTTTATAATCATTGCTCTCTTTATTGTTACCTTTCTTTCTTCTGTGGATTGGGTTCCCAGCTTAATGAAAATTGTCATGGTGACTGACTTGTCCACAGCAGATATATTGGTGCAGATGGTTGGATAACCAATTCAACAGATAAAATACTTGTGTCACTCTCTTCGTCGGTTGATTACATTTATTAATACTTCATTGACAACCTCTAGAGAAATTTTAATTTATAAACTTGTCCTTAAACCTACGTTTTAATAAACTTTATTACGTAATCCACTAACTGCGTCTCGTCCTTAGTTATTTTACTTGTCGCAAAAAAATTGGAATAAAATTTGAATTTATTTCCAACAAACACTCCAACATTACAAAAAAAATCAATTTTTTAAAACAATTCAATGCAAATATTAATTTAACCCTAGTGCCTATTAATTAGTTATCGATCTTTCTGTAATATCCAACAAACACATTATATATACTACTAATATATAACAACTGAACACTAAATTCTCCGTAAAATCAGGCTACCAGGCTAACCAAAATTATATTCTTAATAGATAACAGCTGGCTCAATTAGCTAATTTTGACAAAATAATATTCACCAAAATACTCCCTTTGTAAGTTGCTTCTTAACATCAGAATGTCCCACTGCACACAACTCCAGGTTATTGAGTGCATTAGTGTCCACCTGTAATATCCTTCAATTATTATATTTCAAAACTATCTTCTAGCCTATCTTTCAAACAAGATGTTAAAACGTCTGGCTAAACAACATAGCGACAATGCATTGACAATACCGTTACCTTTTATGCACACCATAGTGTATAGCATTGTCAATGCATTGCTCTTGTAACTGCCGCAGTACGAACAGCTAATATGTTGCACATACAAATTTTCTATCAATAACTAGGTATAAAATTTCAAGACGAGCACTTTACAGTTCTCTTATTAGCCCTGCAGAGAATATACCAGCAATTATTTGTTTCCTTACACCGTTAGCTTCAAGCCATTGTCTACAAGTTAAATGCATTCATTTCAGCATGGAGGAACAATGGCCTTATTGAGTTTCAGAAGCTTGTGGGACCATTACACTGATCTACGTTTCATTGGTTTTAAAATATTGCTCTTTAAAAAATGAATATAAAATGTTTTATTATTTTATAAGTTTAAATTAATGTGGATAATATCTATGTTACTATTATTTGTAAAAGATTTTATAAATATTATAATTTTTTTCTAAAATAATTTATTTATTCCATTTAATTACTGATTCATTACCAAATGTTATTATTTTGAACCACACTTAATACACAAAATGTATAGAATAACCTGGCGGACGTTAATAAATATCAGAAAAATATTAAATTCCTACAGCAAATGTGTGAGATATTTCATATGAACATATAATATTTCCTAACATGGCGGCTAGTCTGTGTAGTATATCACATAATATATCAAGAGTATATCTTTGTACGAAATATAGATGTTTCTGCCTTTACCCCTCCGTCAATAAAACAGCTATACTAATTTGGATTGAGTGCTTTCATAAAAATTTTTTATGACAAGGACATAAAATTTTGTGTAAGATGCTCGCAAACAGACTTCTTCCTTTACGGCTTTCTGTTTCAGAGTAGCAACTCTTTTTATAAAATGACTAGTACCAGCCCGCGCATGCATAAGGCATAATTCCCCAATTAATTTAACACATTAAATTTTGTATATATGTTTAAAATGTCACGTACAAAATATATCGTGCTTGTAGTAAAGCGGTTCATTAAGAAATGTATTCATTCTTTAACCAAGGATAAGTGTCCTCGTGCAAAAATGTTTTGAAATGATAATATTTGGGATTAAAATGAATTTCTACTAGCACTTATCTTAAAAAAACCCACAAAAGGAATCTTTTTAAAGCTATTTTTGTGTTAAATTTACAAAAGTCATTCAAGCTTACCGCTTAACGTAATGTTCAGCAAAATGTATCGGTCTTTAAACTAATTGCAGTGGCTACACATTTCTTTTTGACAACTTCCTGAATACATCAGAAATCGCAAATTTTAACATGAACTTTCTTAAATTAATAACCGGATTACAAAATGACACATGTGTCCTAGAAAAAAGTCATAGGTGTCATATCCGGGGATTGAAAGTACATACCACCGCCCCATCATGATCAAGGGACCGATCTGAAAAAAGTTTTGTTCAAGATATCCCTTTATAGGCAGTATTGTACCTACCTATTGAGAAGGCGCAACCTTCTCAATATTTGCATCGTTTAGAACAATAAAAAGGTACCTTAGAACATTGAACAGTGAACAGTATCTCATATTTATTACATGCACTGTTTTACCGAACGTTCTTTATAGCGTGTTGGACAATATTATCGTCGTTGATATTAATAACAACAAAAATGGGGGACAGAAAAAGTGGATTCAGATTAATTATCATTCCAACATAACATTGTGTTTAATTTTCAAAAATCCTTACAATTGTGTTTTTAAAAGTACCTAAGAATTATATGTCATAAAAATGTGAAACTTCTAAATGAACTATACCAACAGTCACCATAGGCAAATATTGGTATAGTCAATATATTTTACTTACAATACGCTTTCTTTTAGTATAGAACCCTCTATGCAATCAAAGCTTTTATGAATTAAAATGCACACTAAGTTAGATCCAAAGGTTTAAGCCTGGTTGTTATAAATTTTCGCCCTCACAAAATCTTTATTTGGTGACATACCTTATCTATTAAGTAAATAATTGCATCTGTAACTTCCGATCCGTTATGTTCAGTTTTTCAGATATAGGAAGACTATGTGTAGAAGATTGTGACATGTTCAAAATGGAATATCGAGCTGTTATTAAGTTCTTCACAAAAGAAGGGCTTACTACAAATGAATTTTAACAGTGATTAGACGGTGTATATGGGGAAGCATCACCCTCATATTCTACTGTAAAACAATGGGCCAAGCTTTTTCGAATGGGTCGAGAAAGCATTGAAGACGAAGAGAGTGCAGGTCGGCCTTGGAGGTGCTCACTCCTGAAAACATCGCTCTTGTGAAAGGAGAAATTATGGAAAGCCGGTGTCTCAAAGTTACAGAAATAGCAGCGAGGTTGGGCATTTCTAAAATAACAGTCATTGGAATTACTCATGAACATTTAAACATGAATAAGGCTAGTGCAAGATGATTGCCTAGACTTCTTTCCTTAGTACAAAAGCAACGAGTCATCTTTGCAGCAACGAGAGAAAAGTTCTTCCAACCATTGTTACAGGAGATGAAACTAGGGTCCTCTACTATGATCCCTTGTCAAAAAGAAAATCAATGCAGTGGCGTAAACCTGGCGAAGTACCGCCTCTAAAGGTCAAGGTCACTCAGTCAATCAAGAAGATCATGGTCACAATCTTTTGGGACTGTGAAGGATTACTTCATTAACTTCAAGGAAAGCAACACCACAGTAAATGGGGAGTTCTATGCTGGCCTACTGCACAGACTACGTGCTTCCATCAAAGAAAAAAGACGAGGAAAGCTGCGTGGTGGTGTGTGCCTTGTTCACGAAAACGAACCTGTGCACACAGCTCTTGTTGCAAAGGAAGCTGTGAAGAAATGTGGCTTCAAAGAGATCGACCATCCACTCTACAGCCCAGACCTAGCTCCCAGTGACTATTTCCGCTTTTCAAAACTCAAGAAGGACCTTCGGGGAAGGACATTTAAGTGTGACGAAGAAGGGATGGATGTTGTCTATGCCCATTTTCCAGACAAGACTTCTGACTTGACGGGGGGAGGGGATTGAAATGTTACTTCATAGATGTGAGAAGTGTATAGCAACAAAGGATAACTGCATTGAAAAGTGAAAGTAGTTAGTTAGGCCGGAAACTTATGTTCATATCCTCGTATATATTATATATACTAATATAGACACTGAATGATGTTACAAGACACACTTTTTTTATTTTTTATAAAAAATTAACAAATAATACTCAGATACATAAAACAAGAAATATTAAATAACTCCTACATTGGGATTGATCTGGGATTAAACAATTGTAGGCCGGCAACGAAGGTATACACTAAAGAATGACAACACTTGTGGTTTCTATAAAAGCAATAAAATACATTTTCTCATATATCATCGATACTAATTCTGAATAGAAATCAGTTAAAAATAAAACGTTGACATTTTGGAAAAAATAAATGCAAATAATGTTACAACGATTGCTTCAGAAAGTAATTTCTTTCTAATGATAACTTAGTGATTAATCTATGATGGCGATTGTAGCATAATTCCACTTGGTCATTTTACAAAATGAATCTTCTGTGACGACGTACATGTTAGCCAGCCATCTGTGAATGCAAGGCCTGCCAAATGGAAGTTTGCCCCAAAGAACGCGACAGAGGGATTACGTGGTCAGCCTAATGGCATCTAAGCTGATTTTTTTTTTTTTTTTTCGGTTTCCAAAATCAGGTTTTGCTACTTTTAATTTCCCTCAAGAAAAATATGACCCATTTTAAACCTTCAGAAAAATTCTCCAATAGTGCCAAGGATCAAACTCAGAGAGTAAAGCATGAATTACTAAGGTATTAAACTCAATGTATTACGATAAGTTAGTAGGAATTACAAAATAATTAGAAAAAGAAGTTAAAAATCCTTATAATGAAAGTCTGACTTCTTATGGAGTATATTCTGGTACTTACATAGTCAGAGGGACCTTAAAACTGCAATAACCATTCAATATATGTGAAGTTAAGAGTTTTTTCTCTCTAGAAAGTGCGTAGTTTATGATTTATTTTGAATCAATATGAATAAATAAAGAAGAATGCAAGGCTACATATTACAATAGAATTCACTGTTTCTTCTATATCACAGGCAGCTGATACTTATGTAAGACACCCTTTTTCTTTTCTGTTAGAAACAGCGTTTTAATATGAACTTACATTTTGATCTACATTATTACGGTATTGGGAATTACTACTTGGCATTTACCAAACAATGAAAACAGCTCGAAATGTAAACAGCACGTGCATTGTGGGATTATTTTGTTTATGTTAGTTTAAAACTCGTAACCAATGCTCGCCTCTGGCAGGTCTCTTCACGCCGCCTGTTTTATTTGAACGCCTCTTCATTGCTACTGTAAAAAGGGAATTGTTTATGCAGCTTGCTACTAATAAAGCATTACATAGAAATCATTGGAGAAGTTAGCCACTTTCACTTTAAAGCGATATAATAGAGTATCCATCAAATAGGTATGCCAAATGTAAGAACATGGAATAATCCAGGCGAAATAGGGCACTAAAATAAGCAACGCAATATAATATGAATCTATCTGCTAGCCACGCAAGCAATGATGACCTGTCATCTACCTAAAGAAATCGTAGCGTTATTAATCGGCCAGTAGATAGTTGAATGGGATGTACAGAATAGAAAAACTTAAAGGCCACCAGAAGTTTAACTTGATTTGTTTTATTTACGGGTGCTCTTTAACATCTCAGGGCGACATCAGCGTCCCATTCTATTCAGGGCGTGAAACAGCCGATAAATTTTGCTCAGAGGCCTCTTCTTTCAGGCTTGAGGTTCTTTCTCGTGCCGTAAATTTACGACATGGGACCCACCGCTTTACTTTCCCCTTTTTCCCTTAGGATTTTTACGCCTGAAAAAATCCATCGATCCTGAACGGGTTTGAACCCGCGACCTTGGGTTTAGGAGGCAAGGTATGGTTAATACTACACACCAGGACTAAGTAAATAATAACTGAACTAAGTAAATGTTAAAGGGACTTTGCTATTGTACACGTGTAGCTGTCTAACAGGTGCATATATATATATATATATATACCCACATACATATTTATGTGTTACTTACATATTTATTTTTTTATTTATGAACATAAAATCGGTCCTGGTGGTCTAGGGGTATGGTTGCTTAGTAGATGAGGTCGTAGGTGCACACCCACCCAGAATCGTTGAATATTTTATGGGCGTAAATCCTCTAAGTATGGCTTCCTTAGTAAGGGAAGTAGTGTGAATGATTACGTATCGTAGATTTACGTTACGTAAAAGAACCTCAAACCTGAAAGAAGAGGCCTCTGAGCACAATTTGTCAGCCGTTTCATGCCCTAAATTAAATTGAATTAATGACCTGAGACGTTAAACAGCGTGCTTAAATAAACGAATTAAAAAAGGAACACAATTATTTTCTTATATGATATGCATTAGGAAAAATTATAGAAGCAAAATATTTCACTAACTTAAATTAGATTAAAGATCCTTTAGTATACGTTTTAAGGATTTATTACATTATTAGATTACTTATATCATATTACATATATGATATATGATATTTTAGACAAATTATCAGAAAATGCAATTCGAATCGACTAACTTGTTGACAATTAATATTAGAATACTGCATACACCAATTTATAAAAGAGCTACAGGAAACAAGTGTCTTTGGATATAAAAAAAATTAAAATTCAAAATAAAATATTAAAAAAATGACATTAATTTAATAAGTTAAAATAATTAAAAGTACGTAATAAATTTTTAGAACACATAATAAATTTTAAAAATGAAAATATGTATAAAATAACATGCTAAAATATACCAAAGTAAGGATATGGATGGATTCTTGGGTGCATACTCTTGGCCATGACATTAATGTTTCGTAGATGGCAACACCGTTCTTTAAAGCCAATGAACAATTCGCTGAAATATGTATACCTTTATAAGAATATTATTCTGCATACTATAGAGAGATTATTTATTAGAATTGATAAATGAAACTGAAATAAAAAATAAATAACATAAACACTCCTTAACTTAAAACAAGAGTAAATATTATAGAATATCGGTCATGAACCTCTTTTTCTGGTTGTTAGATTGTAGCCTCTATACTGCCAGTTTCGGAAACAGCTGGACAGATACTATTTTTTCTATCTTAATAACTATACTGTATCACAGAGGCCGTGACAAAGAGTTATGCCTTTACTGTTACAATCTATTTTATGCTCTACAGTTTCTCTCTGGAATTTTTGTTCTATTGTTTTTTTGCTATTTTCTGTTCCCTTTATTTTGCCAAAACCGTCTAACACCTGCAGTAGTAGAGAACCAGTGCTATATGCTTGGAGTTAAATAACAGCATTAGATGATTTATGATGTTTTGGTTAGCCAAAATTGTCGATACCGTGCAGATGACAACGGTGACGGCAGCAGTAATGAACAGCCACGCTATAGTTCCAGAAGATATTGCTTTCCGTTCCCTAGTTTAAACTTGGTTGTTGACCGGAAAATATTAGCCTGCTTGGCTACCTGCTTCATGCTTATGAAGGGGGGGGGACAAGCCGTAATTCGAAAATCTGTCTTAATCTCAACATTTTAGACTTCATAATCAAGTATTAGACCTGATGTTAGAAGAACATTTATTCTGTCTTGATTCACAAGAGTATTTAACTGTTATAAAAATACTGAAGCAGTGTTTATCGCATGCCTTCCTTATAATTTTATTATATATAATTCTAATATATTATTTTGTTTAATTAATAATGTTAATATTACGTATTCATGCAAATGTACAATTCTAGGATAATACAATTTTTATATAACTGTTGTACAACTCAATGCTAGCAGGAAAGAATCTCTAAATTGTGAAATACCATCATGTAATAAAAGGACAACACGGAAGGCAGAGTGGTAACCATAGTGCCTTTTAAACCCAAGATCGCCAGAGGATAGATGGATTTTTTCAGGGATAAAAATCCTAAGTATGGCTTCCTTCTGAAGGGAAGCAAAGCCTTGTGTGTCGTACATTTACGGCAATATAAAGAACCTCAAGCCTGAAAGAAGAGGCCTCTGAGCAAAATTTGTCGGCCGTTTTACGCCCTTATTTGAATGAGATGCCGATGACCTGAGATGTTAAAGAACGTCCGTAAATAAATAAAAAAAGGTCTTTTTAATGACAAAGCGTCAGGCATTTTTACTTCGGTCGCATTAGGACGCTGAGTTATCAAGCCTTATCTCTTAATTTAATTTTAAGCGAGTCATTTTTTTCTGTAAAATTTGAACTTTAGAAGCGTTCCCGGTAGTATGAGATTACATTTGTGAACCCCGTGGGCGTCTGCAAATCACTTGGAAGTAAGTTTTCATGGAGTATATACGGAGGCAATTCGACTCTTTTGGAATCACTTGTTCGTCACTATCACTTATCCAACCCACTTGTTCATCACTTCTTGACACTTCGAACTCATCAACGCGTGGTCAATGTTAAGGGGGCCGCACACCGGCATGCATCAATTAAGCGTCAGGTCAGATAAAATTTGATCCTTTCTTGTCTCTTTAACAATTCAAGACATGCGGCCTCACACCGAAACAATCGTGTCTGCGTCAATCTTCTAAACTAAAGAGGCATGGCCTCTTTGAGTGAAGACGATGCTTTAATGTACAGAGGGCTGAAATTGCGCTACAGGAGAAAAAGAAAATGGGTTCATAATTTCAGTTTGTCTTATGATCAGCACGGTGCCTATGTTTTATTTATAAAAATATTTTGCAAAGTTCCAGCCCTATTATCGGATGTACCCAGAACGAGTGTTCTCCACTATTACATGGGGAATAATTGCAGCTAGTCAGCAAGTTCATGTTACGATGACAAATCCAAATAGTACTATTTACCTTATGTATATATGTAATGATGGAATGAATAAGCAACAATATCAAGTCACATCCACCAGTATTCTTTAAATGACTCATAAAAGTAATCACTTTACACTAAATATTAAAAATAAAACAGATGTCAACTTGACAATATTTTAAAAAAAACTAAATATCCCACTAGGAACTAAAACATTATTTTTCCAACTAAAGTCTTAAAAAAAGATTTAGTTGGAAAATAATTAAATTTGAAACATAATTATGTATTATTTGCGTATGAATGAATGCTGTTTAACGCCCGTTTTTGCTACAGAGGCACCACAGGCGATGGACACTGATGATACATGAAATGAAATAATATATTAGGAAAGGATTTATTTTTATGGAAGGAATCGTTCCAGGCCTAAATTTAGGGTACCTCCCCGGCATTTGCCATTTGTGAGAACTGAGGAAAACCTGGAAAAAACCTCAGTCAGGAAGGACGGTCCTGGCAGTATTCGAACCCAGACCTCCCGCTCACGAGTCCGAGACTTAACGACCTCGGCCACCCGTGACGGTGTATTATTTGCGTGAAAATTATTACATGTTCATATGGAAAGATCATTTTTATTGATCTTGAAGAAAGTGAGTGAATTTATTTACAGTTCTGCTTTTAATATTTGTTATTTCTTATATAAGTGACATTTTCTTACTGGAATATTGTCCTAAATCTTTATTTTCACAGCATTATGAATATGAAGGCACAGCAAGTGTAGCTTTCCTATTCTTTCTTTATACCCTAAGTAGAACCCCTTTAAATTAAACTTTTAATTCTTGATTTTACAAGTCATTTTAAATGTTGTTTAAGATGGTATAGCTTTCCTGCAGGAGTTATCTGCAAATTGCCGCGAGAGTTGACGCAGCGAATGCAGGCAGCATGCTGAATCTCGTGATAAGTGTTCATGACGTCATCGACATGAGGCAAACGGTGTGCGGCAAATATCGTATTTGCATTGCTTTCCACTGAGCTCCATTTCCTTGCATCATGTTGCACGATCGATTTGACTTAACGTGTTCTGGTGTGCGGCAGGCCTAAAGCGCTGATGGTTCATTCGCTTGGAAAATCAATACGTGTGAATAGCGGGAAGTTTATATATCGTAATTGGATCACCGTAGATCAAAACGTGAGGGCAGCCAAAGATCAAAGTCAGATTCTAACTACCATCTCCGTCGCAAATTAATGTCAGAAGGATCGGGTATATGTCAAGGTCACCACACTGAACCAGGTAATTTTCAGAAACATCAGCTAATATAAACAACAAACGATAAATAATATATGTTTTGTAAAATATTACCTCGCACAATCATTGTAACGAAATATATCATATCCCAGCCCAGCGAAAATTACCAAGAGATTCCGTTGTCTTGAAGCATAGGCAATAGGCCAAGTCAATCAAAATAACACCACCATTAACAAATAATTTAAATTGGCACCCAACGTTATGTGGTGCCTCCACGTTGTTGTGAGAGAACAACGACGGCGACGTTAAGCACAACACTACCAATGAACAACTTTAGCAGAAGAATGACCGCAGGACGACGAGGAGCACCAAGAGAAGCACCGGCGATTTTCGCTTGAGTTGAGTTAAAGATTTTACAATCAGCGACAGACTAATGTAAATGTGTTCTGCATACACAGTCGTCACAAAGAGATAAAAACAGCATTATATTAAATCATGAAACCATTAGAGGTAAACGCCCAAAGGATGTGTGTAGTAATTAAAAAAAATACATTGATGACTATATTCCAATCAAAGTGAAACATCTGTATACATGTTCTAATAGATGTACTGCTCAAAACAGAAATAGTGTCAAAGTAAGATTATTTTTGGCACTGGTAAATTTAAACAGACATGACACAATAAACCATTGTTTCCCTATATGTGGACGTTCTTTTTTATTGATAGAGACTTCAGCGTGATGAAAATAACATTGAAAAAGATTGACAGAATATATACCAGAAAAGATTGTATGAGGTTTATTTATTCCTTTCATTATCATCATGTCTAATTCAGATCTGATATCAGATTTCGAACAATGCTGACCTAAATTATATGCTTGTCAACTGAAAATATGGATAAAGCCATCCTAAAGAACAGAAAGTGTTTTCAGGCATTTTTATTATTAACATGAAATACAAGGAGTGGTTTGTGCTAGAGAAATTATTGATAGTCTTGTAACAAATACGTTTGCATTAAAACGATTGTAGTTGTGTCTTCCTAAAGAAAAGGCGTATCAATTAGTATGTAAATAAATACCAAGGAAAAAGACTGATAACATTAACACAGGATAAAAGCATTATGAATTTTATTCATAGCTTTTTGGTTGGCCAATAACTGAAAAAGATGTGGAGATGGAAAAGTATAAGATGTTTTATTTTCTGCTGCTAATTTCCTTTGTGTGTTTTCGGAGTTTACTATTGATAAGTGCACAATGATGAGAAAACACTTAAATTTATGACGCTTCTCTGCAAGCGAGGGATAAAACTATTTGAGTATGCTTTTTTTCTCTCTTGAAACCTTTACATGTTTTGACTTTTGGGGTTTCTGAGAAAACCGATTCAATTACATAGCTATAAAATTTAAGGACGAAAAGTAGGGGTGTCATTTAAACGTTCAAAATAGGGGGTAATGTGACAAAAGTTATATGTTACATTTGGTTTTAAATGTCAAACCGTTTTTTAGTTGTTTGTATTTGGACACAGTAAAAAAAGAGTTATTTAGTTGTGATATGAACAAACAATTAACTTTGGATAAAATTCCAGTTATTAATATTCAAATTTCTATTTAAATTCAGAAATTGCGGCGATAAATGCTCATTTCTTAAAACCTCCGTTTCCCTGCATTCTGCCAAAATATGCCTCCAGGTATCGCTTTCTCCGCACATGGGCAAATTCTTTCCCCGAGAGCAGTAGCTGTTTTGTTTCCTTTCTAAGCCTCTAATCTGAACCATGCGCGACCACTTCTTTTTTCTCTGCCACAGATATCTAAATAATATACCATCCCCCATACCGGATGTATTTGAGCCTGCAGGTTGAAACGGGATATTGTGGTTTCTATTTTGAGGAATCGAATGGGTGATTTTGGGTAAATATTGGACTCTTTTAATGACACAATGTCATTAGGGGGGGAAGGAGATTGTTCACTGAAATAATGAAGTTCGACACTGGATGAACATTTAATTTATTTTAGAGCTTGGAAGGCTATGGAACATGCTGTTCTTTGGCATATTATAGTTCGCGGTATTACCTCGCGTATTTATTCACTTGAATACATTGGTGATTATTATTACTATTATGTTGCACTGCCTGACTGACTCTTACTGCTTTAGGATGACTTTAGAATGTCTTAAAATTCCTTAGACTGCCATCGACTGAACTAGAAATAGCTCTTGAATCAACGACTGAATGAATTTGACTGCCTGCTTACCAAATGACTGAAGAAATAACTCTTGAATCCCTTACTTCTGACCCTGTACTCCATTTTTATTTAACATCGCCACGCCCCTCGCTAAATTAAATTCCCTTATTGTTATTCTGTTCCTTAATCATAGGCTCGCCATTGGCTATCTTAAAATATTCATTATATTGCTAAGTTCTCCTTATTCGTTGACTTTTATTCGATGCCCATTGGCTAAAATTATTTTCCTCCTTCTAATCTACAATATCTTCCCACGCTTGCCTTTTCCAAGAACGGCCTGTCATAAATTTCGGCACTTTCCTTACATGTTTGGTTTCTAAAGTAATATCTTTTTTCCCCTTTTAGTTATAAATAAGATTTTTGTTTCTACGAAAAGCGTGTCTCTGCCCGCGGTAAACCTTTTGAAAAAGAGCAAGTATCGTTTTCCTATTGACCCCTAGCTACTTGCAAGTACGAACAGGTATCTCGGCTGGACTGTCCGAGGGTTTAAAAGAGGGTAATTCTTACCAAAGGATTCCCAGGTAAAGTCCTGACTTTTTTTCCGACAAAGGCACAAACATGAAAACATATGGTATTACAGAAAGATAACTTGAATATTACTTGCTAATCAAAAATACATATCTACAAACATAACATTAATACATATAACACTGGATTCCTCCTTTTATTTATAATATTAATACCCTTGATTACCTGAAATAATATACAATTATTATTATAGTAGTCAGAAGTAATTATACCTAAAATAGGAAATTTTGGGACATTTCCTGCTTCAAGGTAAAGCGATCCTTTTTCTGTGTATTGAGACTCAATAATCTATATCTTGCAAACGTCTGTTAACTATTTTCCAACTATTTCGTGTAATGTCCTCTCCTCTTAACCAAATATACCCCTATCCAATTTTGTCTAAGCCTTTCCTTATTTTTGATGCCCATTCCGTATCCCACCATTCCCTTATTTGCTCCCTTAGATAAACTGCTCGAAGAAGAGCCTGATTCCCAGTATTATCCTTAACCAGTATTTAATTGTTCTTATTTTTAAATTCATGCTTTCGTCAGAATTACCAAACTCTTTAAGAACCCCACAATTTGCTGTACTCCTCCCTACTTGTAGCAACCGTTTTAGAAACTGTGTTTATACCTGACTAAGCAGTTATTAATACAACAGTAATACAGTGAATTATCAAGCGGGGCGAGTCAGGTTGGGAGGTTCCACGGCCAAATCCCCTGGGGCCAGTCATCCTGAAATTGGGTTTTCCAGAGGTTTCCTCTGGCCGCTTGGGTTAATGCTGGGATGGAGCTTTACTTTCCTCGAAAGTTTCAATCTCCCATTTTATATCAGTTTTTCTTTAGGTTCTGTTAAAGGGTCGAATGTGCCAGGGCGACATGGTGGCTTGAGCATTGTAAAGGTGTTTGCCCCAGCATTTCTGATGGACTCGAATTCCTAAGGACAGAGGGAAACTCCACTGTATTTGTGCAGGTATCTGTAAAAAATTATAGAAACTTCGTCACACCTCACTGTCTGTGGGTTCTAACCCAAAAGTATCTCCCTCACTCAATCCTTTCTTTCCGCAGTGCCTCCATTGGTGACATAGCCACAAAGATCCAGTCATCAAATAAAGATAAACTACTAAGGTATCCTCCTCGCCCCTAACCAGTCCAGTCCAGTCCAGTCCAATACAACATATTTCAGAATTCCTGCTAACACACTTAACATTTTTTTATATGGTTTATGACATTTTGAAACAATTAATTATGAAAACACAGCTTTAAAATTAAATGCTTAGTAGGTTAAAGTATTATTCTGTCCAAATTCTAATAATAATAATAATAATAATAATAATAATAATAATAATGATCATGATCATGATGATTTAAACATAAACATGTGCAAGTGTCATATAACATTTTAAAGTGCAAATGGGTAGGGGCAAGGAATTAAACCAAAATTTAATCAACATTTTTACATTATCTAAATTGATATTTTAAAGTTAATTTATGTTAAATAATAGTTATGTACATTAGAAGGATTTGAAATGAAAAACCTGTATTTAGCGATTATTATTAAAATTGTTCAAATAACTCGGTGGGGGAACACCATTATATTCAAAGCGAGTCCTATACTGTTACACAGTACTATAAATAATTCATTCAGACAAAAGTTGAAAAACATGTTAATAGATTAAACCAAAACCGATATAGGAAACAAATGTTTCTTATGAAGTCAAAAGAGATGTTGACAGACTCAGATAAAGATGAAATTAAAATTGGAACAAGTTTTAAGACATAACCCAAAGGTATACATGATAATAACTTAATTTTCTACTACTGGACAAATTAAGCAAAAGATAAATTTTACTACTCAATATAAATCTTTATAGACATCCAACAGAGATCAAAAACCTAGAAAATGGAATTATGTATAACTATAATAAAATAAAAGAAATAAAAGAGGAAAAAATAGAATAAATTGTTTTGGAATTTCTGAACCATTATCAACTGAAATGTTTGCTAATTTATTCTTACATATAATAAATACTATTCATTCCACAAATGCGCGTGGGTATTTTCATCTTAGTTTATTTACGGATACTCTTTAACATTTCAGGTCATCAGCGTTCCATTCAATTCAGGGAGTGACACGGCCGACAAATTTTGCTCAGAGGCCTGTTCTTTCAGGCTTGGGATTCTTAATTGTGCTGTAAATGTACGACACGGGACCCACGGCTTTACTTTCCTTCCGAAGGAAGTCATATTTACGATTTTTACGCCCAAAAAATCCATCGATCGTGGCCGGGTTTGAACCCACGATCTTGGGTTTTAGAAGGCCAGTATGGTTATCACTACACCACCAGGACCGACCCCGCTACCTATACGGAGAGAGGAAATACTAAATATATTTTCCCTCTTCCCATTTGTATTTCAATGCCGATTGTTTTGCAGAATAGATATTTTTTCATTACTTTAGGGGGTAATATATAATACTGTACAAAGGACTTCCAATAAACACAAAACAGCATGGCCATTGCGACTCCGTGCTCCATGTCAAGACTTTATAGAAGCATACACCAAACACAAAGAATATCGAATTTATACTCGATGAATATGCCTGAAATAAGATAAAAATATAACCATTACATGGCTTAGATCTGCATGTCATATAATTATGTACTAACTGGTACCTTATAGCTTTTGGTTTATAATTTGGAGTAAGAAACACCCTAAAAAGTTTTGGAAGTAGTATAAGACGTTATTAAATAACTTATCCGGTTTGAGATGCAGTTACTGTTTATATTTTTGAGAGGATCACTACAGGGCGAAGAAGATGAAACCGACAACTACCTTAAACACAATTAGCGGAAAACATTTATACAAAGAACTATGCAGTAGGTGACGTTCAAGAGAAGAAATATTGTGAATAAGGCGGATGTTCTGGCAATTAAAACTTATATTTTGATTTAAGATATTTTTACTTTTACTATTCTCCCAAATGATTTTAGCTGTGCATTGAGCTAAGACATTTTCTTATTCAGGTGTAAACAGTACTCTGCTTTTCGGTGAAATATGTTCCGAAAGCTTAAAAATTTTAACTGACTTGCCTCTTATCACATAAACCTAAAGAAGTAGCTTTACGTTTAGGCATACGTTCATGTGTATTTAAGCACCGTTATTCTAACCTCACTGTTTAGCATGTTTAGAGTCATGTCCGCTTTTTCGCACTGTGTTTTTCGAATGTTTTACCGGAGTCTCAGTTTTCTTACAGAGTATGTGCTTGCTTTAATAGAAGACCAGAATTCGTGGAACCACATTTATCGTTTAGTGCTTTTATCATTCTGTTTACCACCACAGGGGTCGAGGTCGTCAAGGCGCGGATTCGTGAGTGGGAGGTCTGGGGTACAAATCCCGCCAGGACCGTCCTCCCTGACTGAGTTTTTTTCCAGGTTTTCCCCAGTTCTCATGAATGGCAAATGTCGGGGAGGTACCCTAAATTTAGGCCTGGAACGTTTCCTTTCTCAATATATCATTTGATCTCATGTACCATTAATGTCCACCGCTTGTGGTCCCTCAGTAGTAAAAACGAGCGTTAAACTCTATTAAAAAATCGTATTATTATGCCTGCAACCAGGTCTGTTTATTTAAATCCCCTGAACTGATTATTGCTGATTTTATTTTTGTAAGCCAGCGCTGGGCCGATACGTACTAATATTGCGATCTGTTCCTTTTGTGAAAATACAATTTTCGGGCAGTGGAATGGTTTATTGTGTTTGTTAGGGCGATAATGATCATTATAACTGTGAACCATAAAAACATATTACAACCCCTACCATTATTATTATTATTATCATCATCATCATCATCATCATCATTTAAATATACTTTTGTACAACGTTTTAAACTAGCTTCCATAATTGACATCTTTACGGTTTTCTAATATTATGGCATAATATTCGCCGAGCTGAATGTGTAATTGCTGCAAATGTGATTTAGATTACTTTTACTTTAACTGTCAAAGAACACAAGAGTATCTTATAAAAATTTTGCATTAAACTTTTAATTAGAAAATGTCAATGAATGTACATGTAAAATTTCCGTTCCAAAAATAATTTTTTTAACATTCGGAATAAACTTCAATATATTTTTTTTTATTATTTCTTGTGTTGCGTCCCCACAAAAATAAGAAACCACCACAAGTAGCGAAGTTGCACTATAACGACACTACATGACACTGTATAGCACACTGCAGCTCACAGAAAAAAAAATGTTGACTCTGCGATTTGAGGCTTTAATTACTAGCTCTAAGATTATGACGTAGTTTTGTGCCCAGCAGCTTCATTGGAACATTTTTGTTGCTTAATATGGAACTTAATTGATTTATACTATTTAAGTTCTGTAGAATTGTTATATTCCGTTATTGAAACTATGTTTGCACCTATTCCCTTTAAAGAAGTTATTCAATGTGCGGATGTATGTACGTTTGCCTAACAAGTGTTATATTCACGCTTTCTCGGCATTTATTATTTATAATGACTTCATGGGATTGCACTGTACCCCGAAGAAAGCCAGGAAGTAAAGATGGCAGAAAGCTTGGGTTTTAATGTAAAAATCACTCGGCTTCAATCCGTGAAGTCATTATAAAGTGAATAATATTATTATTTTTGAATGAAATAAACGCATTAAAGGCCACTCGGAGCATATAATTTTGTATGCTAATTTTGAAACTGAAAACTTTTAAAGAGTGTTTAATTGAGTATAACTTTTCTGTATGCCCGGATTCAATATCTCTAATCCATAAAATTTAATTATTTCGTAATTTTTCTCTATTTTAAATGAGGGAAAGAGATGAAAATGTAGTTGTACTGGAATGAACACCACTTAATAACTGTAACTCGGTATTAACCTTCCCACATATGTTCTAGTTCTAGCGTCCCGCATCTCTTTACTTGCTGCTATTCGCAAACCCAAAGGAAAATGACATGAATCTGCTCTATCCCCTTCCCAGAAATTTCTAATATGTGGTATCAAATTACAAGTGGAAATTATATAGTCTACTACACATCCCCCATTGGCGTCTATAAATATTAAATCCACATTTTGATCCTGTCCGTATTTATCATTCAAAATTTCCAGATCAAGTGCATCACAAAACGCAAGTAGCTCTCCGTCCTTGGCATTTGTTACTTTATCTTGACTTATTCTGCAGGCCTTTCTGTTGTCATCAGATTACCCCTCCTCCTCTTCCGAAGTCCTAGTGAAATATTTTCCTTCCCTATTCTTGCGTTGAAATCACCTACTATTACAATATATATAATATAAATGAAAAATAATATAACACTATTAACAATCTAACTAAATTAATTAAAAGCATGCCGTCTTTGTAACAAGTTTTCATCTCTTGACAAGTATATTAAAAACCTAGCTCAAAAGTTCCAAAACCAAAATTATCCTTCCTCTCTTTTAAAATCCCGTATAATCCCAGCGCATAAAACTTTCCAATGCAAATCTAAAACTTTTAGTAAGAACTTTATTAATCTTGTTACTACCTACGTGCCTGGAATTGAAAGCATCAGACCTATTTTGAAATAATATCACGATACTTTATTAATGAATTCATCTTTAAGTGATTTTTCTAAATTTGTACCCCGCCTTATTTTTAGAACACCCCCTAACCTTAAAAGTATATTTCGTCGAAATCTATCTCCTTCGAATTTACCTCGTCCCGTTGCTGGGTCATGTCCTTGCCAACGCCCTAAATGTAAAACTTGCGCTAATTATGCCTTGCCATTCATTCCACAACCCTAATTTATCCAGAGAGTTGAACATTTCTTCATTTGCTACATGTTCCTCCAAGAGCGTCGTATATATGTTATCTTGTAAGTTTTGCAAAGCATTTTATATTGGTTTAACTTCTACTGTTGTTTCGATACGTATGAACATTCATAGACGTTCTAGTAAAACCTGTAAGGATTTTGATGATGTTTTTAATTTAACACCTAATGATGCATTACCTATACATAGCTCTGAAAGTTTACTCAGAGATAGAGAAATGGCAGCTATACTTTCACATAAAGCGCGCATACCACCGGGTTTAATCTTACATAATAATTTATTCCTTCCCTCTCACACACTCTTGTTGCTTGATTCATCTGTTTCCAAACGTTACCTTCGATATCAATATCTATTTTACTACCTTCATTTGTTTTCTTGCCATAGAAGAACTCTAGTTGTTCGAAATATAGCGATTGCACATCTGTGACTTTTTCTTAGTGTTTTATCCTTTTCTACTTTCCTGATTATTGTTCATTTTTATATATAATACAGCACTTAAGAATCTGTGTCAGATGCATCTGTATATGAATCTCTTTGATGAAATCCAGTCAGGAGCCTTGCTTAAGAGGTATTACCGAATAGCTTTCATTTGTAATTAAGCTTCTAATATGGTTAATGTTATGTAAAGGAACAATACCACGAATATGCAGATTAGAGACCATCCCCAATAATTTGGCGTTCTGTAAGGGACATTTCTATCTAAGATGGATGAAACATCATTTAAGAGCGCTGAACTATGGTTGCCATCATTCACATACTTGGCAGTACAGTCATTCTGGAGGTATACTTAATTTTTTTTAAAAATATTCTCTTTACGTTGGTCACTAAAATAATTTAGTTACATTGTAAGGCAAAATTAAAACAAACCGGAAAATATGGCGATTATATGGGCAAACTCAGTAAGAACACGAGTATTCATGTTTTCGAGTTGTGTGTAGCCGAATCGCAGGAAGTTTTGATTTCGTTTTGAGAGCGATTCCTGTACTAATTTCCCCTGAACGACTTTGCCTTAAGACAGTACTGCATGGGTGTGCTAAAATGTTTTGTATTCTTCATTTCTCTAATTATTTCATTAGCCTTTTACTTCTAAAATATAATTTTATCTTTTCTTCAGCCTTGGTTTCCTCTCCCCATCGATTCGTCCATCTTCGCTAGTCTTAATATAAGTCTAGGACTCATCATTGACATGATTATTCTATCTTGATCTACTTTGCATCCATTATTCGTAAGGTCTTTCACTTCCCATTATTTTTCTGGTCTTTTCAAATTCTGAATTTATACGGTTTTATCCATTGCATTTTTTCCCCCTTGAAAACTGTACTTTAGTTTCCCAATATAGAAATAAATTTCTCCAAAGAGTGCAAAACATTTACAATATGTTTTATGTGATCAAATATATTAAAAGAACGTTTGAAATATCAAAAAGAGGTTTTGGGAAGGAAAAGTTAATATGTGGCGATGGGGAGGGTACTAGAAGAAATAGGTTTGGGATATAGAGAAGACGATATTTTTTAAATAGTGTTTAACGCCCGTTTTTATTACTGAGATACCACATGAGGTGGACAATGGTGATATATGAAATGAAATCACATATTGGGAAAGTATTTTTTAAGGAAGGAAACGTTCCAGGCCTAAGTTCAGGGTACTTCCCGGCATTTGTCAGTTATGAGGACTGAGGAAAACGGTGGGATTCGAACCCCAGACCTCCCACTCACAAGTCCGCGCCTTAACGACCTCGACCAACCGATAATGATAGGAGTAGTATGTGTAAGGGAGAAGTCAGCGTGTCCCATTGTTTATTGGAATGCGAGAAAGTCAAATGCGGGCGGCAAAACGTTTGGGACAATTTACAGAAGGATTTAGTGTTAAATAAAATGCTAAGTAACAAGAGTATAAAATACATCCAGAAAATGGAAAAGATTTTAGGTAAAGTTAAAGGGAAGTGAGAACGAAATAGAAAGAAAGTAAAAGAAGAAGGTTTCTTACAGTCGACAACCACGTGATTAACGAGTTAGGAAATTATTTTGGAGGATGCTGCTAGGATCTAGAGTAAAAAGAGTAGGTAAGTAATGTATGTAAAGATATAGTTGTTATTGTAAATTGAAGGTATATTGTTATTACAAATTGTAAAGTTCATTGTGGAATAAGTTCAATTCAATATATTTTATTAAATGACATATGCTCGTGGCATATGCTATTTGACCCTATATTATCCATTTGATAACATATTCAGTTAGTGTTTTTATCCAAGGAGTAAACAAAAACATTTTAAATTACTGCTCTAGAGATAGTGAGCTCTGTATTAAATTAAACGGGTCCAAGCAAGAGAATACAACATTAGCTTTCATATTATGACTTAGAGATTACTAGAAACCGAAAAATATAAACTATTGTTATAGATTAGTCTCAGCTGTATATGAATACTGATGAAATACTTCTTTGTTTTGCAATTACTATACCGCCGCGGGTGGCCGAGGTCGTTAAGTCTCGGAATAGTGAGCGGGAGGTCTGGGTTCGAATACCGCCAGGACCGTCCTTCCTGACTGAGATTTTTTTCCAGATTTTCCTCAGTCCTCACAAATGGCAAATTCCGGGGAGGTACCCTAAAACTTAAACGATTCCTTCCATAAAAATAAATCCTTTCCCATTATATCATTTCATCTCATATATCATCAGTGTCCATTGCCTGTGGTGCGTCTGTAGGAAAAACGAGCGTTAAACATCATTCATGCAATTACTATATTATTATATTTCCAATATAAGAAATTTCATTGAATCGCTGCCTCGAGATCCAATCTCACCGATTCAAACCCGGCCAGGGTCGATGGATTGGGTAATCCTTCGGAAGAGAAGTAAAGATATTGAACCCATGTCTTACACTTACGGCATGTAAAAGAACGTCAAACCTGAAAGGAGAGGCCTCTGAACAAACATTTATCGATCGTTTCACTTCCTGAATTGAGTGGGATGCATATAACCTAAGTTGTCAAGGAACTTATTTAAATAAATCTAACAACAACGACAATAATACTTTCTTGAGTGGCTAAAATATACATAAGATTATATTTCTCGGTGTTGTGAAGTTGTTAATTCAACTGTTAGCTGTTTCAGTTCTGAACAGCAATGAAACGATTTAGTCAAACTACTACATAAAAAGTTTATAAAAAAATCCTAACATTTTCGTTAATACAAGGAAACTAAATCTAAACTTCAATAATAATTTCCCTCTATTCACCCTCTAAGCACTTTCTTTTGGAATGAGTTAATAGTTGAAATAATATAGTGGACAATAACCATTGAGAACAGAGGTGTATAAAAACAAGCACATACTTGCAAAACAGCATGCAGTTGTTGATAGAAAAAAACATTAAAGTCGGACATTTGTATATTTCCTGTATCTGACGCAATAAACATTTAGCGCAAGTGTTTTAAATATACACTTAAGAATTTTTCACGTTGATCCTCATAAAGTGTGGCTTTGTTTTCCACGTTAATGAAACATAACATACGAGTAATCTAGGTACATTATTTTGACGTTCTTTGCTCCTGCAGTTTTAACGTAGTTAGAGAGAGAGAATGCTATAAAAACTCCAGAGGATAAATGTAACTTTAGCTTGACTTTAGACTTTAGCATTCGAGAATGTGGTTGAACTGCTGTAGCCTAGAGGAAGTAGCAGCGCTAACCAAACGAATGCACACCACATACAAAACTCAACCATACACTGTGCTTGTGTGTGCATGGCCGACTATGTGTACACATTTGAATAATAACTCCGAACCGTTATTAGCGCACACAGACCGTACATCATCACAACTTCCCTCCACCCCTCACAGACACGAGCGCAAATAACAGGGAGAGAGAGGACGTGAACTAAAGGGCTGGAAATTCCATTGCTCAGAGGTCAGGCCTTTAATTGTCCGGTTACTGATTTAATTTCGACGTCGGAAGTGTATAGTTTATCATGCAGGAAGTGGCCTGCATTTGTTGGCCAGCTAGTTTGTGAGGGACTTCCCTTAAGGTCATTTAACAGTTATGTTTTATTAATGCCTCAAAACAGAACCCCTATAACACAAACAGAAGCATACACAAGCTTGTATGCGTTAGAAGTTCTAGAAAACCGTGGTTTTCTCCTTTAAGGCTTCTAAAGTTAAATGTCCCCCTTTAAGAATCATTGTATTATTTTTTTTTTAAATTTTTATCGCTAATACTATGATGAGAAGCAAAGTAAATATGTTTAAGATAAAATTTACACATACTCAACACATTTTAGAGTATTTGTTTGCCTAAAATACTAGCATAAAACATTTGAGCAAAAGTGGCTTAAGGGAAATAAAGTATTCTGGATACACGCCCATCCCAAAAACACAGTAGTTACCTTTATACCAACAACTTGCGATTGTATTAAATAGTCTAACGTGATAAGTGGAGGAGGCGTTTGCTCATTCAATTGGTTGTTGACGGATTGATGTCGATTTCCTCTTCTCCAGCTGCCTATCGAATGACCTCGTGTTGAAATGTTATGTCTCTCTTAGGCCAATGGGGAAGGACTGGGAATTATGCAAAAGACGAACACGAATCGTGGAGCTTATTATATTATTTATATTTAAGTAATTTTATCTTTCAAGGGCCGCCTTTAAGTTCTGAAAATATTGATGAGTGTTGGCAACTAACCCGATGGACTGTAGTCTATCACTGCACGGTAATTGTACCAAATCTTTCACCGTTCCACTGTTCTTCCTTTTGTACCACTATTTTAGATATGGCTCCCTGTTAACAGCATGAGCCTTTCTACCCCACAAGCTGTCCTATTGACTGCCCCTTTTACCCTTTATTCCTTCTGTTTTTCTCCTGGGTCTTGTTACGTAATATTGGTTACAAGTTATTACATCCACAAAGTTTTGTTTTATCAATAGGTGTTTATTGCCCGGCATGCCCTGTATTTTAATAAAAAAACAACACATCTGTCCATTCATACAATACCTACGGTTCTGACCTAATCTCTTTTTCAAATTCTTAGAGAACACCTTTCTTATACAAAGCTTCTTACAATATACATACAAAAGATGTAAAGGAACATCTGGTTCCTTTTTGTCCCGTTCTCATAACAAAACACTTCCTGGTTTATGTCTAAAAGCTTTGTGAACAATTTGTTCTACTACTCAGGAATAATTCAAAATGACTTAACTATTGATATGCAATATTAATAATATTTATAATACATGTAATTAATTATACTATTATCGGTAATATAAAAAGGGAGATTGAAGCCATTTTAAACCGTCTCAAACTACACCAGCTTCCTAGCTGCAAACTGCTACTGTACATTACCATTAGCACACATCCTCGATGGCTCCCACTAAACGAACCACCTAAAATTTGATTCAGTGTCAAAACTAGTTTAAATATTAGCGATGCTATGCAATTGGAAACCTGATACGCTACTCAATTAGAGCCCAAATGAATGGTGCGCAGTCATGTCATACAGAAGATGAATAGATTAGTGTTTCAAATTTGGCATAAACGATTGTGTTATAAATATTAACGTTAAAACATCCAATAGAGCTTAAAAATATGCTAAAAATCTATAACATATAAGCAGTTTTCAGGCGAGAGCTAAGTTTATCTGATTTGGAAGTTAATTATATTGAAAGATCTTTGAGGTTTTAATGGCAGCGTTAAATTAAGGATATTCACAATGTGTCCTGAGAACGAGAGTTCATACCTTTTATTATATGCCCATTTTTTCTTCGTTTTGTATTTAATTGAACGTGTTATGTGATATTATTACAGAACATAGTTTTTTGTTTTTTTTATTTTTTTAATAGTGTTTAACGCCCGTTTTTGCTACTGAGGCACCACAGGCGATAGACACTGATGATGCATGAGATGAAATGATATATTGGGAAAGAATTTTTTTTTAAGGAAGGAAACGTTCCAGGCCTAAGTTTAGGTTACCTCCCCGACATTTGCCATTAATGAGGACTGGGGGAAACCTGGACAAAAATCTTAGTCAGGGAAGACGGCCTTGGAGGGCTTACTGGAACCCCAGACCTTTCACTCACGAGTCCGCGCCTTAGTGACCTCGGCCACCCGTGACGGTAAACTTCACCATTAGGAATATAGAAATATAACTATTAAACAAAATGAAATTTCAACATTGTTTATGAACAGAGAGTCTGAAGAACTAAAGAATGCATATAGAAATTGTAATTTAATAGAATTGAATGAAGAATAATACCTTCATGAGTGTCACTGATGCATGATTGGTAACATTTAAATGAAGAAATATATAAATAATACTTGGAAATGTTTCTTTACTTTCCTATAGCTATTTCCTGCAATACTAATTTTTGTTCTTTTAATTAAACCCATTTGGCCAAATTTCTATCCTTGAGAGTTGCTTATTCCTTAGGACCATATACACACTAACACCCTGGTTATTGGTGTATAAGGATACTGTTTAACTAATGCTAAATAACTAGTCCCATTCCCTCCCTAATCATTTCATCCTCCTTTCACTATCTGACAATTCTATACAATTTCTCAAGCACATTTCCTAAGTATTTTACACCCATAACCATTTTTGTCTTACCTTGCCTATATATTTTCCCAGTTCCTTAATGTTTTCATCTGATTTTATATTTAAAATTCTTCTACCTTTTATTTCATCTGGTAACTTTTCCCACTTTCGTAACAGGAACTGTTCCCTCCAAAACTTGGCTTGTTTACATTCTATTATACCTTGCCAAGTACTATCTGGTTCTGCACACATAGGACATATCCCATTAGTGTATCCCATTTAAATATTCTACTCCTACTGTAAACCAGGCCAATCCTTCCCTTCCTACCTTATCAGAAATTTAAATACATCGTTCTCTTCCCCACACATATTTTATTTTACTATATAAATTCAGAGATTTTTTGGTGTTAAGATTTGCCCATATTTCCTGTTTTTCAATATCCTCAATTCTTATTGTTATCTCTTTCCAAAACCCTTTACCCAATCTTCCTCCCCTGTAATATACTAATTCCATGCCCGCTTCTTGTAGGATATTTTGGATTTTAAATAACCAAGTTTCTCTCACCTTAAGTTTTTCTTGTTTTTCAGTAGTGTTTAACGCTCGTTTTTTACTACAGAGGCACCATAGGTGGTGGACACTGATGATACATGAGATGATATATTGGGAAAGGATATTTATTATTATTTATTTTTAAGCAAGGAAGCGTTCCAGGCCTAAGTTCAAGGTATCTCCCCGGCATTTTCCAGTTATGAAGACTGAGGAAAACCTGGGAAAAAAACCCAGTCAGGGAGAACGGTCCTGGGGAGATTCGAACCCCCTTCCTCCCGCTCACGAGTCCGCGCCTTATCGACCTCGGCCACCCGTGGCAGTTTTTTTCCTTGTGCTACCAAACACTGATTAATGATATTCTCCTCTTCTAGTCTCCCTATTTATACAAATATTTCAATACTCTTTCAATGACCTTGCTTTTATAGCCCAATCTTCCTAGGTCCAACCTCGTTAGGTGAAGATCTAGGTAAGCCTAGGGCAATTCTACAAAATATCCTGTAGTTGTTAGCTGAATGACTGTAGTCAACTGATACCATTTAATTAATTTTTAGCCGAAAATTAATTGAAAATAACGAAAATAAAAGCTAAACTTTTGCGGGATATTCCAAGGGAGACAAACCATTAGTAAAACACAAGAACAAGAGAAATTAGTGCTAGTATTCTATGTAGAAGATGTTATGCATGTTAATTTCCTGGAACATGGTTAAACATTCGACTCACAATGTTACTTTTTGATGATTTAAATTCTACTTAATATATTTACGAGGAGGTTTGGGTGAGTTTTTTTTTTTTTTTTTGATTGATTTATTTATGGACACTCTTTAACATCACAGGTCATCAGCGTCCCATTCAACTCAGGGAGTGAAACGGCCGACAAATTTTCCTCAGAGGCCTCTTTTTTCAGGCTTGAGGTTCTTTTTCGTGCCGCAAATGTACTACACGGGACCCACGGCTTTACGTCCCTTCCGAAGGAAGCCATATTTGGGATTTTTACGCCCGAAAAAATCCATCGGTCCTGGCCGGGTTCGAACCCGCGATCTTGGGTTTAGGAGGCAAGTATGGTAATCACTACACCACCAGGACCGACGATTTTTTTTTGGGGGGGGTGGGTGCAGGGAAAAATTTTCCTGCATTAGGAATAAAACAAACCGCACACCACATACTCGTATGATAATGGATCTCAGCGTATCCACTAATGATGTCTTATGATTTGCGTCTTTTCTTGAAACTTAAGGAACAACTTTATGAATATTACATGCATGAAATTCAAACGGTTATCAGGAACGTATTGCAAAATGGATGATGGTAATCTCCCATGACAGCTTCAATGTTCTTTATGAAGCAATTTGAAGATATATTTAAACCGAATATTTTATAAGGATAATTTTGTATGTAATTTAATTATTAAATGCTAATAAAGTCATCATTTTCATCTCTTCCACTAAAATTGAAATATAGGACGATTTCTTAAAATATATTATCAACTGTCTCTTAAGAATAAAAAAAAATTATTAAGATATCATATAACTCGTGACGTACAATAAAAGCTGAGACAGTTTGTAAGTATACGGGAAAAGTAATGCTAACATTAGCCGTATGAAAGAAATAATGCACATTCATGTCCATGGAAAAAATGCCAGACAATCAGGGCTGTATTTACGAGTTAAAAATGGGCTTCGATGACGTCGATTCTGGGGGTGACAGTTACATTCTGTAAAACAATTGTCTACCATACAATACGCATATGCTACAATCTCTGACGAAATTGTTGGTACACTGTTATAACGCCAGGCTACTGTAATGGTTTGCACTTGCGTAACATGATACTCTTAAGTGATATAGTGTGAAGTATGAGTGATTTAGTAACAGCTCCTGTGTCGAGGTGCAGAGCAGGGAGGATTTGTTAGATTTGTATGTAGCATTAGCACCTGAGAGGTGGTGCTACGTGGTTCTAGTATTATTCTCTTCCGCAGGATTAGAACTGTGTGATTTTCCTTTGAGGGATCGCTCCACGTGCAGTCGACCCCAGTTGACCGAACTCTGTAGTGCTCATATGGTTTCCATACTTGCAAACCGGCTTGGGAGCCGGAGCCGAGGTCAGTACTAGTTTAAATCTAGGAACCTAATGATATGTTCTTGTGTGTTGTGTGACAGTGTATTAGGTATTCATTAGTCGATATAATACAGCTTATACATGTTATTAATATTAATAAACTTCGTGAAATGGGAAATATTCTTAATAAAAGGTGTACAAAGGCACATACAATATTCAGAGAAGAAAATTTACATAACATTCTGGAACATTCCCCTAAAAAATCACTTCAATGTCCTTCTCAGCAAAGAGGGAATTTCTTGTTCCTCCGCTCGAACCAAAACTGTTAAAACCCTATAAAGTGAAAATCACTATAGAACAACAACGTTAACACAAAGAGTGATCTTACATTCAGGAGTAAAGTTTATGAAGAGATGTTTAATACTGTGCATGACGGAAAAATTAACCCAAATATATTTTTCTTTGGGGATGAATCTTGATTTTATGTAAATATGTTTGTTAATTTACAAAACCGCCGGTATAAGAGTTCAGAAAAAGTTCAAAAACGTACAAGGTATTCATTTTTTGAGTTTGTTTAAGAAAATTGACCCTTTGACACATTTTAATATATTTCTGGCCACTATTGATGTGACATCCCTTTATACTAACATCCCCCATCATGAGGTAGCTGCTGTTAGACATTTTTTGGACTCTTAAGCACCTCATACCCCATCCACAGATTCCATTTGTCATCTTGTTTATCTGGTTCTCGCTCGCAATACTTTTAGTTTGATAATAAATTTTATCTAAAATTAAAGGCACTGGGGTGGCACCAAAATGGCACCGTTTTATGCCAATCTTTTTATGGCTTGCTTAAAGGAAGATTTTCTTAAGCCAGGACATCTAGTACCGTTATTATGACTAAGATATATTGATGATATATTCGTACTTTGGACTCATGGCTCAGAATCTCTCGATCAGTTCCTTAGTAATCTTAACTCCAAGTTTTCAGTTAAGTTCACTTCTTCTGTCTCCCCTAATGCGGCTACTTTCCTAGATGTTGATATTTCTTTATGTAATGGCTCTTTTCTTACGTCTGTGCACATTAAGCCCACCAATTTACAACAGTATCTTCATTTTGATCGCTGCCATTCCTTGCATATCAAAAGATATATTCCTTTTTCTCTTTCAATCCGTGGTCATCGTCTTTGTAACAACTTTTCATCTCTTGACAAGTATATTAAAAACCTATCTCAAAATTTCCAAGATCAAAAAAACCCTTCCTCTCTTTTAAAATTCTGTATCATTCCAGCGCACAAAACTTTCCAATACAAACCTAAAACTTCTTAAGAACTTCTTACGTGCCTGAAATTAAAAGCATCAGGCCTATTTTGAAAGAATGTCACGATACTTTGTTAATGCATTCATCTTTAAATGCTTTTTCTAAATTTGTACCTCGTCTTGGTTTTAGAACACTTCCTAACCTTAATAGTATATTTCGCCGAAACCTATCTCCTCTGAATTTACCTCGTCCCTTTGCAGGCGCATATTCTTGCCAACGTCCTAAATGTAAAACCTGTGCACTAATTATGCCTTGCCATTCATTCCACAGCCCCAATTTATCCACAGAATTTAAAATTTCTTCATTTTCTACTTGTTCTTCCAAGAATGTCGTATATATGTTATCTTGTAAGCTTTGCAAAGCATTTTATATTGGTTTAACTTCTACTGTTGTTTCGCTACGCATGAGCAATCATAGACGTTCTGTTAAAACCAAGTCTCCCTTGTCGGATGCCCAACATGCCTTAGATACTGTAGATACTTAGATACTGAAGATACTGTAAGGGTTTTCATGATGCTTTTAATCTAACACTTATTGATGCGTTATCTACACAATGCTTTGAAAGTTTACTCAGAGATGTAGAAATGGCAGCTATATTTTTACATAAAGCGAGTATACCACCTGGTTTAAATCTTACATGTTTCTTTTTTCTTCCTCTCACACACTCTTGTTGTTTATTTCCATGCTTAATGTTACCTCCGATATTCAATATTTATTTTTACCAACTCACTTGTCTTCTTGCCTTAGAAGAACTCAAGCAGTTCGAACTATAGGGATTACTAATCTGTGACTTTTTCTTATTCTTTTCTGTGGTTTGTGTGTAAACATTGACAACTTACAAGAATTTTTGCTTATCGAAGCTCAAAGTTATCAAATTATTCATCAGAGAGAAATAAATTCATAGAAGAAAATGAGTAAAAGCAGATTTCTAAACGACGTATTCTTTCCTTTCGCTAATTCTGAAATAAAAGAATTGTTATATCAAGCATTGCACTATCACAAATCTTTTATACTTATGGCAAGATGTCTTTTTTTAAATGTATATACATTTTTTTGAATTTAAGACCTTTCCATGATTTTATAATCTTTCTAGTTACAGGGTAATGAAGAAAATTTATTCATTCTAAATACACAGATTTACACTATATTACACAATTATACAATTTCTAATTTTCAGCTATTTTATTGCACACATTTATAGAATTTTACAGGTTATACATATGAACACATACATTTATAGGTATTCATGATAATACGCCCAATAAATGAGTAATGCACTTGGGAAGAGAAAACTTGCAAAATCACGGCAAAACACCAAACAAAACAATCTAAAGAAACCTCTTTTGGAGTTTGCAATTAAACTAGAAGGTGTCAAAATATGCAAAGAAAAATCGAAAGTTTTTTAGTTACCGAAATATACTCTGAAAGAATCTACGGTACTTTATAAGCATTGTGAGATGGTGTGCTTTCTTCAGTGTGCAAATTTAACCGAAAATTGTGGCTTGATAACGGCGTAGAAGAGAAAATTTAAAATTTTGTCTGTAATACTAACGGTTAACTTTGATTTTTTCATCAGAAATAATGTAAATTTTATGATTTGAAAGATTTGTAAAAATGTTATTTATTTTTATTTATTTTTGGCACAACAGAAGAAAATTGCAATAGACCACATGTTGGTTTTATTTGTATAACATAGACGTTTAGAGTATTACATAAATTGATAGGATATTTAAATGTAATTAATTTAAAAAAAACTCCAGAACAAAAACTTGCATCACTAAACGGAGAATGTGGTAACATGAATGAATAGTGTTTAACGCCCGTTTTTGCTACAGAGGTACCACAGGCGATGGGCACTTATGATATATGAGATGAAATGATATATTGGGAAAGGATTTATTTTTAAGTAAGAAATCGTTCCAGCCTCCTCGGCATTTTCAATTTATGAGGACTGAGGAAAACCTGGAAAAAACCTGTCGAGGAGAACGGTCCTGGCGGTATTCGAACCCAGACCTCCCGCTCACGAGTCCGCGCCTTAACGACCTCGGCCACCCGTGGCGGTGAGAATGTGGTAAAATAACCCAATAATGAGCAGGGTTGAGGTTTTTAAAAGCTCAAACGTGCATCACTATGGATATAGAAAAAGAGTTGTGTTTTGCTTAGTTAAAGGAAAGTATTCTTTAGTTAGTACAATACAAGATTACAGATTTATGATAGATATTTTCCTTTCAAAATTAACCCCCTTATTCTTAATGGTGATTTTTGTGCGTTTTCTGTTTCTAAGCAATAACAATGTGTAGAGAAATGTTTCTATTTTTTTCAGTTGGTTCTCATTTTTAATTTTATTTTGTACTAGTGAAAGCAAATGTAGCACATTCCCCTGGGGCGATGTCGCGCATTCAATTTTCATAATAGTTTAAAATATCACAGGTTTTATCCATTCGTTCAGTTAATTTATTATTAACAAGCATCAAAATATTCTTTGAAGCCTTTAAAATAATTCCAAATGGAGCTATGCTCAAATACCTTACAACAAAAGAAAGAATTGATTTAAATACTATCATAAATAATGTATAAAAAATAGAGGACAAAATCCGTTGTACAGAAAATAATGAATACTCGTGCAAAATGTCAACAGATTTGCATAATCCATTCTGTTTGTAATCAGATGGCGATTAATCACATCATTATTGAATTATTCATTATTATTGGTTTTCGATGGCGTGGCTTTTATCTGCTGATTTCTCTGAACGTATTTCATGGAACCGGCACAACTGATCGCACTATACATATATGGGTGTTCAAGAGCGCCGTCTCAAATTCTAATTTCAATACACGGAAAGTGGTATAAGGTAAACGGAGCTTTGGTTAAGAAGATAAATACAATCTAATAAATCATGTTATGCAACACATTTTTATTCAAATAATGTTTGCATTTTATATAACTTTATAATTTTAATTCCCAGTTGACGCACATACAATGATGGTGCATGCAAAGAGAATTTTTCCTGTAAAACGGTAAAAGCAAACTATAAATTCAGTATGGATTTTAATGAACTTAAGACATGTTGTAATGTTTATACAAGTATTTTATTAAAATTATTTTTAATAATAAACCAAAATCTATTGAAAATCCATCTGTTTGGTTTTCACTTTTTGAGACAAGGTAGTGTCGCCAGTCGAAGGCAGTTTGCGCGCAAGGGCAGCCTCTTCTTTGTTTGTGATAATTAAATCTTTGTTATGATGAATGAAGACATAGATGCACCGATAATTGAAGATCAACAAATGTCTATTCTTTTACGAGGGTCATATTAAAAGTCATGAGCAACCCATTGTTAAAATTCAAACTCCAACAATGTAACAAAAAGGACTGCAGGATCACTTACACCACGTGTTGCCATATTGTAACGTCTTTAGCTTCTATCACGTAACCACAGGCAGTATTTCCTCGTCTCGACAGCGCATTGTCATTGAATTCCTTGTCAAAGAGGGACAATCTGTAACTGAAATTCACCTCAGACTTCAAAATGCCTATGTAGATGTCTGCATGGGTGCTAGCAGTGTTAGAAGATGGATGAAACATTTCAAGATGGGCCTCGTAGCGGTCGCCCACAAACTGCCTTCACGGAACGCAACAAAGCTCATTAAAGAAGATAGGCGTATCGCTGTGGATGAAATCGCTGCAAAACTTGCAGCAGGACATAGTGCAATGCAAGAAATGATAAAAGGCTTAGGTTATTTAAAAGTTTGTGCCCCTTGGGTTTACGTTTATAGATCGAAGATCACAAACTTCAGAGAATAACCATCAGCCAAAACCATCTTCAGAGAGTTCAAAATGAAGGTGGTGATTTTTTTGACGAGTATTGTGACAGGCGATGCAAGCTGAATCCATCATTACGAGTCTGAAACAAAACGCCAGAGTATGGATTGGCACCATTTCGAAGAAGAAAGCGAAGACAGTGCGATCTGTTGGGAAGGTTATAGGCAGCGTTTTCTGGGATGCACAGGGTTGCATTCTGGTTGATTTTCTTGAACCTGGACAAACCTAAATGCTGCCCGCTATATCCAGATACTTCGGAAGTTCCGTCGTGCAATGCGCGATAAGGCCCTGGAAAGAAGATCATCCTGCAATAGGATAATGCGCGTCCTCACACTACCCTTATCATAATGAAGAGGATCAGAACATTTGGGTGGGAAACTCTTCCACATCCCCTCTACTGTCCCGACTTGGCACCCTCCAACTACCATAGCTTTGGTTCTGTTAAGGGACCGATTCGAAGCCAACTCTACGAGACGGTGAAGGATATTCGGAAAGCAGTGCGCTGGAAAGATTTTCTACCGGAAGAGTATTTTCAAACTTATAGAACGATGGGGAAAATTTGTGCAAAAAAATGAAGGTTATATTGAAAAGTGAGAGAAAAGTCTGTAGATTACGATGATGTGCTTGGTTTATCTAAAAAATAAATATTAAGGGATTTAAAAATTGTTGCTCACTACTTTCAGTATGACCCTTGCATATCCGATGATATAATAATTCTATCTATGACGGTAAAAGACCTGCAAAATGTCCTAAACGACATTGGGCAGAAGGGTATTGAGATCAGGTATGGCGTTTTATAAAAATCGAAAAGACACTCGTCAGACATAAACCGGCTGGTAATAGATCCGCGAAGCATGCAGATGTCATCTCTGGCCGTGCAGAGCGAAATTAAAACGAGATGGGCCAAAGACACACATACACATATCATGGAGCTAGGTATAAAACAGAGTTCGGGAATTGCATGGCTTACACTGGGAGGCTCGAAGACACTTAAAGTTGTTGACTAGGAAGGCATAAATATTTGCCCATTATTCTCGGAACCGGGAGATTGGATGCACATTTTTGCTAAGTGCGCACAAACAGAAGATGCCAGGATAAATTTTCTACCGCATTCATTTTTGACTTCCAGTAGGAGGGGGCTGGCATTTTGGGACTTAATTGTAAATATACAAAACTGGCTAAACCTGGGAATTTTCTTAAATGAAATACGTAGTTTTAGGAACACGAAATTTCTACAAACATTGTACATAATTAATACGAAAAGTTGTAAGAATATCAAAATCATTGAATTCTTCATGTGTATGTGAGTGCGTTCTTGTTAATGATGATGTTTTCCTTCGATATAAATAGTTTAACAGATGAAATATTTTGCAAGAGCATGAACGGGCGTGAAACGACCGATAAATTTTGCTCAGGAGGTCTCTTCTTTCAGGCTTGAGACTCTTTTTCGTTCCGTAAATGTACGACACGGGACCCACGGCTGTACTTCCCTTACGAAGGAAGTCATATATAAGATAGCCTAAGCTATCCTAAGCCATCGATCCTGACCGGGTTTGAACCCGCGATCTTGAGGTTAGGAGGCAAGTATGATTACTTCTGCACCACCAGGACCGAGAACAGAAATGCCGTCTGCTTCCGCGCGCTTAGTAACACAAAATGAAATTTCGGGCGAGTGGAAAATATTTATGACTAAAATAATGTACATATTTGCTATTCTTAAATGGTTCATTTCCTGATGGCAGTATTTCTCTGGAAAATGTAAAGAAAGTGAAAATATGCTGGCACTATTTCTTAAATGAATATAACTTTCTTAAACATATGGGTTGCAAGAGAGTTCTTCAGAATGGTTCTAAGTTAATTGAATAAATTTGGTATACAACATAAGATATACGGGAATTTTATAACAGATGTTCACAAATCAAAACAAAGTACTTCAAATGCTTTAAAAAAGAGAATGTTTGAATTAGTTCTGCTTGAAAAATATATGAAAAAAATTCACAAACCTACCTATATGAAAACGTTAATATATTCCTTAAAGTAATTGGCAATGCGTTATACAAATCCAAACTCAAGAGACCTTTAGATTCGTTAGATTCGTTGATATAATATTATTCAAAACTTATCTAACTTATGAAGACAGACCGCCACGGTTGGCCGAGGTCGTTAAGGCGGGACTCGTGAGCGAGATCTGGGGCTCGAATCCCGCCAGGACCGTCCTCCCTGACAGGGTTTTTCCAGGATTTTCCTCAGTCCTCATAAATGGAAAATGCCGGGGAGGTACCCTAAACTTAGGCCTGGAACGTTTCTTTCCTTTAAAAAATCCTTTCCCAATACATCATTACATCTCGTATCACCAGTGTTCACTGCCTGTGGTGCATCAGTAGTAAAAAAGGGCGTTAAATACCATTCAAAAAAAATTATGCAGACAAAGTGTGCGTAGCTGCTTGTAATTAGCAGCAAACATCGGTAGAAAACCGTTCAACTTAATTAGTATATAACCAAACGTTTAGATTCTGTTTTCATATTAAAATTCCCTCTAACTTTATTAATACACATAGAACAAATACCGGGTGCGATATCAAAACAATTACAAGATACTGGGGTTCTATTTCACATACACTACGCAGAAATAAATTTCAGATAATAGCTACGCTCAGTGTGCAAGTTTTGTTTCATCGTTTCTCCTTTATGTCTAAACCCACAGCAGTAGAATGCGATCGATAGAGAAAATTTAGCACCTATTCTAACACTTGTTTCTGACATTGTTACTATGTTATTTTATTTACAATTATTTTGTTTCGCATTTTGACATATGTTAGCGTCTTCCTATATTTTGAGCTTAAATGAAAATTATATTTTATTATAAACTTTACAAATAATGTTATTTTTCAAAATAATCTTATATTTTTTTTTTTACTTTAACTTTATTGAAATAATTATGTCGCTTCGTCGGTCCTGGTGGTATAGTGGTAACTATATTTTCCTTCTATACCCAAGATCGCGGGTTCGATCCCGGCCAGGACCGATGGATTTTTCGGGCGTAAAAATCCTAAGTATGGCTCCCTTCGTAAGGGAAGTAAAGCCGAGGGTCCCGTGTCGTACATTGAAGGCACAATAAAGAACCTCTAACCTGAAAAAAAAAACGCCTCTGAGCAAAATTTGTCGGCCGTTTCACGCCCTGAATAGAACGGGACGCTGATGACCTGAGATGTTAAAAAGCCTTCGTAAATAAAACAAACAAAAAATTGTAATGCGCAAATTCTTAAAACTTTTTACAATTTATTTATTTTACTTAAACAAGCCGCATACGGCCAAATGAACGTAAAAAATTTGTAATAAAAGTGGTAAGGTAGAGTTTTAGTAGTTACAATAGACAGATTTCATTGAATAGCAAAACGCCCTTATTCCAATAAGAAACAAATTATCGCCAAAATGTCTTTATTAATATGCATATAACATCGTTACTAAATTTAATTATGCAGTACATTTTATCTAAAATATTTCAACATAGCTTTATAGCTTAGGTATTGCAATCCTAAATTCCAGCATATTTATAGCCTTATTAAAAGGCACTGCAATATAATCAATATGCAATTCATGTGTTTAGGCTGAGCAATTAAGAAATATAAATAATATTTTATATAAAAAGTATTCTATTTTATATAATTTTATATATTTATATACAATAATAATCATTTATACTATATATTAATCTTACAATACTAGAATATTGCAATATTGATTATGTGACTACATAGAAAATTGATCATTAAAAGATAATGTATCAGTGGATCCTGTTATATTCTACATATGATCTTCTCCGACTATCCAATTTTAATGTGAATGTAAATAGATTAAACATATGTATTTTAAGACCAAATAATATTACTCTAAAATTATTCCAAACAGTTAAAATATTATATGCAAATAGGTATGTGTATTTGGAATTTAATCTTTTGTATTTCGTTTTCGAAAGCTTATAAACATATTATGTATTTGTTTCAAGTACCCTTAATTTTTAAGAATGAGCTGTATTATAAGGGTAGGCTTTGGGTTTCTCACCTGATGGGTCCGGGTTTGATTTCCAGTTGAATTGCTTTCCTGATATGAGATTTCTTCAGGGGCGTATCCTCGGTTCTAAATGTAAATCCTGGGGAACTTAGGGCACGAAGTTATCTGAAATCCATAACCAGGTACAAAATAAATATCTTAATATTTTATAGAATCTAATTAACTTTAGTATGTTTTACTTTTACATTTTATAGATTAACATGTTTTATTCTGCAACTCATGTGATTAACATTGAATACTATTTTGCATAACTTCGTTATTATATGAGTGGCTATTGTCTTTATTTAATTTTTGTACTGCTTTTACCGGTTTACTGAATTACTCTATATTTACTCTTTTCTACAATTTAAATACTTTTTATGAAAAGCCCGTAATAATTAATGAAATCCTTCAACTTTTTATATATTTTTGTTTAATACATGTTCAGCATTCTCAAATATAAAATTTACTGACGAACATCATTAGAAAACAACAATAAATAAAAATACCACGATTCCCGTTTAAACAAATACCAGGACAACTGAATTTGCTTAATCGTGAGCAGCCGGTCGGCTGTTGAGGACTAGATTGTAATAAATCTTATAATCAAAATATAAAATTTATAAATTTATCCGTTTGTGACCTTCAGGAAGATAGACTGATTGCGGGTAAAATGAAATATTCAGGAATATAGGAGTACATGAGATTTCTCCCTCTTTTCACTGCTTCCCCACCCCCTTAGAATGTCAGGCACAGAAGGTGCTTGTTTCATAAAAATTGACAATTAATAGGTGACAGGGAATAGATCAACAAGTGAATAACTAGACGTTTCTGTTTCATAAAGCATGTTAAAGTTTCAAAATTGTCAAATTGTTACGAATTATATAAAGTTACCATTTGTCAGGAATATTTTGACATATTTTCTTTATGAAACATAATAATGTTCACATACATTCTGACATTTATAAAATTGTCAAGCAAATTCGATTAGAGAATCCCCATCTGTCATAGCATGTGCAACAAATTGCATTATATGATATGATAATCTTAGCCTTGATGAGATAAACATATAATTCGTTTATAAAATATTTGCTCTTTCAAAAGTTTCAAAGGAAAGCAGAAATTTTGTTTTCTTCAATGCTCAAATAGCTTATGTTACATTTATTTTGCAGTCGAGTAATAATATGTCGGCCATAATTTATAATTGGCCTTTTTATCATAGTCATGTATTGCTAATTTTCGTTTAATTTAATTTCTTGGTCATATGACGAATTTTCCTTTTAATATCGATTATTACAAATAATAATGGTTGCTAATGACAGTAATTTCATTAGTTGTCAAATATTATATATATTCCACTTTGTCAAATTTCATTTACGTTAAAATATAATATCAATGCATAGAAAGTAAACATTAATGTTCGGTAAATACAAAATAATCTTGAATATATATATCGCTACTTTTACTGTGATTGTGGCAACACAGTCATTTGTTAATACATTGTTTTTACATAATTGCCACTTCAGCAATTTGCCTTTTAACAAGTTACTGTTTTACACCCGTCATATGTGACATATGAAACAATTAACTGTCACAAGTACAATTAGTAATTATTTTGAAACTGCACAGAAGAGGAGCCATACACCCAAAATTTGAGCACTGTTTTAATCGACAAGTGCGAAAATATACCCAGATTGGTTTGAAAAGATAACTTGAACATTTCAAGTGTAAAAAGAATGAAAAAAAGAAATTAAATTAAATAATATCTGCGTAAAATGAAAGTAAGATAATGCAATGTTTGTATTTTCAAAAGCATATATACCTTATTTAACTGAAAAAATAAAATTTTCCACTCCTTTCTTACCTTTCCACTTTCTAAGGGCATGAAATCAGCAATAATCAGGGAATTACCATACAGCTTACCACATAGATAAAGATAAGGATAGCCTATTGTGTCCATTAAGGGCAAAGGCCCCCTAACAAGTAGGGAAAGCTCGCTTTTTCCTAACGTAGTGAGCTATTCCACTCTAGTTGTTCGTGTGCTGTTTAAGACACTCTGACTGATTTGTTCTTTGGTTACTCCATTTCTCACTGCACTGGTTGCTTTTCGAGAGATTTCCATTTTTCTCTACCTCTTGCTCCTCTTGACCAATCTGGACCTGCATGTTCCTTGAAGGGGTCTGTTTATCTTCTTCTGGGTCTGCCTTGTGTCATTTTTCCCATTCGGGGTTCCCACATGGAGATCTTGTAGGTCCATCTATTGTCCTGCATTCTTGCGATGTGACCTCCCCGTTGCCATTTGCTTCTGGTAGCTATTTGTGCTATGAGATAACTGATTTATTAATACTATAGGTATTTTGTCCTTCAAAGCTATTCCCTGGATCTTTCATTGCATTTTTCTTTTGCATATTTGAATTTTGTTCTTTTGTTTTTCTGTAATTAACCATGTCTGGCACCCACAGGTATACACAGGTTTCGAGCATCTGGAATCTGATTTTCTTAGTTAGTGTTTGGTCTAATAATATAAACTCATGGCCCCAAAATACTCTCCAGGTTAATGGCTTACTTCTTCTTTGTATTTATTTTCCATTTTATCGTCGAAGGAAATCTGTTATCCCAAGTATGTATATTACATTACTCTAGAGTGCATTTTTGCATTATGGTCAAAATAAATTGAACATTCGAAAATAAATGTAATTGTTTGTAAGGGTTTGCATATAAACCCTTAGGGGCAATTTTTTGTTCATTAAAAATTAAGGTAGCACGCATTTTTGCATAGATTTAATGTTTTTTGGGTACCTGCCACTCATTTAGAGTGATCGAAGTATTGCCAATTTCTCATTCACACAAGTTTATCCCCTCCCTAAATATTTTTTGCTTTAACTGTGCAAATTTAGCTCTAGTTTCTTTAAACCGCCACGAGTGACTGAGGTCGTTAAGGCGCGAATTTGTGAGCGGTAGCTCTGGGGTTCGAATCCCACCAGGACTGTCCCCCCTGATTGAGTTTTTTTTTTCCAAGTTTTCCTCAGTGTTCATAAATGGCAAATGCCGGGGAGGTACCCTAAATTTAGGCTTGAAACGATTCCTTCCTTTTAAAAAAAATCCTTTCCCAATTTACCATTTCATCTCATGTATCATCAGTGTCCACCGCCTGTGGTGCCCCAGTAGTAAAAACGGGCGTTAAACAGTATGGAATCGATAGTTAAAGAAATAGTTTATGTAAATTTGACTGATTTATTCTTTCAAATCCCCCTTTTAGTTAAAGTTTAGCAATTTAGTAAGTTAATGGATTCAGTAATGAAATTTTACTTGTTAAACATAAATTTCTTTATATTATTATGTTTAAATTACTGCACTTCAGAATGCAGGTTTTCATTCACGTTGTGCTGTAACATTTACTTACCGTAAAGAATAGGTAGGTTCTGTAAAGAATCTTCGATACCAGTTTTGCCCATCTCAAATACGTGTACCCCATTACCACATGTAGTTACGTCGTTTAAGTATAATGCCAACCAACCTGTAAGACAACTTCCACCCTTGTAACTGACTACAGCAGAGCAAGCAAAGAACACATCCGCTCGCTTATCCGGAAGGGCTTATCTGTAAGCCCTTGAAAGCATAGCGCTATGCCTGGGCTTTGAAGATTTGTTCCTTTCTTTATATATGATAGGTGAAATACTGGTGGACGTAGTCGAACTGTAAACATATACTGGATAAGGAAGCCTCACCTCGCCCTTAAGTTTGGACTCTTAGTAAGAGGATTAAATACCACTAAAAGTACTTTGTATTGTGAAATACAGACTGTTTTATCCTTAAAATACTACTCTATATCCAAGAATAATGGGAAATTATACTTCCATATAATGGGGCAGCTAAAATTAAATCTCTCACTCAAAAACATTTTAAGCACTATTATAGGGTATTAAATTGGTTGGGGCTATTTATTTTATTTTGTGTTATTTTTATTCACCTTTACGATCTCAAAATTTGAGACGTTTAAATTCCCAATTCTTGAATGATCTATTTGCTATATATGTTTTAGCCTCTGTATTTAGTAAATTTAGTATATTTTTTACCTATTATATTTATGAATATCTAATGTTTCATACAAACCATGGGTATTAAACTCCCATTGGCAAGATATTTTCAATATGTTTTACTCTCTTTGTATCACCATTAAATTATATTTCAATTCATTTAGAGTTATTGCAAAGTCAAGATTATATTGAAAGTATGACAAACTAATAGCATTGAAACATCATTGTATGGTGTTTATAAATGTTGAAGTTTATACAAAACTGCAATACACGGTTACTAATTTAGATATGTCCACAAATCAGCCTTGCATTTAAAATCTTTTGCTACATAAATTGATACAGTTTTTCACCAATATAATAGTTAAGCTTTGAACAGTTAAATAAATATTTTAATACTAAATTCATTTTATAGTATAAAGTAAATGTACTTTGATTATATATAAAGTAAACTGTGAAAATCAAATGCTCATAATTAATGTGGTTGGTACTAGGTAATTTATAACAGTAAGAGATGTTCTATTACACTTCTCCCTTGTTTTTTGTGAATACTGGGACGGTTATTTACAATCCACGAATTTTTCGCTCTTTCATTTCAAACTACTTCATTGGTTCTGCTACAAGGTCAAAAGTGCCAGGCGATATCGGCTTGTGCGGTGTGATAGTGGCTTGCGTTTTGTAAATGTTACTGCCCCGGCCTCTGGAATGGAAGCGGGCCTTCATAGAGGTTCGCACAACTTAGAAGTGGGTCTCCACCGTCGTCGGGGTGTTCTATCTGGACATGCTAGGAACTCCCTCTGCGTCCGCGCAGTCACCCCCGTATATAGTGTCATGTTTTCGCAGCCAGTGTCCACGACTTCCGTGCCCCCACGTCTTGATTGTCTGCCATTGGTGTTTTGCATAAACTAAGTTATATTCTTTATCAAAGCTGGTGAGCTGTTGAGAGTTCGTTAGGAGTTTTATAACCTCTGGTTTCACGCAAAGAACTGACACCATTAAAACGTGGCAGTCAGAGTATTATATTTTAAGTATGTTTTAGTGAATGCGAAAGCTAGAAATGTAAAAAAGAGGCATGCCAATAACCCAGACTACACCAATTGGTTGCCACGACTGCAGGCCCAGTTTGATTTCCATGACATTGCATTGTGCTGGATAAGGTAGCAATTTCGATTTTGTCTTGAAATTCTTTCATTGCCCCAGAGTTTTATACCATCAACATTTTTCACTTCCTTTTCTCCTTTCATGTTCATTTCATTCATTTTATATTTTGCAGATTCTGGTGGTGTAGTGGTAACCACACCTGCATTCTAAACCCATGATCGCGGGTTCAAATCCGGCCAGGATCGACGGATTTTTTTCGGGCGTAAAACTCCTAGGGAATTAAAGCCGTGGGTCCTCTGCCGCACATTTACGATACGATAAAGAACCTCAAGCCTGAAAGAAGAGACCTCTGAGCAAAATTTGTCGGCAGTTTCACGCCCTAAATTGAATGGGACGCTGATGATCTGAGATGTTAAAGAGAGTCCGTAAATAAAAAAAATCAACATCGACAATTATATTACAACTGCTCTTGAGCCATTGGTGAAACTGTGCTCAGATTCGGAACTTCTTGCCTGGAAAAGGTTAGTGAAATTACCCTGGACTCTCCATATCGCGAAGTTGCGGTACTGAGCCCATTGATATTAGGTATCTATGGTCAATGGATTAGAGATTGCTGAACCTATTGGGATAGTATAGCACTGTAGGGTCCCTCTATTTCATCCTAATTCATAATGTACCTAAGAAGGTACCAGTGCTTAGAGCTATATACTGCCCACTTTAGATAGAACAGAATAGAACAGAAACATTACATAAAAATAGTATTACAATACAGCACAAATAACCTGTATGATCATTCACTTGTGATCAATTTCATGTATAAAATGATTCAGAAAGTTCAGTGCCATTGGGCATAAGGCTAAGTTATAATTGCACTGTATATATTTATAGAGTTATAAAATTTGATATAATAATGAGGAGAAATGCATTTTAATGTACTTTATTAGTACAGAAATTTAAATATAAAACGAGGAAATATGTGCTTTCAATCCAATATGCTTGAAAACACTGGCGAATGACACTTGACACATAAGTTGGTACAACGACAAATTGAAAAAAATTTACATTGCAACTGTCATGTCCGTCATTTCCTCCACGCATCGTCTATCCGACGTACTAACCCCGCATCGCCTCTCCCAATGTATGACGGACGTCGCGTCCTGCATTTCATTTGCGGGTTTTTTCCCCGTTTCAATCTGTTCGCTCTCTGACTACAAACAGACTTCTGAATCTTCGGTTTGATTCTACAGCTGTTTTTGTTGTTCTTTGCCTAGATAATATAAGATGTACTATTTTAATGTCGGTATTATTTTACATTTCTACATCCCTAAGAATATTAACTTGTTATGAAAAAATTGGCATATATTAAGTAATTTAATTAGTATACACCAATTTGTAATCTTTTAGGGCGTATTTGAAGTAGTAAATTATTTTAGATTATATATTTAAATGTAGCATCAACAACTCGAAAATTATATATCTGAGCACCTGTGCTCAATTTCTCTATATTTTCTATAACATTTAAATTCTGTAACCACCTATACAGTTGTTTGTTCTTTAATAGCACAAGCTTCATCAAATGTTCTTTCTGCTATTCCTCTCCAGTTTTTATTCGATAATTGTCTGTAAAATTACTATTTATATATTATTGACTTTAAATTATATTTCTTAAGTCAGAACCTTTCGCACCGTTACTATACTTGAGATATATTGATGATATATTCGTGCATAGGACTCATGGTTAGAATCTTTCCATCAGTTCCTTACTAATCTTAATACAAAATTTTCAGTTAAGTTCACTTCTTCTGTCTCTCTTAATGCTGCTACGTTCTTAGATATTGATCTTTCTTTATGCAATGGATTTTTTCTTACGTCTGCACACATTAAGCCCATCAATTTACAACAGTATCTTCATTTTGATAGTTGTCATCCCTTGCATACCAAAAGGTCTATTCCTTTTTCTCTTTCAAAAACATATGACAATACAAAAGTCGGAAATACAGTGAGATCTCGTATAATCTATGTCTATCTAAGTGTTTTATCCTTTTTCTGCTTCTTTAGCTATTGTCATTTTAATTGCATAACCCATAGTATTATTTTATTTATCACGTGTACCGGGAGAGTAACCTGCTCCTACTTTTGTACAATTATGCAATCCGCAATTTATACTCCAACATGAAATATCGGTCTCCAATGGATCTACGCAAATTCTGTAAAATGGATATCTTTAATTGCTCACGTAGCGAAATGAATAATAATAATAATAATAATAATAATAATAATAATAATAATGTCTTTTAATGCACTCGTAAACAAACAACTGATGCCAAAGAAACATATATATAATTGAAAAATGTATGATGAGACAAGTTAATACTTCATATTATGTTATTTTGATTATCAAACCCTCATGCACCTGAATAGCTCAGTTGGAACGAGTGTGGTCGGGTGAAAGCAGAAAAGTCGTTCGAGATATAGCACCTATTTTTTAAAGTGTTGTAATATTCATAAATAATCTTGGTTTAACCAATATTATGTTTAACGTTTTTAATGTCGTTTTAATTTGTATTTTGTGTCGTTAGTGTTTCTTTAACGCTGATATCCTACATATAGGTAAGCGTTTAAAGGCGATATAGGTAATAGGTACATTTGATGAAGATGAAATTATACACATTTGATCTAAGACAATAAGAAAATTTCACATCACATTTCAGCATGGAAGTTGTAATAGTGGAGTTTGAGTCTTTGATGTAGTGCAAAAATGTGTATTTTAATACTGTCATCTCATTTTGGTATATTGTTGTGGCGCTGAAAGGACTCTTTGCTACTTTTGGCACTTTTTTGAAATTTCCGGTGAATAACAGGAACACGATTTTTCTAATGAAGTGATCGAACTGATGGCCTTTTTGGTTAATTCATACTTGAGCACGCTGTTGCATGGAAAATCTGACTCGGTGTAACATGGCAGAGTGTATAATGGATCTACAGGCCACAGTAACACCTTGGCGAGGGCTCTAATCTTCTGCTCCTCTGCATAAACTTCATGCTTTAAATAATCCCAGAGGAAGAAGTCAAGAGGGGGTTTGACTGGCTAGGGAACTGGCCCTTTTCTTCCTATCAAATGATCTGGATGTGCTGCAACAACACCTGTGCACCAACATCGTTATTCGCTATGAGAGCTCACTGAGAAGTTGCAGATAACGTGCTTCTGTTAGATGCCACTCAAAGAAAAATGGTCCAATAAGAGGTCACCCAAGATTTCACACCAGGCATTCACTCCCCACTGCACTTGGACTCGTGTCACACTTACCAGAGGGGATTATCACTCTAATAATGCATATTATGGGCGATTTATGGTTCCGCTGTTGTGGAATCTCGATTCATCAGAAAACAGAACTCTGGATATCATTTGCCACTTGCCCTAGCATCCATTCAAAGAAGTTCAATCGAGTTTCGAAATCTCTCACGTGGAGTTCTTGGTGTAGATGCAAATGATAGGGCAAAACTTATTAACATGTAGTGTCCGCATCATAAAGGAATCGCTAATGTTGACCTCTTGTGTAACTGCCCATGTACGAATAATTTAGCATGGCATTTAGAGCAGCTTCCGCAACAACACCGGATGTCGCTGGCGCGTCTCTAACAGGAGTCAGGCGGCATCCTTGCAAGTGACGCTGTTGTGTGCAGACGTCTTTCAGCATTACGGAAAATGTTTGCTGTTGATTGTCGCATTTGGATATCTCTCCTGTGCTTATTGTGCATTTACTCTCCATAGATAAGGGCATATCAACCTACTCGTCTGTCGACAGGCACAAACTCTGTGTGACAGCCATCGCCTGAAGAGCGAATGCAGTCTACATTCGAAATATCAATTTGCGATGAAATACCGGTCAAATGGGACAAATACACCATTTTTAACAATGCTACCAAGAACTATTAAAGATTTAATTAGGTTAATAGACCGGGTAGCTTTTAAAATTACAGCATTATGATATTGATTACTAAGCCTTAATTGGGGGGGGGGGGGGCATGAACAATGACAACAACGCAAACCGGTGTTATTGGTGATTAGCCTACAGCAGAAAGTTTCTAATTGCGCTCACCAAGTTGGACACTTGATTGATAGTACATTCTCGGTTCAACCTTAGGTCTTACATACTAGACCCGTCTCCATCCTTTGCTTGTATGATGTATGTTTATTTACCTTTTATCATGATTATTTAAATGACAAACTATTAGATATATTTTTTGAAATGTACGTGTCATAGTTTACAAGAAAGTTTAAATAAATCTTTATTTAATAATCTATATGCCTTGAATGTGCAGCGTCCATTATGGACATAGATGTGCTTTTAATTTGTCGTAGCCTACTAATTATAAAATTCGACAATGTTACTTGTAACAGATTTTGTCATTGGGCCCATATAATAGGGCAATTTTAACAAAGGCGTTCACTCAGTTGTGTTGCTATGTATATAGTCATGTAAAAGTTTATAAAATCGGCTGGAAACCTGTAAACGAGCCATATGTTTTGGAGCCTTCGTCTGTGTAAAAAACGCTGGTTAATACAGGGCTATTCAAAAAGAAGGAACAGATTTCAAACATTTATTTCTTCCAAACTACCAAAGATATAAACACAATTCTAATGTTCCTGGAAAGAGAGAAGTTCAATTTTCACTTTTTATGCATTCGATATGAGCATATGTTACACAACAAATATCTAAACGGGGGCTCATTTCTTGCCAGATACGAATCTGCTGGTCTCTAGTTATCGAATTCACAGCTTCAATAATTCCACATAGGGGGGATAAAACAGGGTCATTTACGTAACCCCACAGATAAAATTCACAAGGAGGGAGGTCTGGAGACCTGGTAGGCCACCGGCGATGAAGTTGATCTTCTGCTCCCCTTCTTCCAATCCAACGTCCTGGAATGGTGTCATTCAGGTAACGTCGCATGTGCTTAGAGAAATGATGCGGGGCACCATCTCGCATGAAGATAAAGTCAAGTTGAGGAAATAACCAGTTATGAAGCATGTATAGATAGGTTAGTCCTGTCACAGTGTTCTCCTTGAAGAAGAAAGGTCCATAAACTTTGTTTACAGTATTCGCACAGAAGCCGTTAATCTTCGGTGAATATCTTTCATGTTCAATAAATGACATAGGATTTTCACTTGCCCAAATTCTAACGTTATGCTGATTAACTTTACCGGAAAGATGAAAAATGCATTCATCGGAAAAAATTAATCGTTCAGAAAAAATGCAAAATTTGTACCTTCTGTTGTGGCCGTCAGGATGCAAGTTTGCAATAACTGTAGTTTGTATGGCTTCAGGTGCAGACGGTATTTCAGAACTCGCCACACCGTTGGTTGAGGAATGTTAAGTTCCTTGCTTGCTCGTGCTGTGGATTTTTTTGGCTCCTTTCGTAAACTGTACGAATAGGCTCGACATTTTCATTCGATGTGCGTGGACGTGCCGTGTTCAGATGCAACATCTTCTACGAATTTTCGATACCATTGGTAAATCTGCTTATGCGCAGGAGACCGCCACGGGTGGCCGAGGTCGTTAAGGCATGGACTCGTGAGCGGGAGGTCTGCGGTTCGAATCCCGCCAGGACCGTCCTCCCTGACTGGGGTTTTATCCAGGTTTTCCTCAGTCTTCATAACTGGCAAATGCCGGGGAGGTACCTAAACTTAGGCCTGGAACGCTTCCTTCCTTAAAAAAAATATCCTTTCCCAATTTATCATTTCATCTCATGTATCATCAGTGTCCACCGCCTGTGGTGCCTCAGTAGTAAAAACGGGCGTTAAACACTACTCAAAAAAAAAAATGCGCAGGAGATTTCTTATTAAATTGACGGCGAAAAGCACGTTGAACTCTAGTTTTGCTAATTACAGCACATTTTTTTTCCCTCTTGTGTCGCCATTTTACTACAGACAATCAACATGGCAAGCAACAGCGCCTGTCGTCATTGGAACTTCTAACTAGACGGTTCAAAATTTAAACTTTTGTCTATGCGGAAACGTTGGAATTTTGGTTCTACCTTTTGTAATTTGGAAGAAAGAAATGCTTGAAATCTGTTCCTTCTTTTTCAATAGCCCTGTAGTTAGTAAGCGAAGAAAACGGACTTAAAGCAGTTGCCATTTGAAGAGTGGCCTATCTGAGAGAGAGAGAGAGAGAGTTGAAATTCAGCAAGTGCCAATTGAATTTTAATAATACAAAATATTATTTATAACAATAAAGGTACGCTCAGACAACAAATAGCAAATTGAATTCGGTATTCTAAATTTATTTAAGTTTTGAGCAGCATTTTCAGCCAACTATGACGTAGTTCAATATAAGAGCATATCATTCTCTCCTTTACATAGAGAGTTGCTGAAGGGAAAATAATTTTCTTAAAGCACTCACTATAAATACATACTGATGAACTGAATATAAGCCGAGTATAAATAACTCAATTTGCGTTGTTTATGATTTTCACCTCTCCATAGATTTAATTTTTACCTTATGACACTTTATTAGATTCCTCTTTGGAAAACTAATTTTCAATAAGGCACAGTTGGAAATCTTACTTTCCACTTGCTTTAGGAGGGAAATGTCAAAGTTCACGGCATCAACCAGTTTTTTTCTGCTAATATGAGACAGAAAATTGCCGCTCTCTCTACATCTATATGCTGGTGTTCTAATGGGCATTTTTCGCCCGCGCAGTTTTATTACACTTCTTACAATTAAAATGTCACCTACAATTTACCCTACTTTATCATGCTTATTTGTTGGTTATCACAGTTTAATACAAGACCTTTAGAACTTTCGATAATTGATTATTTTTGTGTTATGACGCTCTACTGAAGGATAAAGTTTATAGGAATCTTTTTGCATGGTATCACTTAACAAATACATTAATATTTATGTTAATAGTAACGTTAAATTAGCAAGTGGTGTATGATACCATTCTCTTTAATCGCAATTTGATGCACCGCCACGGATGGCCCAGGTCGTTAAGGAGCGAACTCGTGAGAGGGAGGTCTGGGGTTCGAATCCCGCCAGGACCGTCCTCCCTGACTGAGGTTTTTCCAGGTTTTATTCAGTCCTCATTAATGGCAAATGCCTGGGAGGTACCCTAAACTTAGGCCTGGAACGTTTCGTTCCTTAAAAATTCCTTTCCCAATTTATCAATTCATCTCATATATCTTCAGTGTTCGCGGCCTGTGGTGCCAAGTAAATACGCGCAAATGACACTTTTTTTTTCATATGACCAGAATGGATCTGTTGGTCACTTTGAAGAAGCCGGTAATGATATTAACAAAAACAAATTAAAATGTTTTGCAAGTCGAAAGAGAAAAAAATAACATCTCCTTATGTAATATATAACAATAACTCATATTAAAATAATGTTCTAGATTCCTACAGTTTACATGCTTGAGTATAAAGAAGAGGCCATGAATAGCAAAATATCTAAGTTTAGGATTATCCCATTAGCAGAGAGCTGTTAAAAGGTAAAAGTAAAGTGAGAATTTGGTGTTAAGATGGTAAGGAATTGACCAAAGAATACTCAGCCATAGGCAAGAATAAATATATCTTCAAAATAAAATAAATATTACATAACTATTCAAAAAGTTTATTCAAACCAAATATCAAATATATCAGACTGAGAGGATCCATAGCTGTTCAAAACATTCCTTGATTTGTGCATCTATTTTCAGTATTTCATCAATTACTCTATTCGTTTTTAAATTGGCGGACACATTTCCTGAATATTAGTATCCCCTACTACCACCACCACACCCATTATATTCATCATTACTACCACATAATCCTAGCCATTCTCTTCATCGTCCCACCACCTATTATGATACCTCAGTAGTTAAAACGGGCATTAAAATAACCATCGTCTCTACCGAGGATCCTATGGATAATTTTGGATATCTTTTTTGAATGACTATATCAATGAATATTTCTATTATCTCGTACAAGCACAAGATTCAAATTTTGTTTCCAGTGTCCATTACAATTGCCTGCACTTTTATCTATGCTCTGGCATACATTTAATACTTTTTGTTAAATACAACTGAATTTATAACCAGAATGTTACACTGTAGGCCATTAAATTACCAAGCCCATGAGAGAAACGTTAAATCTACATAACGTTTTCTCTGAAGGAACGAGAATGACTCTTAGAAAATAGGACAGTAAAACCAGTGTCTGCATTTGATCGCTGGAGAATTGTGTCTTTCTGAGAAATTAGTACTCATGTTGGACGAAATGCGTTCACAGCGAATTGAATATGGGATCAGTGGATGGAGGTAGAATAGAATGAAGGATTCTAAAATTCCCGTCAACTAACTAAACGAAAAAAGGAAAATTTCGCATTGCTATTATGAACGCGCACATTGTATTGCACTTTTAATGCCAGCAGTGTATTCATAGTCCATTAAATTTACAGTACTGTAACGTGTTTTGAAACGCGGCCATAACAGATAAGATACAACAATCGGATTTATTGATTACCATCAGGTACATAATGCGATCTCCTATCTGCAGCTTTGTACCATTACTGCTGCTTTGTTTATTACAGCAGATATTGAGCCTTTCAACGCTTAACTCAGATATGATCATACTTAAAATACAAGCACACCATTCTTTCAGGTTATGAATATTTTACAAGTTATTAAAATTAGTATGTGATGTGCCTTAAATGTGTAAATCATGGATTCTTATGAATAGTTATAACAAAGAAAATCTTTTATACTTTTTTGTGCCTCTATTCAATGCCGTGGTTGCCATGTAGAATAACTTTGATAACCACTGTTTATAACGCTTTCGTTAGTGTCTGCATTAATAATACACTTTTATCAATTAAAAAGGTGGCAAAAGCCAGAACAAGGTGGTTTAACTTTTCAGCAAGGTCCCAAATAGCAGAACACTATCATTATATCTACGTTCAAGTTATCAAATTTGCTGTTCCTGAGAAAATGTGGAAGTGTAACTCTATAAATTGCAAGATAAAGTAATTTTATAACATTTAAAATATATTAATAATATATGTTGATAGTAATAAAATGCGTTCAATAATATCTAAATTATATTCAAACATAAGAAAGCTTATTAATTGGCCTTTACTATTTGCATCAGAACTTTCATACAGCTGTGGGGCAAACACTTCACAACCATTAATTTACTTTTCAAATTCATTTGAATGGCATGGGGAATTGATTTTATATTGCGGTTTATTGAGTTATTGGATAACGGAATTTTGAATACTTGTTCTCAACATCAAGTACTATTTTCACCATAATTATGTTGTGTCTTCAAAAGACGTTAAAAATAATCTTCTGATAAATACTTTCGATTTGACAAAAGATTTGGGTAAATCATGAAGAAAATACCAAAGGCAAATTAGAACTTGATTCCGCTTGTCTTTTAAGAATCAGAAATCTGCCCATGAAGTAAAATAACGCACTGTCGTAAAATAATATACTTCTATCCACTTGTGTCACATATAAACTGAAACTGGCGGCCATATTCTACGATTCTAAATACCAACTTGGAGAAGTAAAATAAATGTTTGTTGCAAATGTTGACCGGTACACTCTGTCTCAAAATAAAGTTAGCATATTCAAATTTTCTTGATAAAAATAAAAGGTGTGTTGTATAGAGAATTTCTGGATACGATAACATTTATTTTTAAATGTTAAATTTTCCTAATACACTTAATATCACGATTAATTTCGGACACTTCCTAACACCTTAGAAGTAAATTTAAAAGAGCTTTAAGAGCATATTGGCCAAAAATATTGTAAATGTTGAATGTTAGTGTTTGTGTATAATCAGTTTACAGTTTCAGTCTCATTAGAATTCTTTACTGGATTCATTCCCACGTATAATCTCATAGCGTATTTAAAGTATCAGTTTCGCTAGGGGGGGGGGACATAATGCACATTTCAACCTGAGATGTTCAATTTTAGATCCAAAAGTAGAAAGCATTAATATACTCAAACTCAGTAGTTTTAATTGAACGAAAATTATAAACATGAATAATGAAAATTACATTATAAATATAATTTTAACGTTTGTTTTTTATATAATTGCTGAAATAATTACTGGAAATGAAACAGATACTAGGGTAAGCCTGAGGCGAGATAGATTAAGCCCTGACATCAGTCAGAGAGAGAGAGAGAGGGTTTGGGTGCAATGCAGAAGTCTGTTTTTGTTTGCGAGATATCGAAGCGCTAGACTGCGTTCAGGATCAGCTACAATGTATGGTTGATGCTAAGTCAAATCCGCGTCCATGGTAGAACAGCATACCCATGGGGGAAATGAAGAGCTTGTTTATTCCTTAAATATATGCAAACTTCTCCTTTAAAAGTCTGAGTTCGTTTGAACTTTCATCATTCGCTTTCTCTCTATATCACCCCTCTCCCTATTTACAACAGCAACAGATATGGGCAGTCGACCGTTGAAGGTTAGTATTTGTATTCTTGTCGATGGTTTTTCTTTTACTGTATAGAATGGAAAGATATATGACAGCCGGTGCAACCTTGAACACTAAATAGGGCTTAATTAGCTTTTGGAATACACATACAAATATTGAGTTCGGATATTAATTATGCATTGTGTTTTTATTCTTAATTCTGCCTTATTTGAAACATTTCAGTCAGGCTGTTTATGCAGTTTGTATGTATATTTAACACCAACTCTACAGTTCATTTTATGGTCCAAGTAAACGTCTTTGAAGTTTATCAGAGATATGTTCCCATGAAATGTTTGCCACGCTCGCTATTCATGGTTTATTTCCCGCAAAATATTCTCATACGGCAAACCCCCTTTTGTCTAAAGTCACATAATAACGCGCCCCTGCGGCGTGTGCGTATACTGTGGTTGTTGGCATTGGCGCACTTTAGCTGCCTCATTAAACTCTGCAGTTGGTATATTTCGTGCCAAGATTCGATCTTGATATTTCTGGGCTCTGGCACTGTTGTAAAGATTAGACATAAACAATGCCGTCATAGCTTTATGACACTATTCTTCGTGGTTATCTTTGCTCGCTGGCACGATTCCCAAGACTGGTGGAACATTATGATAAGAACGGCTGATGCTGCAGTCGACATAATTCTTGCGTCGCTTGCACCCTTGTCCATTTTTCAATATGCTTTCAGTATCGTTAATATTTAATAACTTCAATTAATTCATTTAGAATAACAATATGATGCACAATAGTGTAATATAGAAATAAGGATCAAGTAAACTGTACGCTAAGTTCTGAGCTATGTACACATAGTACTTGTTTAAGTTTTTCACAATAATTCTACATCTTCTAAAAAACAAAATAAACCTTACTTTGTTATCTGGTCCCTTTTATCAAATTAATTTAGTTAATTTAGTAGTAGTAGTAGTAGTAGTAGTAGTAGTAGTAGTAGTAGTAGTAGTAGTAGTAGTAGTGGTGGTGGTGGTGGTGCTAGTAGTAATACTAGTAGTAGTAGTAGTAGTAGTAGTAGTAGTAGTATTAGTAGTAGTAGAAGTAGTAGTAGTATTAGTAGTAGTAGTAGTAGTAATAGCAGCAGCAGTAGTAGTAGTAGTAATAGCAGCAGTAGTAGTAGTAGTAGTAGTAGTAGTAGTAGTAGTAGTAGTAGTAGCAGTAGTAGTAGTAATAGCAGTAGCAGTAGTAGCAGCAGTAGTAGTAGTAGCAGCAGTAGTAGTAATAGCAGTAGTAGTAGTAATAGCAGTAGTAGTAGTGGTAGTAATAGTAGTAGCAGTAATAGTAGTACTAGTAGTAGTAACAGTAATGGTAGTAGTAGTAATAGCAGTAGTAGTAGTTTTTTTTTATTGATTTATTTATGGACGCTCTTTAACATCTCAGGTCATCAGCGTCCCATTCAACTCAGGGCGTGAAACGGCCGACAAATTTTGCTCAGAGGCCTCTCTTTCAGGCTTGAGGTTCTTTTTCGTGCCGTAAATGTACGATACGGCTTTACTTCCCTTCCGAAGGAGGCCATACTTAGGATTTTTACGCCCGAAAAAATCCATCGGTCCTGGCCGGGTTCGAACCTGCGATCTTGGGTTTAGCAGGCAAGTAAGGTAACCACTATACCACCAGGACCGACAGTAGTAGTAGTGGTACTAGTAGTAATAGTAGTTATTATTCCAGTTAAACTGTTATACATATATTGCACATCACAGTAGCATGGGTCACAAGACCGTTCATGCTCTTGTAAAATACTTCATTTCTAAAATTAACAACAACAAAAGAAACCAGCAACAACATTAATACAAACGCTCAATTCTTCATTTCTAAAGATACTACAAAATAACATGAGTTATATGAGTTATGAGACAAGAATTCTCAGAATATTGTTTATTTTATACTAGATTCTATTTTTCAAAATCTCATTCACCCATTCACATGAAACAGACAGACATACAATAATTCTGATATTCATATAAATTTTCGTATTATTTATGTACATAGTTTTTAGAACTTTCTTGTCCCTAAAACTATGTATTTCATTTAAGAAAATGCCCAGGTTTAGCCAAGTTTGCCTAATTACAATTTAGTCCCAAAATACCAACTTCCCCCTATTGGAAGCCAAAAATGAATCAGGGAGATATTTTTTTCCTAACTTCTTCTGTTTGTGCGCACTTAGCCAAAAATGTACATCCGGCTCTGAGAATAATGGTCAAATCCTTTTGCTTTTCCCGTAACAACCTTACGTGCCTTCCAGCCTCCCAGTCTAAGCCATGCTATTCGGTTTCTCTGTTTTATGCCTAGTTCCGTGATATAAGTCTGTTTACTCCATTTAACTTTAACTTCGCTATGCAGTTCCAGAGATGATATATGCATGTATCGCGCCTCTATTTCCTGCCGGTGTATGTTAGACTTTCTTTTAACTTTTTTTTCACTACACCATACCTTTTATCAGTACCTCTCCGCCAAATATGTTTAAACCGATTTTTTTACAATTCCCGCTCTACAACCGCTGCGCACTATTTTGGGCAATGCATGTTGTTTTATTGGTGCCGGTAGCATATTGCCCTCAAAGCTGTTTGTTGTCCCTTATTCTTAGCCAGTAACTAATTACATTTATTTTGCTTTAGAATGCATCTTCCCGGCGTCCCACCTCTCGTAGTACACCATAGTTCGATGTTCTACCCTAGAACTCATTTCCAGAAATCACATTACCACGTTAATTTTCTCTCCTCTGTAATTTTCTATTATATTTTAATTTTGTAACATAGAGGTTTGATGTCAATTTTTAAAAATTGTAAATACATTTTCATTTTGTCTAAATATATATGCATTTTATTCTTTAAAACATAAATAGGTTCTTAATTGAAATGCATTCAATACAATAAAAAGTAACAATTGTTTCTGCCTACTTACAAATATGATATAAATATTGTCCCTTAGGTATATTTTCTCCTGAAAAGTACAACACACACACACACACACCACACACAAACGGTGGAACACATTTTGTGGGACTGCAACATTTTTTAGAAAGAGCGATAAATATTTCGGAAAGATGTAGCAAAAGTAACTAGGCGATGGCCAATAGAGAATAGTGAACTTGTTCTAAAATATAATAAATAGTTTAAAACTTTTGTAAACAGTATGAATTTTGACAGTTTTCAAATTAACACAAATTGACTAATAGGATAGGAAATGTGGTGACAGAATGATAATGTAAAAGCATTCAAATATAACAAATTTAGGCAACCTTCAAATATGATTAGGTTAGAATAAGAATGAAACAGTGTTCAAAAATAGTATTATTACTATTATTAGTACTATTACTCCTTAATAGTATTAAGGATAACAAGTAACAGATAGCAATGCATGTAGTATTAGTAATTATTGTAGTAATGGAGCATGCAGTAAATAAAGAAGATTAAAAAAAACGCACGCGCACAGTGTACGATATGAGAGTTTGTGTAGCATTTTCATAATGAGTAACAAAATAACATTCAAAAATTTTTATAAATACTTAAGCACACAAAAGTAGTTTCTGAAGACCTATGACATTATAACAAATGTTAATAGTATAGCTTTCTATTTAATAGTTCCTTATATAGAAAGTAACAATATTCAGATCGATGAGGAGGTCGATACCTTCATACCCAAGGATTTTCATCATCCAGTGCTGCATGTACCAATCCGATCTTATAAAACCGTCATAAAAGATATCTTTATTTCACATTCAAATTATAATAAGGCGAACTTCTTAAAAATGTTATACTTATTAAAAATTGTGATTGGAATGACTTGTGTAATTGTGAGAGAATGTAAATATGCAATTCATTCTTTTTACAGTAAGTTGTTTTCGGCCATTGATGAATGTGTCTGAAATCAAACAGTACAAACAAAAGTATCCCATTTGGTTTAATGGCAAAATAATCCAAAACATATAAATAAAAGAAAGCCTAGCAAGGAAAAAACGTCTATTTGAGTATTGGCTACAAACATATAAAGAACTCAGAGAGAAAGTAAAAAGGGACATTAAAGAAGCGTTTGATATTTGACATCAATGGAAGCCTATATAACTAGTAATAGAAGGAGTTTTTGAAAGTTTATAAAGGCTAAAAGAAAACACAATACGTATGAACCTGAAATGGTTTACCAAAGTGAAACTGTAAATCACAGGGTATCGTCAATTGTTTTGCACATTACTTTAGACCGGTATATTTAGCAACACCTTCAAAGTATAACGTTCAATCAAACATTTACACTTCTCCAATATCCGACATATTTCATAATGAAGAGATCATCTATGAAGATATCAGAAAGCTGAGACCCAAAAAATCATTCGGACCCGATGGCATTCCACCTAACACATTTAAAGGCCGTCAAGATATTTTGATACGTCCATTGTATATAATCTATAATCTCATTATTAAGGAAAGATTTTCCCTAACAAATGGAAGTTAACAACAGTTACCCTATTTTCAAATCTGGAGATTTTAAAATAATTACAAATTACAGGCTAGTGGCCATTTTGTCAACTCCAGTCAAAATGTTTGAAAGCATACTTTATATATATATTCTGGCATGTTAAAAACTGTATTAGTATTACTCAGCATATATTTATGACCAATGGATCTACTGCGATAATATATCTCAAGTTGAAGTTATTTATACAGCTTTTGATAAAGCTGATCATGATAAATTAATAAACAAATATGGTTTTTCTGAGCCTATGATATTTCTTATAGCATCATATCTAAAATGGAGATCACAAGTCGTTAAATACAAAAACCATACATCATACAGCTTTGAAATTTACTCTGGGGTGTCTGAAGGCTGAAATTTAGGTCTACTAATATTTCTTTTATTTATTAATGATATATTACTTGTTAGCTCTTCTAATATCCTGTTGTTTACAGATGATCTAAAAATCTTTAGCTCTATAAAATCTGTCTCTGATTGTGTAAAACTCCAAAATGATACGAATACCTTAAGCAAATGGAGTAAAGCAAGTAAAATTTTCCTTTTAATGCATCAAAATTTCAGGTTATTCATTTTCTAGACTCAAAAGTGGCCTAAACTACCAACAAATTTATTTGAATTTCATGAAGCTGTCAGTAGCTTGCAACCAATGCCCTCTACTAACGAAGATTTTGTCCTACTGAATGATTGCTATGTGATTATTTTCGGAGGTGAAAGAGTTTGTGAGAAGCGAAAGTGCTTTACGTAGATAGAACTTTCAGATATTGTGCAAAACATTTACATTACATTTTCTTCTCAATAGACATTGCAGTTTACTGATTTTTTTTATTACTACCAAATAAGAACACAGGTATCTCTTCCTTGGTGTTTCATTTCGTAAGGAAAAGTGCAAATGTTTAAGGTTGATACTAACACCAAAAAAAAAAAAATAGTTGCAGATTTCGAGGATTGCTACACTTGAATAAATTCCCCTGGGTCAGGCATGATGTAGGAAATTACAAAGTATTTGCTTAGTAAGCGCTTTGCTGGTAAGTGGCTTAAACATTATTTTAATTTGTGGTATTTAACTCCAGAGTAAGTAATTTCTATTTGATATGACTGAGAGTAAGTTGTTATGCCCAAAAAGAGAAAATTTCTGCGACTATCTTGTTGGTTGCTATATAACTGACGAGGTCATATTCAATCCTACAATATGGGCCAAGCAGTCACACTAGAAACGCACAGTAAATTCACCGCTTTATTTAACTGCTCACACTCTGACATTTTCAAAACAATTTCAGTTCTAAAAATATTCAAACGGAGACTTTTCTGAAAAGTCATGGCATGCACCTGCAGGGCCATAAAAGAATAAAAATAGTAAACAAAGGTTGAAAATAACATTAAAAACTACAGAGAAGGCCGAATTTCTTGTATTGCTTTTGTGAAGTACGTTTGTTATTTAAACAGACCCATCGCATGATAAACTGCACATATTTTAACAGTTTTTAACAATTTAAAAAACATTAACAATGTTAACCAGCACCCTTTTTGGCAACCTGTAGTTAAAATCATACAAGCACAATTTTTAACCACACCGCACGCATATTCGCAAGTCTATGAAAGTGACGAAAACTTGTGTCGTATCATCGTAAGTTGTGCCAACATAAAACGAAATCGTTGCACAATGAGTTTCAGTTATGGCGGAAAAACATTATGAACCTAAAGCAAACGTTTTGGCATACTTGAAAGTGGCGCAATCGTGGTGAGCTGTTTCCATCAGGCAGTTTCCTAATTGTCTTCAAAGGCTGGGTGAGCCCTGTTCCAGACCTCCCTAACTCAGAGAATTTCCTAAGTAGGTACGGGAATCGAATTCGGGTCTTCCGGCCTGTAGACAGCAAACGGAGCTACTAGATAAATTAAATACATTACACCTAACTATAAACATGTCAATTTATTTAATTACCCATCAACCTAATTAAATAGTCAAGCTAACTAAATACACGTTAACTAAATTTTACAAACATGAACTTAATTAAATAAATTTAAGGAATTATCAGTTTAATCAAATGTAATTCAGTATATTTAAGCCTAAAAGCCTATCAGCTAAAATAATACTTATATAAATTAGTTACGCGAAGTCATCAATAAAATATAATCAAGCAGTCCGGGGGAAAAAAATCTTTGATTTACATTCATATGTACTTATTCAAAGAAACATTTCTATACATGAAATTTTAGATTACCTTTAAATCTTATCAGGAAGGACACTTCTCAAAGACAATACCGCCAAGGAAAGCCGAGATCGTTAACTCGTATCGGTTTTCGAATCCCACCAGGACCGTCTTCCTTGACTTAGTCTTTTTCCAGGTTATCCTCAGTTCTTATGCCGGAGAGGTACCCTAAACTTAGGCTTGGAACAAATCCTTCGTTAAAAAATCCCTTCCTAATAAATAATTTCATTTCATGTATCATCAGTGTCCATAGCCTCGGTGCCTCAGAAGTAAAATGGGTGTTAAACACTACACAATCAAACTAAAACTCAAAGACAACAAGCAGGTAAATGAATTATAGTCATTTATGGTTTTATGGAAAATTTACCTTCATCTGTTTTCTTTTGTCTACCGTTGATTTTAAACTATGATGTTCCTAATATGGTATGTAGATTTTTGTAATAATTATGATATTCCATGCATTTTGTTCTGCATACGCTTTGTATAATGACGCTTTTTACGTGTCTCTGGTAGTGATTACCAACCTAATGCTTTAACATTTTCGTATTCATGTACTTTTTTACCTTTCCCGAATTTACTACTGTATATTGGATTTTTCCCAGGATATTTATATTATATATTTTGTATAAATCCCAATAATCTGCTCCATACACCATCAAGGGCCGAACTAATAATAAATAAGTTATTTACTTCCATTTTGGGCTGACTTTTTTAGCATTATCGTAATAAACTTAACCAATTCCATGATTTCCTCGCAATATTACAAATTTGTTCGTCTCATGCAAGTTTAGCACTAAGTTAAACAATGCAGATCAACGGCCGAAATGATATTTGGAGATATTGTTGCACTTATAGCATAAAATTACGCCATAAAAGCATAGCAATACGTTTATTTTCCCTCTGTAAATAGCAGTACATATGTGGAATACAATGATGGAGTATTTTTAAGGTTTTATTGATAACATTGTTCTGTATTTCTTTATGATATATTAGGAAGTTGGAGAATCTAAACAAATACCCTGTAATAAGTAACAATTCATACCAGTCTAATGTTTATAAATGTATTTGTTACGTAGTATAAATACATAAATGTAACGTATTATTAAACTTTTATATTATTGCTCGTACAAGAATTTCAATGATAAACGAAAATAACATGTATTTACATTAACTAAAACAAAACATTCATCAAACACATTTTAGTAATACATATTCTGCTTTTTATCCTATATTATTTGATTAAGAAAAACATTTTAAGGTTATTACCTATTTCTACGTCATATCCGTTTTATAACTCTTATCTTTCTCCTTTTTCAGCAAACATCCCCTAGGGAGAACTCTCCCTTATGATGTGGGCTGTAACAGACGAACTAATAATGCAGCAATCGTTTCGATAAGTCCCACCCTTCGTCCCGAGTCTTAAGGGGGCATTTTCTTCCCCCCTTCTTTTTGCGTTGATTTTTATTATCCTCTATAAGGGTCTTTTGAAAAAAAAATGAGAGAGGGAAGCCATGCTAAGGGATGTCAAATGGAATTATTGACCAATTTTTTTATAATGCCTTTCTCTCCATGGCTTTGTGTTGTTATTGTTATAAGATGTTCATGATTAAAATCGAAATTTCTGTAAAGCTAATGCCAATATTTTAAGACAAGGCAAATTTTACATATACCACTGAGCTTTATTGTTGGGCTTGCATTCATGTTGCTGTAGGATAAGTATTATAGATGAACTGAGTTAATCTATTGGTAACAATAACAATTGTTAATGTGCAAGTAAAATAGGTTTAGATGAGAACTATATATATATATATATATATATATATATATATATATATATATATATATATATATATATAAGCAATGATAGTCTTAATTTTATATATAAAATTATTAAAATCCAACCCTAAAATAACATATTAATAAACTTATAAATACATTTCTTAAGCATTCTCTTTAAAAAAAAACCATACAAAATCACCTTCCCCTGTCTAAACAAAAAATTATACAGATAAAAATAGTCCTCCTAATGTATGAAGTGTTGAGGGAAAAAAATCTACAAATACCGAGGGTGCCAATAAAAGGTATACACACTTTCACAGCAGATATTTATTTAATATATTTCAAAGTTGGACCGAAAAACAACATTAATGTGTAATATGATGTTCTGTAAACAGATGTGACTCGATAGCCTTGCTACGTGACAGGTAAATGCACAATGAACATATGAAGCCAAGATTATTGTATGATGTTCTGTAAACACATTACGTTATGCTAGCGTTGCTGCAACAAAATGGAGCCAAGATTATCGTTTGAACAGCTGAAAGCAATTTTGAAGTGGTATTGGAAAACCGAGAATGTTGTTGAAGTTCAAATGCAATGGAGACGTGTGTACAGAACTGAACCGTCAACGCGAGTAACAATTTCGTCTTTTTTTTTTTTTTTTTTTTGAGTAGTGTTTAACGCCCGTTTTTACTACTGAGGCACCACAGGCGGTGGACACTGATGATACATGAAATGAAATGATAAATTGGGAAAGGATAGTTTTTTTAAGGAAGGAAGCGTTCCAGGCCTAAGTTTAGGTACCTCCCCGGCATTTGCCAGTTATGAAGACTGAGGAAAACCTGGAAAAAACCCCAGTCAGGGAGGACGGTCCTGGCGGGATTCGAACCGCAGACCTCCCGCTCACGAGTCCGTGCCTTAACGACCTCGGCCACCCGTGGCGGTAATTTCGTCTTACCGCTATTGATCCACTGTATAGAAATGAAGAATTTTACTTACAACAGGATGGTGCACCACCACATTACCACCGAGATATACTTGCGTACCTTGATGACAATCTTCCAAGGCAATGGATACGACGAAGAGGTTCGATTGAGTTTCCATCGTTTCCACTCCGTTGGGCTTCTATCTATGGGGAACTCTTAAGGATGCTGTATACCGTAGAAAAACCAGCTACACTGACAGCACTTCGGGAAGAAATTGAAGCGACATGTGCTGCAATCGCTGAGGACACTTTCGCAAACGTTGCTCAATCAGTAGTTCAACGTACTCAGAAGTGTATCGACGACGATGGTGGGCATTTTGAGCAACTGTTGTAATTGTAAACGTTTAAGATGATTAGTGTTCATCATTTTCTGTTTGTATGAATTCAGTTTTGATATGTTAGCACAGTTTTTTCTTTGATTGAGGTGTGTATACATTTTTGACACCCTCTGGATAATTAAAAATTAAATCATAAGTCAGTTAGAGTTTATTGTGAAACGGTGTTCCATAATTCAATACTCTAACTTGCAGAAATAACAGAACAGACTAAAACAGCCTTTGGTTGATAAATAATATAATTCTGAAACTAATGCGTGAGTGACAAAACCAGAAATAGGATTGTGAGTAAGCATTCAATATTTAGAGTATTTATACATTTTATGACACTAGTTTTTCAAATTCCTTTAAACAGGCTCTGCCGTCAAAGTTGATGTCTGTGCTATGCGCAGAAAACTTTTATAGCAGATCGATGGCGCAGCATATATAGATTGGGTGCATTAAGGGACATACACATGATTTACAATGCAAACAATGGTAATTCAAGAGTTCCTGTCTATCTATATATGAAGTGTACTCTAGGCTGTATCACACGCCTGTTTGCAATTTATCGGTCCTGGCGCGGTATAAGGCCATTAAAGTAGGTCATGTGATATTTTCAACATTTTAGCTGCATAGTACCCGTTTAGAAATTTTAATTTTTAGGATTCGCAGGTCCAACGCCAGCCGTTTGCGCACACCTGACTTTGAGTTGGATGTTTTGAAACGTTGAGCATAAAGCCGTTTAGCGTGTGTGGCAACAACAGCTGCATCCATTTTGTGTATACATTCCAACCGACAACTATCCTCGCCTGGGTGAGTTCTGTCAATACTACCTACAGAGATGCGCTATGCATAGTTTGTGTTTTTCACTGGCGAAGTAATATTTACCCCATATGCATCGTGCAAAGTGTACAACCAACCCTTGTTAGAGGAGGAAAACCTTCAGGCTAGCTACTATCAACAACGATTTGATGATAACATAATAATTGCATTTTATTTCAGGTATTAAGGTCAAAAATGACTCGATAATTAATGGTTTCAATATTACCATTATTATAAATATTTTAATCTCGTAATTACTTATATATATACACACAATAGCCTCGCCTCGAAAGAAAATAGCCTTTTATTACTACTAGACCCATTTTACCCTTTCGCAAATCCTCCAAGACAGATCTGCCGACTGGAGACACCAAATGTTTTATTACACTGTAAAATGGGCGTAACAAGAAATATGATTTCAATCGGTAACTTACTTGTCATATTCAAAAGAAACTCCCTAAGCGGAAACAGGTGTCATAAAAGAAATCAAAATTTTAGCTGTCGCCAACAGATTCAAAGGGATACCGCTTACATATGGCCGAGGCGTGCTTTATCGTAGAACCTTGGTATGTGGATCTAAAGTTAAAAGGGTAACGTAATCTGTCATATCCAAAAGATGCCGCGTGTGAGTAGCAGATGCATCCTTCCTTGTAAAACTGTAACTCGGGAGAGAAAGACTTCAACCAATAAACCATCCTTCAAAATTGCACCAGCGAGAATGAACAGGCAATATTAAAGATATAATGTAATAGCCAATAGAAAGTTAGAGTTGAGTCGATTTCTCCAATATTTGGAGAAATAAACATTCGCGGGTACGGAGCGAATTCACATAATAGATTTTATATCACATATAAGAAGTAAGTTTTTAGAGGTACATACAAAATAGAGAGATACCATAACGGCACCGTACGGGGATCACGACACCGAGTAGAGAGCCTGGTAATATAATACAATGATATTAGTAAGGCAGGCTATATTGAAATATATCACATTACAGTTCAATAAAAGAAATACGTCATCATTAAGATAATATACGAATCTGGTTAAATCAGTTTTAAAGTTACAACAGTCAGATTGTTCTTATAGTAAAATTCTTACATCGAAGTGATCAGTGTTATGAAACATTGTTACAGTAAAATTATAGGTGACAGTCATTCGTGAATTTATTACGGAAGAGTGCGGTTAAATTTACATGATTAGTGTATTTAAATATTCGAGAGGTGAACTTTAGCCTGGGGGCAACTATACAGTAAATACCAAAACCAGGTTGTCATCACGCGACGGACGCTCAGCATGTTCTAAAACTTTAAATTGTCCAATAACTTCAACAACTGTAACTTGAGCCCAGAATTTTATTATTCCAACAAAAAATCCCTTTCTTTCCCTAATGACTCCAAGTCATTAAAAACCTGAGTCATATTCCCCTGAGATTCCTATCCTCTGTTTTGGAACCAGAGAAATAGGAAACATCGAACGTCAGACTTCAAGAACCGAGGTGACTCAAGAAGATTACCATCTGATCATCTAATTAACTATTCAGTATTCAAAAATATAGACCATTAAATTAAATCCCAGTAAATAAACCCCACCATAATATACCCGTTCCAAGTTATGAATGAAACTAAGTTAAATAATGACGACGAAAATGAATTCGGTGTCCTTGGCGCTTAAAGCTATTTCTCATCTCGGGGTAAGGAAACCATTCGAAAATACATTACCCAGACAGATTGACCTTTCTAGTAATCGAAACAGGACCTCCGGATTAGTAGTTGCAAATGCTACTACTAGACCATGGAGGCGGTCGTATGCATGCAGTGTTGGGGATTATTTCATTGGGTCATACATTCTTTCAATACGTCTCAATGGCAAGCAGTACCTGCAGTTTTTTGTTAACACATTGGGTGCGTTCCTCGAAGATGATTCCATTGATATTCGATGTCGCATGTTGTTTCAATATACGGATTGTAACTTTTCCCTTCTCCCGTGGAGTTGGAGAATATTTGAACCGCACATCAGGTGAGCAATGTATTGGGCAGCGATGGGTCCGTTGCATACACTTCTTGTTCTCCCGATCTCAACCCACTTCACTTTTATGACTGGGTCTTTGAGGGGCTCCAATTATTGTCTCAGAGGAGGCGCTGGTCTTTCTGAAGCTAGCAGTGCTTACCGTCTGCAACATAATAGACCGGGAGTTTAAGGTGGACCACAGTCTATGACACACCGTTACAGAGCATGTACAGTTTTTGTAATCGATTGCAATTACTTGAAATGAAATGTTTCATTCCCAAACACAATAAAAGCTACCTTCAAAATTATAAACACTCAACCGATAAGTATTTATTTATTTATTTATTAGTTTTTTGTTTTGTTTCTTGTTGTTATTCCTCATATTGAGTGTTGAATTATGGAACATCTGATATATATGCATACCCTGCGGAGGGGTGCCGGGTTCTATTCCTGGGTGGGCTCAAGAAAGGTTTCTATGACATAAAACATATGTCCGGGATGTGTGTGTGTGTGTGTGTGTGTGTGTTTTATCGGTTATTTAATAACCAATTCCAACATTTAACAAGAATTCAGTATTGCCCCTGAGCAAAACCATGAGCACGCCTGCTAAGTAACATAAATTATCTCACAGCTAATACAATCAACACAAATTGTACCAATTGACGCTTCGCAGTTAACAATATTAAATAAATGCTGCTATTTCTTTTATTATAATCAGTAACAATCAATACAATTATAAAATATTGCGACCTTATCAGAAATAAACCAGGAAATAATTGCCCACAATAGCAGCACTCAGTTATCTTTCGTGTGTACCTACACTTCCCCTTTGAATAAAAGTGACGCGGCAACCCTTTTTGCACTAACATATGCGGGAAGCATAAAATGCAGAAAACGGCTTGCATACGCCATCTGGTATGAAAAATAATGGTACGAATAATGTAACTAAATAGAAACAGCTAGAAATATATATAATTTTGTGCATAAGTTTTATGAAATAAATTAATCAGCGTTAACAAAAAAACTGAATTGGTATTCCCTAAATTTCTAAATTTTTCGAAACTGTTTGCTAAGTACTGTTTTGGAACTTCCATAAACTGACTTGCTACGTTCTATTTAATTTTCCCATGACAAAATCGTCCAATTGTTGGTGTTCTTAGCTAAGAGAAAATGCAAATACCACAGGAAGTCAAATCATGGCTTTAAAGGGCAGGCACTTGTCATTAGAACTTAATTGTATTTATCTTTTCCTTTCTTCAATCACGCAAATGCTTGATATTTTCTTCTCTTTAGTCACCAAAAGATGTTATGTAGTACATTTTTACGTCTCGCCCGAAAGGTAGGCAATATCTTATTTCCGCTCCTAAACGTGCTCATGTGTACCTTGCTCATTTAGAGGGCTTCGATTTCATTGGCGTTTGACACCTTTGGATTATTATTATAAATTGTTAGGACTTCTTCTCTCTCTCCATTATCTTGATTTAGTACAGAGTCTTGTAAGATTTTAATGGAATTGCAGGATTTTAATGTCATTTTAAGTACTTGATTAATTTTATGATACTTGCAATTGCTTTGAATATAGTTTTCAAGCTAACGGTAAATCAGGCTAGCAAGTTAATTTTCTTTTGTAAAGCTTTTAATGAAACGTGCTTGATATAAATAAATTTGCAGTATAAAAATATTAAAGATTATTTTATGGGTTGGGTTAATGTTTGCAAAATTAAATTATGTTGTTGTGTGAGCTAACGCATAACTGAGTTTATGAATTGTGTAATTAATTATAGTAATTGAAAACTTTCCTCTCATAATTAAAAACTACCTTTCCCTGGCTAAGTCCAGGGTTCTCTCTCTCTCGCTCTCTCTCTCTCTCTCTCTCACACACACACACACACACTTCTTAAGTAAATTTTTTACAAATATTATCGGAGGGGCAATACTTAATATTATAAAGGACTGAAGAGAAGAGAAAAGAAACATGGCCAACACATTTTTTTCTCATATTACAAATAACGCCAATTGTTCGAAATATTGCGCTTTTGATATGTTTTTGATTAATTTGTGTATGTGGCTTTTTTCCACTTAATCACTAAACGCCCTAGTTCAATATATGTATACAGAAGTGTAGATCAATAAGTAAGGATTATCGCTTCACAAAATCTTTATCTGGTGTCATACCTTATCAGTTAAGTAAATAATTGCAGCTGTAACTTCCACTCGGCTGTGTTCAGTTGTTCAGATATAGTTGCATAAAGAAAGCTATGTGTACATGAATGTGACATATTCAAAATGGAGTTTCGAGCTGTTATTAAGTTCTTCACAAAAGAAGAACTTCAAATGAAATTAAACAGCGATTGGGCTGTGTATATGGGGAAACATCCCCCTCATATTCTACCGTAAAAGAATGTGCCAAACCTTTTCGAATGGGACGAGAAAGCATTGAAGCGTGCAGGTCGGCCCTTGTAGGTGCTCACTCCTGAAAACATTGCTCTTGTGGAAGGAGAAATTATGGAAGACCGGCGGTTTAAAGTTACAGAAATAGCAGCAAGGTAGGGCCTTTCGAATTAGTCAAGAACATTTAAACATGAATAAGGTAAATGCAAGATGGGTGCCTAGACTTCTTTCCCCAGTTCAAAAGCAGCAACAAGTCATCTGTATTCAGGCATTTTGGCAGCTCGGCGGTGGCCAAGAGAGACAAGTTCTGCAAACTATTGTTACAGGAGATGAAACCATGGTCCTCTACTATGGCTTCTTGTCCAAAAGCGAAGGAATGAAGCGCATAAACCTGATGAAGCACCACCGTCTCTAAAGGCCAAGGACCTTCAAGGAAGGAACTTTAAGTGTGACGAAGAAGTAATGGATGGTATTTATGCCCATTTAGCAGACAAGACTTCTGACTATTGGGGGGGGGGGTTGAAATGTTCAAAGATGTGAGAAGTGTATTGCAATAATAGGTAGCTATATTGAAAAGTAAATTATACTTTTTGTCTTTATCATACCTAGAAAATGGTTAGGCCGGAAACTTATGGATCTACCTTTCGCCAGTTTTCGATGAATACCATCTACATATCTGTGGTAGTATTTGAAAACTTAAACGTTTGCGGCTTGTGTCAACAATTAAAACATTGACTTTCGGGTTCTGCCTCGTTTTAGCACTAAAATTGGACATGCAGACGTTTGAACAAGAGTCCGGCATAAGTAGATCTTCGCCAAGTGTCCGAGCTTCAACAAAGTAGAGCTCAGGCTGTACGAAACATTTTTTACTATTAAGACGCGGCAGCACCCAGAAACCAAGATTTTAACTATTTGCAGTATGTTTGAATATTCTTTCTTAAGGTCTTCTAAGACCAGCTCCCTTTTAACGGATGTCTTTCATACATTGACACGAAACATTTATTCGGTTTACTTTAAATTTATACAGATGTGTAACTGCACCATAACTATTTCTTTTTTCCTTAATTTTATTTCTAATAATGCCTTCCCCTTTTTTGTCTTTCTGCTATTTTAATGAATTTGTTTGGTGTACATATTTTTGACAGTGGATACTTATGTCTTTGTGACAGCATGACTTTTCCTAAAATACGTGGCACAACCCTAACATAAATTAAAGTGCCATTTGTACTGGTCTTTACACAGGAACCACTCCCTGACTGTTATGCAATTTTTCCAGTAGCTTTCTTAGATATAATTCGCTTCCCTGAAAATATTGTAACGTTTTCCATGTGTTATAAATCTGCATAATGTAAACGATATTTAGATAATGATAATGGTGGTGGTGATTAAATATATTAACATTTCTATGTGACAACACTTCTTCTCCATATGTGCCCCAGAGAACGGATAAACTGGATAGTATCACCCTTATTCTAATTAGTAGTTATAACTCTATTTATTAAATATTGTTTGCACCAGATTTGTATTTTATTTACAAATATGTTCTTTATTTAGTTCGATCATTTTATGTACAGAGTTATTCTAAATAATCCTTCAGCTTTAATTGTAATTTGCTAATTATGCACCTAGATTAATGATTGCTAAACAAACTCATTACAATATACTATTACATTTATAATAACATAATAAACTCATTATGAAAATATATTTTATGTGCAGTGCAGAACAGTACTGTCATTACTTTTACGCAAACAATACAAATTAAAACAAAACGCAGGCTTTCGCCATGAATAAAAACAAAATCGCTTGCATTTTTATCAATGTATATAGCGCGCTTTTTTTTTTTTTAACGGACAAGTTTAATTCCAATACATTTTTATTTCAGGTTCATATAACATGTAGAAAGTTTGTGAAAGCAATTAATACCCTTAATAGGCTTTAGGCATTCGGCGAAGCAGTGATTAAAAACCTTAGTGATGTGGGGAGGATAGATATCAGCTAATAAATTAATGAATTTGCATTAAACAGCCTACTGTATTCTGCATTCTCCTCTCAAAATAACAACGATAAAAAACAATTGCAGACATATTTTGAAGGTAAATAACAATGATCTTCAAACAAATTAAAATATTAATGAATACGTTACTTTTTAGCCTTATGTGTGCTCTTCCATCGATGAGTTTAATATAATGGTATTAGTATGGAACAAGTTTTAATTTAGAACTCTCAGACCACCGAAATTAGCTTTGCAAATGATTCATGAGAGGAATAAGTATCGTGTTAATAACCCAAATAATTCAAATAAGTAGCAGAAACAAGTTAGAAACTATTCTACTAAATATAGCGTAGATAAGAACGCCTCATTCCCACAGTATTAAATATTAATTAACGACTACAAAATGCATCTTAGGTTATAAATTGACAAATGTGTAAATATTCTACCTATACCCTAAAATATTCTAATGTAAGCATAAAAGCAATTATAAAATATTTTAAACGAAAATCCATTTTAGATTGGTCCTTAAAAGTGTGTAGAACCCACTATTGAGAAACATAAAATTCTCCGCAAAGGTCATAATAATAAACCACAAATAAAAAATACCTTACAAAGATGCATATTGCTCACAATTTGCACTTGCACTTAAAATGTTTCTTTTGTCGTTTGAGATTCCTTTAGAAATCTCCAGGAACAGTCTAGTAACCTACCGTCTTAGACCCAAATTACCAGCGTATCAAAATAAATCTTTCCCAACACAATTCTTCTGTCTTTATGGTAGACCAGAATTGCTTTACAAGGACGAACATTAGTATGTTGTATAATGATCATCCATTCTCTCACCAATATATATGCTGTATAATCAAATCACATATATGCATGTAAGTAGATGTGAGATGTAAAATCACCGCAACGGGTGGCCGAGGTCGTTAAGGCGCTGACTCGTGAGCGGGAAGTCTGGGGTTCGAATCCCGCCAGGACTGTATTCCCTGACTGAGGTTTTTTCCAGGTTTTCCTCAGTCCTCATAAATAGAAAACGCCGGGGAGGTACCCTAAACGTTTTCTTCCTTAAAAAAATCCTTTACCATTATATCATTTCACCTCATGTATCACCAGTGTCACTACCTGTGGTGCCTCAGTGTAAAAACGGGCTTTAAACACTAATAAAAAATGTATATAGAAGAAATATTAATGACTTTAAACATAACATTTTTCTACTAAAAGAATATTTAAAGAAGTCTTACTGGATTCCCAAAATTTTTTCACTCATATAAAATTTGAACGGTAATATAAAGTAAAAATACACTAAAATAACTGGATGAAAAATGAGATATTTCAGTTTGTATCGAATATTTTATAAGGAATTTTGAGCGAAGAATCATAAAATGACTCACATTTCATATGGCCGAGCAAATTGGAATATTCTCAATAATTATATTAGATTTATAAAACAATACTGCTTAAAAAACTAAGGTAATGACTTTTTGAAATTTGAAATTTATTAAGAATATTCATATTGAAAACTTTTGAAGTTTCAAAATGAACTTAGTTTATTTATTTTTTTTCGTGGATATTGCATTATAGATTTACGGCACGTAAAAGAACCTCAAGCCTAAAGAAGCGGCCTCTGAGCAAAATTTATTGGCCGTTTCATTGAACTGAATAGGATGCTAATGACGTGAAATGCTAAAAGCGTCCGTAAATAAACCAAATATTACTGTTACCACTAGTTTTGCTTTTAAAGCATATATTAATCATCAACAATTCATGGTGGTTGACATTAAGGAATATAAAAATTAAGTACGAATATGATCTAATAATATAAGGGTATTAATTTGTAGTAACGGATTGCTTAAAACACATTAAACGCTTACTTTTTATTTAACCTCATAATATTGACAATAAGATATATTTAATTAAATTGCTAGCAATTCTATAAGTATGTTAGTAGCAGTAAGGGATTAAATTTAGCGTGACGTCAGTTTAAAGCACCAGCTGTTTCTCAATATGCCTCTACCTATTTCATTAACAATAAAACTTACATCACACATAGGCAGTGTTTCTGAATATTACAGTGTATTCTAAACAACTGAAATGAAATATTACACACAAACCCCCACGGTGACCGATTTCATTAAGATGTGGATTAGAGAGTGGCAGGTATTGGGTATCAGGACCAATCTTCCTGACTGAAGATTTTTCCAGGTTTTCCTCAGTGCTCATAAATACCGGGGAGGTACCTTAAATTTAGGCCTGAAACGAATCCTTCCTTTAAAAAGAAAGCCTTTCCCAATTTACTATTTCATCTCGTGTATCATCAATATCCACCGCATGTGATGCCACAGTAGTAAAAACCACATGAGCTATTTTGTTTTAAAATGAAAAGTATTTAAGAAATTTTGATTAATAATCTGAGCTTTCCTACCGTAATTCGTACACGTTTTGCTTGTGCAGAAGTGCAACAGAAGCTACAGAGGTATGTGCAGTCGAAGTTTATCATCGATGTAAATTGTACCACTAATTCCGTTTTATGTACTGTGGTTGGGATAGGGTGGAGGTCGTTGTCAGGATTCTGCTTGCAAGCTTCAATTACACCCCTCTTGTAGCCCGCTTGTCCTGTCCGTGTCTCAACACACGACAGCGCTCACAGCAATCTCTCTCTCTCTCTCTCTCTCTCTCTCTCTCTCTCTCTCTCTCTCTCTCCTACTAAGAGCAAACAAAAGAGGAAATTAACAAATTGCAGTAGTAAACGTTGCAGATTATTTTAAGTGTTCTTAAAAAATTTTTTTTTTTCAGATTATATTGGAAAATCCATTTATTAAAATGTAGGCTTTTCAAACACAACTACGGCAAAAAGTTCAAGGATAATGGTGTATTTCGGGTTATTTTTCGGAGTTTACTTATACTTTAAAAAGTGTTACTGATTTTAATATTCTAAAATAAAACATTTAAACACCACGTTTCGTTGATAGATTAAGGGGAGTAGGTTAATAATTTTCGAGTTGTTAATATAATCGCATTTTATTTGTTTTCGACACATAAATGTAAACAGATTTTCAAAAAAGAAAGCTATATCATTAAAACATATTAATTGCTAGGCAAATATTAATAAATGACAATATATTTTGAAAATAATTTTGAAGTAGTATTTATCCCATGCCTCCGTGAAAATATTAATGTAACATATATTGCAAATATTCCATATTACATTATATTGTTTAATTAATTTTGCTAATATTACGAACAGATTCTAAATGTGTAATTAAAGGATAATAAACATTTTTCATGTATAATCCCATTGTACAACTAAATGCAAGCAGGAAAGAGTTTCAAAATTATAAAGTAGTAAAATGTACGCGAAAGGCAAGCTTTATGTATATTTAATGGCTATACTGTTATTGATCTTTGGTTGCATGACTCTGATCTGCCGATTTTGAACTTTTTAAGAGTCGCGGGTAATGTGCCTGTATATTTGTGAGCTCCATCAGCGTCAGAAAATCAGGTGAAGGTAATTTTTCTTGAGAGAGAGGCAGTTCGCCGTTCGGGACCCTTGTCGATGTTATCTATTAACTGTACACATGTTCGATTCGGCCTATTGGCTCATGAACTAAGTAGTATATATTAAAAGATAGGTTGTTGATGGCTAGTTTGTTTAGATAAATCAATCCTTCTTAGCAGTCAATAGTGTTTTATGCCGAATAAAGTGCAGAAATTTTTACATATAAGTAATTAGAGGGCAGGTGACCAAAACGCGAGGCGCACCAAAGTCAGACACTAATTACTATCTCGGTTGCAAGATAAATCTGTGATGATCGATGTAGGACGAGAATACCGCAACGAACCCGGGGTTTTTCATAAATACCTGTAGCAAATTACGATCAATAAGGTGTAGTGTAAAATGCTACTCCCTGTAATCAATTTAACGAAAAGCATTCCCTCCCAATCCTTTGAGCGGGTTTCAAAAAAATACAACGGAATTCACCCATTAGATTCTGTTGTCACGAAGCGTAGGCAACAGGCCAGCATTAACTGATTATACAAAACGGACGCTCCTTAACACCTGAGGTCATCAGCGTCCCATTCAATTCACGGCGTGAAACGGGCGACTAATTTTGCTCAGAGGCCTCTTCTTTAAGGCTTGAGGTTCTTTATCGTGCCGTAAATGTACGAAACGGAACCCATGACTTTACTTCCCTTCCGAAGGAAGGCATACTTAGAATTTTTACGCCCGAAAAAATCCATGGACCCAGGCGGAAGTGAACCCGCAATCTGGGGTTTAGGAGGCAAGCACTCGTATGGTTTCCACTACACCCACGGCCGACACTTCAATTTAGAGTTCTATTAACAAGTTTGGCATTTCAGTAAATTAAGTTTTTGTTACATTTAAGCCTAAAACAATAAACTTATTTGCTACAACTTTTGAGCGGGTACTTTTAGATCGTTGTTTTCACTGAAGGATTTTTAGCGTTGTGATAATGGGAAAGCAGCTTATTTGCATTAATTTTTTTATGTTGTTCAAAACTGTTTGCTATGTAATGTCTGATAATGGTTTTGCATGAAATGTGAGAGTGAAGATCAAATGATAAGTTGTTGATGCGTTTAAAACTGCGATAACAGAATCAGTAAAAGAAACATAAACCTTTTTTAAAATTTGTGTGGCATACTGGAAAAGTAGCATAGCAATATACACGACATAAAATTTCGCCTACATGACTAAAGATATACATATTTAAATTTCAGTACTAGGCACTACTAGTTACCATACTTGCCTCCTAAACCCAAGATCGCGGATTCGAACCCGGCCAGGACGTATGGATTTTTTCGGCCCAAAATCCTAAGTATGGCTTCCTTCGGAAGGGAAGTAGAGCTGTGGGTCCCGTGTCGTACATTTACGGCACGAAAAAGAACCTCAAGCCTGAAAGAGAGGCCTCTGAGCAAAATTTGTAGGCAGTTTCACGCCCTGAGTTGAATGGGACGCTGATGACCTGAGATGTTAAACAGCGTCCATAAATAAATCAATCAAAAAAAAAAAAAAAAAAAAACTAGGCACTATCTGGTGTCTGCATTATTTGTGTAGGAATATGAAATAGGTCTTTTTTTAATGAGTAAATGAAATGAATGAGTCACTTATGTTCCATCCAGGTCTAGGGCTTTCGCAAGTGGGGGCTCATTGATTCTCATATGGGGAACTAGTCCATATAAGCTATTGTACCTATGAGTTTGTTAAGTCTATAATGTTTCTTATTTTACAAGTTTAACACAATTTAAGTAGAAGGTTCAAGTGCTGAGTCGATTAAGTTTGGTATCACTTTCACTTCACTTTGACTTTGGTTGCTCTCTACTTTCTGCAACTCTGTTCCTAGGCTCTTCCAGGTACTGCGGTTCCGCCCTACGCTCGTATAGTGTGACCCGACTGCTCTCCTGGAGTCTGCACGCCTCGTTCTCAGTCTCCCTCTTCCTCTTCTATCGATACATAGATACCATGCGGTAGCTATATGTCCCTATCTGCTGCTTGGTAGCCTTACTATGTGGCCGCCTTATTTCCACGGTTAGTCCCGACATCTTTCTTAATTCATATGATATTTTCTCCTTGGGGGATGCCCCTAGTACTTTCCGCTCCATTTTACGTTGGAAGATCTTACAGATTGCTGCTTATGCTTAACATTTTTTAAGTCAAGAAAATATAATAGAACCATATTCCATTTACAATCCAGATTCTCAGAACGACATCTTACCAATTAAATGTGGACCTTTGATGATGAACCCAAACGCATTACTTCTGAAACTCAATTGTACCAACACAGGTGACCTTGATATTCACCTACCATTACCTACTTAACACTAGATAAGAGATATTCATATGACTAAAAGTGAAGCTGAACTATTAAGTTCTATGGAACTTACTTCAACTTGCCCTAAAAAGGAAACGTCATCATTATTCTTTGTTGTCATGTTGGGGTTAACGAAACACTTTGTGAAGGGCTTAGACAGAGCAGATTATAGTGTTTTCTATTTGGAAGAAAACTGTCCAGTGAAGTGAAGAAGGTAACCGTTAAATTTATGAATTACTGAAAAAGCTGTTTAAGAATATCTTTAATAAATAAGGGTTGAAAACCATAAAAGATAAAAACTTTAAGGGTAACAATTATATCATTGAAACTACATTTCCCAAAAATCCCAATCGGAATTCTTCCCTTCTAATCTTGAATCGATGGATTTTTTTCGAACATAAAAATCGTAAGTATGCCTTTTTTGGAAGGGAACTAAAGCCAGTATCCCATGTCGTAGATTTATAGTAGTAAAAAACCTCAAGTTTGAAAGAAGAGGTCTCTGAATAAAATTTATCGGCCGCTTCACGCCCTGAATTGAATGGGACGCTGATGGTCTGAGATGTTAAAAAGCGTCTGTAAATAAACCAAATAAATACATTTTCTTCTAGACTGGAGCGATGATCAGAAAGAACGGTTTCACCACAGTGCTGCTGTCAGGGAAAGAAGGTACGGAAGAAAATGTCAACTAAGATAATCATTGAACTATTGTTGGAAACTAAATAAATACGTTTCTAATCTGTTTCACAAAAGAAATTTTCAGTTTTTTTAATGCAGCGATATCAAACTTTTATTGCTTTTGCATGATAACAAAATTAGACTATATAAATTTCTAACATTCAGTGGAAAGATGGCACTTAAATTTGTTAAACCATTTTTTAAATGGTTAAAGTAAGCTTCACAAATATTGATTCCATCACAATACATAACCAATATTAGCTTACTTCTAATATGTCTGTTTTATGTTTGTAAACGACAAGTGCGATGTCACCAAAATTGTCAGCTGAAATGCGAAAATTCAAATTGTGCACTCCTTTATAAAATTCGGTTACAAAAGAAGTTGCTTACTACAGAAGAATAATAACATCTGTTCCTATAATGTGATTGTATTAGTGCATGGAAAAACACAAAGATTTAAAGAGTATTTCGTTTAACCCCCCAGACTGCAACACGAGTTTATCGCTCGTTATTGTTTACACGGGGTATTATGGAATCCCGTTAAATTTTATTTCAATTTAATTAATTTTTTTTAATAAGCTTCTCTGACAGCACTTGTACAACTATCCTTTAAAGTGTGAACTTTGACGTAAGAATTCACAAACAATCCACACAAATGTCTCGGATGTGTTCAGCACACGCCATTTTTTGACATTTCACACAATATGATTTTGTCTTTTCTCTTTCGATCTTGGGCAAACACAAAACGCATTCCTTGTTTAGGTTTTGCATTTGGAATAGTCTTCTTCCTCTTCATCCTCAGGTATTCCCGCCACCTTTTTCATGGCATATTCTTGTTCAGAAGTTTCTGAGAAATATATGATTTATTGAGTTTATGATCAAGTAGTTGTAGATGCTTTCTTCTTACAATGCGGTTTTTCTTCTTGCAATATAATCAGCGAATTATCCGCAGCCTAATCCAGGATTGTAGTTGATTTGGTTTATTTACGGACGCTTTTTAACATCTCAAGTCATCAGCGTCCCATTCAATTCAGGGCGTACAACGTTCAGCAAATTTTGCTCAGAGGCCTCTTCTTTCAGACTTGAGGTTCTTTATCGTGCCGTAAATGTACGTCACGGGAACCACGGCTTTATTTCCCTTCCGAAGGAAGCCATGCTTAGGATTTTTACGCCCGAAAAATCCATCGATCCTGGCCGGGTTTGAACCGGGATCTTGGGTTTAGAAGGCAAGTATGATTACCACTACACCACCAGAATCGACCTAATCCAGGAATCCATAGAGGTCATCTTCGACTTTTTCCAGAAACAGGATAGGTATGAACCATCTGATAAAATGTATTTTGGTTACATTGTATATGTGTACTACCTCTGACTTATTTTTTACTAAATTTTCGTCTTTTCCATAATATATTGGGACAAGTTTATTTGTTAGTTCGTTGTGGTAAATCTTTTCCTGATTATTTATTACGGTTTTTATTAGTCATTTCTGTTTTAACGTTTTGGGAGAAATTAGTGTAACAAATTTAGATTTTGTACATGTGATTTATTTATTTTAAATAGTATTATAATGGTTAGTGAGTACGTTTACGTTTATGTATTCTACACAATATGGAAAACAAGATACGAAACAAAAAATATATTATAGTAGGAGAAAATACTAAATAGGGAAATAAATATTATAGGTCACTGTATATACAAATTACGATATTGACAGTGCAAGAACGAATTCTTAGAGAGTATGTTTTTAAATAATCTTGAGAATAATAGTTATATTACTTTCGCTGTATATTTAGGATACTGGAGTCTTTAATAACTACACGCAAATATTTATTTAAAAACATTGCAAGTCAACCTACTTGTAGGAAGAGAGTATTCGTATATTTCTAAAGAACGCGACAAATACATCAACGTATTAATGTACTAATTTTTTGAAACTATGTGCATTAAATTATTAAAAATAGTGCAGAAAATAATCATGATATAAAGAAAATTGAACATTTTGTTAGTTTTTTTATTTAACATGGTACGATCTTTTCTCTCAAATATTTTGGCCATTACATCTTTACCGAAACATCTGATTGTAACTTCTTGAGAACAAAGTAAGCCCTTCCGATGTAAATAATTGCAAACGTGGTATATTACATGATATTTATTCACTAATTGTTTAACATTTACAAACTGGATTAATGAAATAGTTCATGACGCAAGGAAGAAAGCAAAATGAAAAATATGTTTAGACATATTGAGAGTAATGTTCCTTGGTGCCGCCCATTCTTCCCTGCCTCTGTTCGATGACTCATTCATTGTTAGGGTGCACATTCTCTTGATTGGAGCATTGTAGAAGATTGCGTAGGGGAGACCTAACATACATGTGTCAGTGCTTTTCTGGTTTCCGGCGGTGATTACTGCAACTGTATAGTGTTACCAAATTCTGTGCTTCATGACGCAACACGAAATTGGTTCTTGCCTTTCTTACTGTTGCAGACTAACGGGTTGCAACCCTAGCATAGAGAAGGGTTTTCTCATTCATTGCTGTAAGCCTGCTGCAGCACCCTGAAAACACTCATGTTGTTGAAGTAGAGTATAAGTTCCTTTGAACGACATAATCGTTTTTGCCCAATAAAGAATAGCGAATGATATCACAGTTTAAATTTTCAGGAACTCCCTTCTAAATCAAGTTTTGTATCATGCATTTACTTTATCAACAATCTTAAGACATGTTGTTTATTAATTTGGAGTTGGAACGTGCATATACCGAGGGAGTCAAAAATGTATACACACTTTCACAGCAGATATCTATTTAATATATTCATGATTGGACCGAAAAACAACAGTAATGTGTAGTATGATGTTCTGTAAACATATGTGACTCACATACACTCTGATAGCGTTGATATGTGAAAGGTAAATCAACAATGAACAAATTAAGTCAAGATTGTTGTCTAATGTTTACCAATAATATCCCCAAATGGTGTAGTGCAGTTAGAATTAGGTAGACATTCCATCAAGATTAAAATTAATGCAAGAAGCATGAAACACATACATAGAATTTCCACATTAGAAGAACGTGATATTATTAAGGCAATTTTCAGTATCCAGGAGAAATATAAGTGGAAAGGAACATGGTGTTTCAAAGTGCAGATAGGTTTGGGAACCTTACGGATAAATAGGGAATATAAAAATAGAGAATTTTGGAAAGGAAGAAACATAAGATTAGAAAATATTGAAAGACAAAAAATATTTGGTAGTGTGAGAGAAAGAGAGTTCATAGAGATTTGATAGGGAAATGTGTATGGGGTAGGAAAAATATATAGAGCAATATAATAAAGGAGGCCGGGAAGGGTTTGTATGGGCTAGAACTGAAGTTAGGAATTTAAAAGGATTAAGATATGAAGAAAAATGCCCAATGTGTGGAGAAACCAATAGGGAATTTCATTGTTTATTATACTACAAGCAAACAAAGTTATGGAGAGAACAGGCGTGGCAACCAAAATGGAAGAATTTTAATGAAGAAATATTAAATAGAAAGATTTAAATTGCCAAAGGGGTGAAGAATATAAAAATGATAGTGGACTATTTGGCAATGGGTATGAATGATTAACAGGAAGATAGAGCAAAAGATAACTTACAAGTACAGTAAGTCAAATATAAACAAAAGTATGATGGTCACCAATACACTAATAACCTGGAGTTGTGTAATGGGATCAGAATGAAAATCATCAACTCTAGAAAAGATATATAGATACCTAGAGAAGATAAATGAGATTAGTATTATTTTATTTTGTAATGCATTGATAAAGTATGTAGTATGTACTCTGTTGGGATATACGTATTGTGAATAAGTTTCAACATACTTGCATTTTAATTAAATTTATTACATTTTAATAAACTTCGTACCACAATACATTTGTACCGATACCTTCACACAAGAGGTGCTGTTTTTCTTTTACAAGTATTTAAAATATGAAACCTGTTCTATTGTGTTAGCATTTATTACAAGCTTTGACCTTCAATTTTCTTTGCCTCCAATGGTTATCACTTTAGCTTGAGTTATAGATATATCAAGTGAAAACAAGTTTATGTTTATCCTTTCTGGCCTGCGCCTAAGAAAAATATAACAAATAATCTAACAAAAGAAATAAATGGTTAAAACAAAATTTTATATAAACATTTAAATATTAATGATATTAAGTTTAAAAATATTTTTGATCCCAAAGTGAAAAAATTGCATCACTAAAAAGGTCTTTGCATAATCCTCAATATATATGGAGATGTGTGTATTAATTTCCATTGTTATCCCAAATAGTTATTTCAGTATGAAAAGGCTATTTGAGCAGGAACGGCATATCCTAAACCACGCTGACGTTCTAGAAAAACTATTTTATTAGTTATATTAACAATTCATATTATTATATTAGCATGTACTTTAGATCTAATGCTTACGACAGAAAATTTCTACGTACTCTTGTAAGTACTGACACTATTATTATTAATTGCTTGTATTATTACTATTACTGTACCATAATCCATTACATACTGATATACTATTTTGGTTCATTTGTCTTTCATTGAATTGTTATAATATATTATTCCTATTATTTATATGCAAAGTATGATCTATAGGGACTTATTTAGCTTCCTATGTTTATTTTTCTAAATTGCCTTTTATCTGCATCTCATTTTGGTTATACAGGAGTTTCTTTCTTCATAATTAGTGTTGATATTTTCGTTCGTATTCCTATTTGTATTCTATTAATTTATTTTTGTTATTTTTTAAAATCTTCTCCTACAGCTGTGAGAGGAATGAATTAGGTCTTCTCTAATCATTACCTCGTTTAGTTCTTTTACTATGTTGGTAAATTAGCCTTATATTTTAGTAGAATGTGATCATATTTTAGTCTAAAACTTACGTTTTATTATACTCAATGTAAGTCTATTACCGACTAAGCAATATTTTTACTGTACTTTATGCCTTAGGCATGAAATTTTCTCTTCATTGAAATATTTGAAATATTTATTTAGAGCGTTTGCACCATTCATACTTCATTGGTTAAACACAAAATTTTTCGTAATAGTGCTTAATTGCTGTTTTTATTACTGCATTATAACAGGTGTTGGAAACTTACATTAGATGCAATAAAATAATTTGGAGCAGGGAGCGTTCAAAGCGTAAATTTTAAACACTTCATTGGTATTTTTCATTTATTAAGAATAAGGAATACCTGGACATATATTAATCGGGGAGGAAGGTGCTAGCGCGATTCGAATTGTATATTTCCCATTTTCGGATCCCTGCCTTAGCGACCTTTTCCGTTATGCCACCTGTGTCGGTGAATACCACCCCTAGTATTAAAGACTTCTTCTAGAACGTCATACTTAATTTATTAATTGAAATAAAATTGGTTGATAGTTTCTCGTTAAACAGAACACTTTCGTTTTATTTTTTTAGCTCTCTCTGGAACATGAAGCAACACTTGGTTATTTTCTAGCTGTCTTTGCACATAAGTATATAATTCAACCATTAATGGAAAATTATTACACTGAGACATTTAATTCTCAGATGATTATTAAATGCGTTACTCTTGAAGCTTTTAAATTATGTGAACCCTAATAAAATTATCTGCCTTTCAATTTATATTTAGTTCGTGATATGAGTACTGCATCTAATGGCATTCTAGTAAATTTTTCTTCTAATTCTTGTTCTTTTCATTTTCCAGGGGATTATCTTCATACATTCCGATATATAAATAAAATCTTTCTTGCTTATAGTATTCTACAGCATTTGAGTAATTGTACTTTTACTTAATTGGGCGCCAAACATAACCACAAACTCTTCGGGAGAATGACAGCTTTAATTTCATACACCAAGCGATCTTTCTGCACTTCGAGCTTTCGGTTAGGTCATTATAGTTCGTGGCCCATGTAAACAATTTTCGAGGTGCTTCTCGAAGAGTCTCGTGCTGCAGTTAAAAGGTGTGCGGTGGGTAGTTGTGATTCATAAGTTAATGCTTTCCCAGCATGTTTTTTTTTTTTTTTTCCTATCTCACTAAGCATGTATATGACGACCACAAAAACTTTTCAACTTGAGCAGTGAAGCGGCAACGAAGAAAAATTAATCAGGCTGTTCGCTTATCCTTTGATGTCCCACCTACTTAAAAGTTTCCTTAACAGCTTCTTTCCACCAATAAGCTGCTAAACTAGACCTGCCCCTCTTGTCCTCTGGCCTAATGGGTATTGAAAACTTCCCCTGAACAATTCATAGGAAAGAGTAAAGAAAAACAATGGAAGAAACACTACTACTCTGTGGATAATATTTGACAGGTTTTTGTTTTCCACTTAAGGTCCTTTTTCTTGAAAGAGAATGAAGCAGTATTAATGAGATGCCGTCTCCAATTAAAATATTATAAGACGTTAGCATAATTAATTAAATATATTATAAATAGTCTTACAATTAGCGTGTACAATTTATGTGTATTCATTAATGTTGGTAGTTAAGTTATTTCTGTATTGTTATTTAATGCGTAGTGGGAAGAAAAAAAATCTGGCAGACAGAAACTTTAGAAATAAGCCACAAAATGTAGATAGTGAATGTGTTTTGGGCTGGACAATGAACAGATGGTCATTTATCACTTTGTATTTTGTTCTAAGATCCTTTTGAGTAAAAAAGGATCGCCCCTTTAAGGTTTCTGGTGAAGCTCAGCTTTGTTAAAAATCGGAAGGCAAGAATAAAATAAAAAATACTAAAGACGTGAAATCATGTGGGTGAAATAAAGCAGATAGCCCGACTTGGTGGAACCGAAGGGGTAAAGAAAGTATTGCTTAAATTTAAGGCCTATGAAACGTCCAATCGCTAATTTTAGAATAAATATATGCACGCCCCTCGGCGAATAGAGAGAAATGTTTAAGAGGAATAATAAATGGTAGGAGATGGTCTAACGACCGGATGAGGGGATATTTGATAAAAGATTGGGATTTCCGAGGTCCGGGGAGAAATAGTTGAGCCATCAGTGGAATATGAGTTTAGTTATGAGACAGGGTGAGCTTAACCATCGGACAGAATTAGTTTTAGCTATCAAGAGAAAAGCGAGTTGAGCCATAGAAAGTGAAAGTAGAGCAATGAAGGAGAGTGTGTTTTGATAGACAATTAGTTCTGTTAGTGCAAGTTGGATCTAAGAACCGCTCAACAGAACTTAAAGGCGACCCTTAATAACGGACAAGCGACACCAGCAAACAAATAGTGTCATTTTCAGTCTTATGGTTTGTTTTCATACATTACCCAGTTCCCGACTAGTTCCCCCGTTGACCTGAAAAGGTCACGAAATTCCAGCACTCTACCGCATCTAGCTGTGGCATAGCGACACATCGAGACTGCGGCGGGAGAGAAGAAGAACTTCATTGATTCTACAAAATATTATGTGTATTCTGATAAATTAAAACCCATTCTTTTTCTTCCTTCTCCCCCTATAAAACTGTCGCAAAAGGCAGTCAATAGGGATTCCATCTTTCTAAAACACATTTGCATTATATTTTACAGACCTTGGAAAAATATGTTACCCCGGGACATTTCATTATATCTCTGTTCCAGATTTGTACTTACAACTTTCAAGTATTTTATGAGGTTCAGTGAGATTTGACAAATATGTCATAAAAATGGTTACGAAAGGTTAGAAGTGGCACAATTACGCCTTGCTCCAAGTATCCTGCATGCCGTAAAGGCTGATTGTATGTTACCTGTTCTCAGACACGTTTGGCTGTGCTGCTGTTTTTATTACAATATTACAGTACACAGAGAAGCAGCGTGTGTTTAATGTTTCTAAGTAACGGAAAATGTTTCTAACACAAATCAGAGTACAATTGAGTTCTCAATTAGGTATCCAGCGAAGAAACTGGAGACCACGGAAACGCTGCTGTTATGTGACGAAGGAAGATATCCGAAATGTTCAGAACTACGAAAACCAGACACTGTCCATTTGTTCCAGCATTTTGTCAATGAACATTCAGGAATACTGGATTATACGTTCTCCGACAAAAGTGATTTCATTTAAATGTAGTTTAAGAATACCAATATTTAGGACAGTGAAAATACTCACACCTTGCATGAAACACCTCATGAGGGTTTGTGGCGTGCTCTGTCGCGAATTCGCATAAGCTCTCTGTTCATCTTCCGTGCTTCATTGTTACCATAGTCAACATGGAAATCTTTTGTTGGTTTGTGAATTAGTTGGACGACAAAAACCGCAGCAAAATGATTAAACATAGCACACCTCCAAGGTTAGCGCATATCATTTAGTGATCAAGGTCATCTGGCCTTAATATAGCAGATTTGTTCGTAGGGATTTTTTTTGATTGATTTATTTAAGGACGCTCTTTAACAGCTCAGGTCATCAGCGTCCCATTCAACTCAGGGTGTGAAACGACCGACAAATTTTGCTCACAGAGGCCTCTCTTTCAGGCTTGAGGTTCTTTTTCGTGCCGCAAATATACGACACGGGACCCACGGCTTTACTTCCCTTCCGAAGGAAGCCATACTTAGGATTTTTACGCCCGAAAAAATCCATCGGTCCTGTCCGGGTTCGAACCCGCGTTTTGGGTATAAGAGGCAAGTATGGTAACCACTACACATTCGTAGGGATCATACTGTATAGAAAATGCATTGCATTGCTTGCCTTGATGCTAATGGAAGGCACTTTCACCACGTATTAAAAATATAATTTTTCTCATATATTCCCTTTAAATATAAATGAATTATGTACAAAAAATTGTAAGGGAGAAATATAGTCTAGAACTAAAAAAGCACTCCGTCTAGCATATATGGAGAGTATAATAGCATATCCAAAATGGAAATGACCCACGAAAAAGCAACATTTTAAATTGTAATTATGTTTCATTGTTCTAAATAGACAGTCGACAGCTATTATCTTAACTCTAAATAAATTTACAATAAATAAATAAACAAATAAATAAATAACAGTGGCAAAGCGCTAGGAAGCTCAAAAGAAATATAAAACTACACTCTCCTCAGCATGGAATTTCTTGCACGAGGGTGAAGAAAGTTCTTAAAATGCCATAATTTACTTGCAATATATTCTCTGTCTCAGAATAGATTCCGCACCATTTAGCAATTTTGTGGCAACCTTTTGGAACTCTAACAAGCAGTCGTTTTAATTACACTATAATCCTATTCCGCGTAAACATGTAGGTCTTTCGTGGGTGGTGTTGATATTTATACTTGTTGCTGTAAATCATACTAGTGAGTGTTGTTGCTTGGTAACTAAATGTTTGACACAACTATGGGTCATATTATCAGCCTATGTAACAAGATTTTAGTAGTATGTCTATGCTATATAATGTGTCATACATGGAAAACACACACACACATTTCAAATTAAATAATAGAGATTAATACACAGAATTACAGTAGAAGAATTTGTTTCCTTTATAGGAGTGTTTATTCCACGTGTTACTTCACGTTACAGCATATCCATAAACAAATACTTTATCGATGGTAGCGTGTTAAATTAATTTATTGAACTGCATTCATTTTTATTTACCTTTCTCATAAACGTCTGATTTATACCATTCTATAGAATACTGTATACGTTATGAGATTAAGCAAAGTACTTCTTTCATAGACTGTCGGTCCTGGTGGTGTAGTGGTTACCATACTTGTCTCCTAAACCCAAGGTCGCGGGTTTAGACCCGGCCAGGACCAATGTATTTTTTCGCATGTAAAAATCCAAAGTATGATTTCCTTCGGAAGGGAAGTAAAACTGTGGGTCCCGTGTCGTACATTTACGGCACGATAAAGAAACTCAAGCCTGAAAAAAGAGGCCTCTGAGCAAAATTTGTTGGTCGTCTCACGCCCTGAATTGAATGGGACGCTGATGACCTGAGATGTTAAAGAGCGTCCGTAAATAAAACAAATCAAATTTCATAAAATAAATAAAATAATATATTTTTCAAAAAGAAATCTGTATATTTTCTATATCTATCTTGATGGATTGCAACAAATATAATCCCACTTCTGAATAATTCCTGCAGAGTTTATGATTGATATGGCTGAAATTTATAGAAAGGAAATAACATTTTCTAAGTTTGCAAAGTTAATGTAAGTTTGTACACATGCGTGCGGAGCTTTGGAGCAGGTAATTAGGGATTTTTGCAGATAATTAATGTCTTTTAAGTTCCTACTGTCGAAAATATTTATCGATTCCTTTTCGTCTGTTTACCATGGACCTAAACTCAGCATTTTAAAGTTCTAATTTTTATCTCCTAGATATATTTTGTTTCGTTTTGTTTATTTTATTTTAAGTATATTATATTTCCTGGTAATACTATTGCAGCTTACTTTACCCTTACATTGTAAAGGACATTTATCTTTATGTTTACAGGTAAATATGTTATTATTGTTTCCCATTTTATCCTTTTAATTACAGTGGAATTATTTGAGCTATGGACTGCCTGAACGCCGCTGCTAATTGTAGCAGACGAAACCAGAAAAAGCAGTCGCACACACGAAATTAATCTTTTTATTGTAGTATTTATATTTTGATTAAAGGCATAAATTGATACTGTATTTAAAACTTATATTAACAAACAATATAATTCACTATTTGTGTTATAAGAGATGTGGAAAATCATCTCTCGCAGCAGGAACACTTGTAGACCCAAGGGTTGAATCCCAGATAGGGTCGATGGATATTTTTCGATGTAAAAAAAACCTCAGTTTTGAAAGAACAGATCCGTAGGCAAAATTTACCGGCCAGTTCACATTCTGAATTGAAAGGGAAGCTGATGAGCTGGCATGTTATATAAGGAAATGGATATAGTGACGGCAACACGTTTCCAGCATCGGATTTTCAGTTTTTCTTCCATAAGAACGTAGTGGTTTGAATCATATTTCCTGTAACTGAGAAATTTTATCTTATCGTGCTAGGTCTATGGCTCGAAAGTCATCCGATATCGGTTTTGAGAGACGCTGAAGAATTTGGACGATCAATACTATTTTTTTTTTTTTTCCTGTACTGGGGAAGTTCGTTATTCACCTTGGCTGTTATATAAGGCCTCCATTTACCCTGGACTGAAGTCTTGTCCAAAATCTACTACCGCGACTTATGTTATTCGTAGAATTTTAGCGCGCTACTCCCTTCGTATTTTATCTAATAGAGACGGCGCGAAAGCATTCACAGTTGTTGAACGTGCTTTTGTTTTTAATGAATCTAATTTTACTTTCGATCCTTACTGAGGTGATTTAGCGCATTTTTACAGAGAACAAGCAGTTCTCTCGCGCTGGCGCAAACAATGGAATTTGCTCGGATACAACAAACTCGTGAAAGCAAATCAGCCTCCTTTACTAGACCTACTTCTTCTCGCGCTATTCGTCGAAAAGAAATCGTTTTAGCTCTTTTTCGAATTGGGCATTGTAATTTTAGTGAGTGTTACATTTTAAAGGGTGAACCTGTCTCAGTTTGCCCACATTGTAGCCACTGCTACACTGTAATTGAGTGTCACCATTTAATGCTTTTCAGAGGTCGAGCGAGTGTTCAGTTTTTTATATGTACATCATTGCGGCTTATGGAGCAAGGTACCTTTTTGTACGTCACAGTTTCTTTTTAAGCACATTTTTAAATTAATGGTTTTTCGGCTATTGCTGATGTATTTTACGACATTGTTTTAAATATTTTCTCCAGTTATTTGTTTATGGGTATCTACTTTAATGGTCAATCAACTGTTTTTGTTTGTTATCTGCACAGTATTTCAGTGTTAAGTCGTTTATTTAATTCTTTCATTATTTGAGCAGTTTTAGTGACATATGCTCTTTTTTTTATTAATTTTGAAAACAAAAATTACTTTATATTAATATGTGCTGTAACCTATTAATGTGCCGAAAACAATATATTCAATTTATAACAATGAGTAGAAAAACAAAAATAGAACAGATAAATGTCTTCTACTATTTTTCTACTACTTGAGGCATTTGACGTAAATTTATCTGGAACATGTATGTGAATCGTTTAGGTTAGTAAATTAGATTTGGCATCATTGTTATTGTCACAGCGTTCATGATAAAAGTAGTCCAAAATGTCAGTAATTTACGAACTTGTTTTCGAAAATTATTCTATCTATTTATCCTCCTGGATAGTTATGAAAGTATATACTTTTCGCACAATGGGGCACAGCATTGTGATATTTTTAGAGAATGAATGATGTAGTTCTCAGTAAGTACTAAATATATTTCAAGAAAGTAAATGGGCATTTCATCCTCTCCTTCATATTTCAGTGTAAGGTATAAAATTAAATTAGTCAAAAGTTTTACTGAATAATTCTAGTCGACTTTACAGCATCTCTTGGATTCATTGCCTTTATTTTAGCAGTTTGGGTGTTCAAGACAATTGTAAACTATGATAATAACAATTTACAACTGAAGTAATTAGGGTAAATTTTGTGAAACTCTAAAAGGAACGCAGATAGGATAATACCATTCTAACATATATTTTTCTACAATTCCATAAAACAAAAATTTAGGTGAATGGCTAAGCATGACAACTATACATGATTTCGAACTACTGATTAAACAAGGAGATAGGTTTGGCTCCCAAGTAGTGATATGTTACATTTCTCGAAAATATCAGTTATTTCAGAGTCACATACCAATTGGCATAGTTTATACTTGGGCAAAGATACTTTCAGTACTTCAGGTATGTCCACGGTTAACTCTTTGGACCTCCAACTGGGGCACCTCCAGGAGGAAGGGATGAAATGAAGGACAAAGGGTGGCCAGGATCTATGACCAGTGTCTGCGCGGACGCAGATGAACTTGTTTGCAGGTAGAGAATCCCAATGTCAGTGGAGGGCTTCCGCAAGTTGTACTAGACTCTCGCAAAATCCATTTCCATTCACAAATGTTTCAGAACGTAAAACTATACAGGTTGCATAAGTGTTAATGTGTGTGTTTTGCCACTACAATTCTGGTCTATCCATAAAATGCTTCATTCGAGCTCTTATTGCATTGTAATTGCAATGCAATTACAATGCCCGTAACTTCAATTATGCTCATTAAATGTTCGTGGCAGATTTTCCATAATTTTAACTATGGTTTCTATGAGGTGAAATGTTTATAACTTATCTATAAAATATACACGTACATTTGTTGCCCAAAGTTGGATAAACTGTCTTAAAACTCTCTTACAATTTATTTAATATTTGTTATAGTCCAGTTTTCACGTCTGCCAGAGCTAAGGCCGTTAGGGCTTCTCTTCCAATCTAATAATAATAATGATTACATGCAGTTATAGTCACCATATTACAATCACAACATTGATAGTAAAGTTGACAATACTCGTAAACATATAAACCAATGTAAAACATTATGTATACAACTAAATGCATGCTAATACATAAATATGAATAGTGAGAAATATTAAATTAAGAGGAAGAATAAAATAAGAAAATGAATAATATACAACCACCAGCAATAACAATTTATACATATATCAACCTAAGTAAATTCTGAAACTGGAGATATAAATACATGCAAAACATAAAATTAAACCCTGACAATACTATGAAGGAGATAGGAACACTTACGATAGTAATAAAAATAATTGAATGAATAATTCTACAGCAGGTACAATAAATAAATACATGCATTGTAACAAAAGGTATTTGAATCTAGCTAGGGTAATCGATTATTTCTAATAATATTAAACTATTTCTTATGAAACGTTCCTAAAGTTCTGCAGTCTCTGTGGCAATGCATTCCAGAGACGGGCAGAGGGGATGAGTAAAGTGATGTTCGGTGTAATGTACTATTAGTACGTGCTGGGATTCATACTGTGTGTTAAGATTATGAGAGGAATGCAGATTTTAAAACGAGAAGATAAATAAAATGGGGAAAATGTATAGGTAACAATAAATGGGTACTCCCATTTCCATACTGTACTTTTTATATTTCCATGAGTTTTCTGAATTATTGTAATGTTATAGTCTTAATTTTTTTTTTGGTATAAATTTGAAACCAAAATATTGAAATGTATTATTTGGCCAACTGAGAGAAATTTTCTCCTCAAAAACTGATTCATTAGTTTTACAGATTGACCTTTTAATTATAGCAGAACACTGTAATATCATTGCAAAAGTTGAGTAAACGGGTAAACGGTGACTGAGAGTTCTAAAGTTGCAGGGTTAAGCTGGAAACAGCAGTAAAGCATGAGGTCAAACATTTTTATACAGCTCATACTCTACGTAATTCTTTCAACACAAAGTATTTCAACTAGAAATTGCATTTTATAACACGGGCTATAATATTTTTACAACACTCCAGTGATACCAATTTGATTTAATATTAAATGTGATAATTATTAAACAATTTAAGCGATTACAAATTGCGTTTTATAATTTATTACATATTTTTTAATTTTAATGTTCTAAATAATAGTTTTAAAATCAGGCCATAGTGCTATTAGCGTTTTACATTGTAATTAATCATTTAAAGTCTAATATTTATTGTTTAAGTAAATCTGTAGGAATATCTGGAAGCATGTCAGGCTGAAAGAAAGTCAATAACAGCTGATCCCATCATTGCGCATGCCCAAGTGCGTATAATTGCTTTTTCTAGTGCGAAAAAATATTTTATACACCAATTAGTATGATCTATAAACAAGAATAAACTGTCTAATAATACTTTCATTTAAATTTTTTCTCATCAATATAACTTAAAATGCCTCCTTTGCTTCTATATTAGTAACATTATCCAGGTGATAGTGTGTCTTTTATTGTTCTACTAGTGAGAAATACGCGAAGTATTTCTTGAAAACTAAGAACATTTCAGAATTATGCAAATTAACTCAAAATAGGAAGATGACGTAATAATGGGTTAAACCTTGAAAACTACCAAGTCGAATTAAAGTCACATAACGACTTATGTGCCACTTGAATTCAAATGTCCCCCAACTATGGACTTTCTTTCAGTGCTGTATTTTGATACACTCAACTTAAAAATGCTCCGATTTTCAGACGGGAATTATGCATACTATATTTGGAATTCGGAGTTTGCCTTTTACTTGCACTTAATCATGTCAAATTTTAAACTGTCTGAAGCTTCGAATTTTTTTTCCTTGGTCGTATGCTCTGATCACCGGCTAAAGAAAAAAAAGTCCTTAAAAATAAATGGAAATATATTTTGTGTTCTTCATATACTAAAATCGTAGCATTTATTGGCATATATTGTTGTTTGGGCATTCAAGACCATAAGGTTTTATATTTGAATATGTAACACGATAAATATGCATGTTTGCCTTAAAAGTAATGTGAAAATCTAACACTCTAAAAACAAACTATAATTTCATAGGGTTGAAGAATGCAACAGAGAAACTCTGCACTAAAACGAATAAAACATGAAATAAAAATGTAGGGCACGTATTTCTTCAAGAAAGAAACTTGAGGAACATTCACTTGAAAAGTTCTTTCGAGTTCCACCAACCTGAGACTTGGAGCTCTGAATTTTCCAGGGATTAAAAAATATCCTCCAGTTCCGCACTTTTTAACATAAGAAAAAGCCACGAGTAAGGTTCTAAAGACATTTACATAATGAACAGCTTGTGACCGCAGGTATAATACATTTATTTATTTTCTCCAAGCAAAAATGTTGGGCGAGGTATTTGTGATACTTCTAACTTAATTATCTTTATTGATTTCTCATTCTTGAGCACTTGTACAATATATCCGGTAAGTCCGTTTATCCCTGAGCTTTAGCATTCATATTATGTTATAAAACAATGTAAACGTAAAAAATATCGTTGTGCACTGCTAGTTGTTATTGTTGGTTGTTAATGAAAACTTCCCGGATTGTTGATAAGTGCATTATCTTTGTATTGAAAGTTTCGTTAATGTGGGAAAAGGTCACCTTTGTGATTGATTAAACCTATGAAAAGTGTATGCAGATAATGAGGGAGGAAATGAGTAATTATTGTAAACGCAGAGTCCTCCTGACCTTGAGATTTTTCATGGTTTCTCCCTGGTCACGTAGGTGAATGTTGGCATGGGTATTTACATTCTACGAATTTTCCTTTCTCCCATTCATAACTATTTCATTCGTTGGTTCTGTTACAGGGTGTGACGGTGACCTGCGAAATGGAAAGGAAGCCATCTTTCTGAGCGAATTGAACAACTCAGGGAGGGGGAAAGCCTCTACCGATTGGGGGTGTTCTATCTGGAAAAATGTTAAGGAAACCATCTGCGCAGTCACCTCCCGTGAATTCTCCTTCTCATCCCTTCCTCCTGGAGGTGCCCTAATTGGGAAGTAGGCTCAAGTACCGAAAGAATTTTCTTCTACACTAAACCGTCCACCCATACTGCTGTACTCGTAAACGGCTTGACAGTGCGGTTGGAAATCACTAAACCGCCATCTGGAAGGCATTCCAAAGTGGCAGAAATGTAGGCAGCCACTGGAATTGAGAAGTTACTCCGTTTCGAAGAAAGAATGCGTCTAGAATTTTCAGAGGAAATGACTAGCACCACGTTGTAAAGCCGAATACGGAGTGATTGGGGTTCTATAGTGTTATTTCAAGATCAGAGTTGGCACCACGTCGTAATGCCAATGTATAAATTAGCAAGAATTCCAAATACTCCTCGATTTGTTACGTTAGTCAGACGATGAGAAATAACGTGCAGGGCCCCTATTTCTGTTCCCACTCCACCTTCGGGAACAACTGCGTCGTGTTCCTGGTTCCCCGGTAGATTCTGTTATTTTGTTAACTCGATATTTTCAGATTTTTTATCTGGGGCGAAAGGGTTGAAGAATGAAACTAATTAAAAATTACTTCAGTTGCTGAATAATATGTGAGGTTTGTTGTTGTTCTCGATAAGTACAATTCTTGCAATGAGAGATTGTTTCAATGTTACAATAAGTAGAACGAACCGCAAGACAGACTTGATTGTGTATGTATCTCTCCTCCAGCAAAACTAATAATTGCGACGATGTTTCTATGTCTGTTGAAAAGTGTAATAATATTTACTTTTAGTTTAACTTTACGACTCTCGCGTATTTATTCCCTAATACTTTCGTGCAGCTTCTAAACGTGTTACATTTCCCTGTAACTATACTCGTATTCAATTCAAATGAGGTAATTATGTATGAGAACTCGCGTCTTCCAATAATTTAAAACAGATTTCTCACTACTGATTACCCGATTTGCTTTCCACGGAGAGGTTTGAGTGTGTTAAATTCGTTAATCTTAGCTAGGCATCGATGTGTAGTACGTCTGTCGGTCTCGCGTTTTATTCCAGACAACATTATTGACGTTATTAGGCGCTTGCCATTTGTCAGTTTTTTCAACTTTATGTTGCTTCTCTCTCTGATTGGTCTATTCATAATTTTTATGGTTGTGTATGTGCCTTGAAAGAAAATCGTTACTTTTAAGTGTGTGCGTGTGTGTGTGTGTGCATAAACGTCAACAAATACACATTATAGGAACGCGTATGATTTATAAACTTATGAAAAATAAAGCTATGAATCTAATATAATTAAAATTAATATTAATAATGACTCCAGGAGTTTGAATTGTGGATTTTCCGTTTCAAACTAACGGATCAAGGGTAAAATCTAATACCGAAACTGCAGTGCTGATTAGCGAATAATGCATAAACTAATGAAGGAACTTGCATATGAAAATGACATTTTCTTCCAATATTTAAATAATATAAGTTTAATAATAGGCTCTATTTTCATTAAGCAATGTAATTACTCGATAGTCACAGTTTCCTTCCAGAATGAGATAAAGTAATATAATTCAGTAATTTTAATCAGTGGCATGTAAATTAATATATTTTGGTTTGATCTATAGTTGAGATTCCTTAAGAATTTAGAAAATTCAAGTAAGAGCTAATGGTTAAATATGATCCCCTACCACCTGGGTGGCCGAGGTCGTTAAGGGGCGGACTCGTGAGCGGGAGGTCTGGGGTTCGAATCCCATCAGGATTGTCCTCCCTGACTGGGGGTTTTTCCAGGTTTTCCTCAGTCCTTATAACTGGCAAATGCCGGGTAGGTACCCTAAAACTTAGGCCTTGAACGCTTCCTTCCTTAAAAAATATCCTTTCCCAATATATCATTTCATCTCATGTATCATCAGTGTTCACCGCCTGTTGTGCCTCAGTAGTAAAAACGGGCGTTAAACACTAATCATAAAAAAGTGACCCCTGATCGCAGACTCGCCAAATTTCACTCAAGATGCTCGTCGCATTCGGAACTTTGGTCCGTATCAAATATTTAGAAGATTCATCGCCGACTAGGCTTTAAATTATATTGATAGATATTTTTTATCTTTAATTTAGATTTGCGCTTTAGAATGCGGGACTTTAATATTTAACTAGCAAATAATGGCCCGTTTAACTTATGAGTTTCTTATTGGTATTTTCCTAATTCTATTAAGTACAAAACAACACACTTGTTAAAAAATTAAAAAAAAAGCAATTCTTAGAATGTTGTGTATTTTAAACATAAATACTGTGATAATTAGAAATATGAGTATTTTCATTTATAAATTTCTTAATAATTTTTCATATTTCCAACAAAATAAACAAAATTTACATTCTGTAAGGAGTCCAAAGACAACTGGCACATCTATGGCAGAATATCACGTTTATTCATCTATCCCTAAGCAGTGCCACCTGTAAATACATCGGTCAAGAGCGCCAAAAATAAAAATTGCCTAAGTTTGTTAAAGAATTTGGGGTATTTCACGTTGCACTTGTATTAAATGACATGGAGTCATGTACAGTCAAGGCAAAGACAACTTGTTTTGGGTGATCAAGCAACGAACAGTTCACGAAGTCCGAGCTTTAGTGATCATAGTTTAAACTAGACTAAATTTACATAGGTAGTGTTTATTTTGTTTGTTGGGTGGGAGTTACTGGCGTGCGACAGTAAGCCATAAATTAATATCAACTACTGAAATGGAATTTATGAGTTTACATCCCCCAAACAATTTAAGATTAACATATTAATTAATTTTATGTAACTTTTCTATTTCAATGATGATTGTATTGTCATTTTTATTTCCTGTACATGTGATTGTGTGTAAGATGTTATTTTCTTACCAGTGTGGAACCCACTTTACTTTCTGTTAAAAACTTGTGGAACAGAGAAATCTATTTTGTAGCAATATTTGTAATAGATGACCCAAGCCAAAACGGGAAACGGACTGTTTTTACTTGGAGAATTGCAAAGCAGGGTGCTAGTAGAATGTGTTTCCTTTGTATTCAGACAGAGAGGCTTGTTTTTGTTATATTAGGTAAGGGTATATGTCAGATACGGTGTTGAAGAGACAGGTCGATAACCTTTCGAGGCACGAGCTAACGGCGTCACTTGATACTGTCGCGTAGTCGTGACTGCCAATAAAGAAGACAAGATGGACATTATGCAAGTCCAGTATCCAATAAAAACTTTTACATGTGGAATGATATTCTAGATCCTTCTAAAGTCATATGTTGAAAGAATAGAAGGTTCGGGAGACTGATGGACTGCCATGTTTATTTAAGCTTGGAATTTTGCGGCCCAGCATCAGCTCTGAGCTATCAGTTATCATTTCACTCAGTTTTCAGGAGGAGTTCTCATTTATTCAGTGAGCGTTGCAATAGTTGTAAAGTTATTTAACAATAGGCACAGTCGGAAGTATTAGTGTCAATGGTGAATATTAGCACTCGCTGAAGACTAGTATTGAGTATTAAAAAATCGTCACGTGCGAAACATCATGGGTGAACTAATTAAGAGTTTCTTGTAGTAGTGCGAAAGTGTCTTTAATAGCATAAGATATTCTCCAAGGAATAACGATCGCCCATTTAAGAGGAATAGACTTTGACAATAAAAATCGCGCTTTACACATAATACGATAAATTTTGTTAATCCCTTTATTAATATCCTTGATTCTTTCCCCTGTGGTCTCCGGATTACAAAAAGTCCAGCAAAGAAAACTCATCATCATCCCTGATAATCCATAATCACATCATTAATCAAAGCCCTTTCCTAAGGTTCCCTCCATTCTTACATATAAATTGCACCCACCATTTAAATACCGCTGCACAACTCTATATTTCTACAGGGTGTAATAATAAGGTATGACCAAACTTTCAAGACATATTCCTCACACATACAAGATGAAAACATGCTATATGACCATGGGTCCAGAAACGCTTTATTTCCGCGTTAGAACTCAGTTTCTACAACTCTCCATAGCACATTAATCACTGGGAACACCCAGGAACAGAACGAACCAGCAAACCACATGAAACTATATCTTGCCTGAAATATTCAAAATGCCCCTATATAACAGATAGCGTGACAGATGGATAGGTCGAGGTGGAGCACTTCCTTGGCCTCCACGCTCTACGGATCAATTCTCCAAGGATAAATCAGCGCATCCGGGATTCAATGCGACGGCGGGTTGATACATGTCCCAATACTAGCGGAAGGCATTTTGAACATGTCATGTAAGAAAGAGTTTGATGTGGTATGCTGTGCATTTTGCTCCTTTGTGTTTCCCATGATTAATGTACTATAAAGAAAGTTTTTTGAACTATGTACATACAAAATATTTTATGCCTCTACGTCGTCGGTCCTGATGGTGTAGTGGCTTCCGTGCTTGCCTCCTAAACCCGCCAGGACCGATGGATTTTTTCGGGCGTAAAACTTCTAAGTATGGCTTCCTTCGGAAGGGAAGTAAAGCCGTGGGTCCCATGTCGTACATTTACGGCACGAAAAAGAACCTCAAGCGTGAAAGAGAGCCCTCTGAGCAAAATTTGTCGGCCGTTTCACGCCCTAAGTTGAATGGGATGCTGATGACCTGGGATGGCAAAATAAATCAATCAAAAAATCCTCTATGTGTGAAAAGTTTAGCCGTACCTTACCGCTACCCCCGGTATCTGAGCACGGTAAGTCAAAAAGACGTGAAATCCAAACGATTCTGAAGGCTGAAGCAGTATTAAAGGCTTCACCACATTATTAAACTCACTATTAATATCACTATTATTATTATTATTATTATTATTATTATTATTATTATTATTATTATTATTATTATTATATGCTCCTTTAACGATAAGTGCTAATTACTCATGTATCTTCATCAATTTGTATTATTAATCATATATTGTGTATGTGAAATTGTAGTAAGATAGGAAAATCGTCTTCCTACCTACCATCAGAATAAAAATCCTTCGGACAATAGAAAGACTGGTGAAAGTCAAGTCCTTTTGTAAAATCAAGATCGCAGATCGCAGTTCAACACTTTAAAAGACTTGTATATTAAGGAACTGCCGTTTTTCAAAGGTTTACGCAAGCGTGTAGATGTTAAAGTCACACTAAAGGTAAATAACCCCAACTGCCTAAGATCTTTAAATCATCGAATTGCAAGAGAGGTGTTTAAATATTAAGTGAAGAACGAATCAGGCTAGCCGAGACAAACTTAAAATTTAGCCAGTAAAAGAGGTAGAAATTCGAATTCTGTACAAATAGGCATACTTGGATGCCGGGGCATGTTCATTCCCATTCAGATTCAGTGACGGTTATTCTCTCTCTCTCGACATACTCGCGGGCATTCCGCATTCATGTTTCAGCTGTATGCTTACGCATTCGTAGTTGCATACGATATATTCAAGAGCGATACTCACGCTTGGTTACGTGGTCATTCTACTAGGGTTCTCTGACATTTCACAGCGTTCACACGACAGACGGCAGAGCACTTTGGTCCTTCGAAGAGAGTCTTTTAATAAAGCATCTGAATTTACTCCTAGACGCCTATTTATTTGCAACAGTGGCGCCTCTCCGTAACCTACTGATTCACTATCAATAAAACAATCAAATCCCCTGAGACCTTTGCTACTTCTGAATGGTACAGGAGTAGTAAAGTAGCATCATGAAGGAGTCAATGGTATACAATCAGCCGAGACAAAATACTGCTACATTGAATCTACGCCGTGAGGCCATCAACTGCCGGCTCAATACTCGTCGCCCCCGCAGCGACATTACCGCCCCATACTTTCACTTCAAAGTGGGTCAATTTCAAAACCGACACGTCGCACTCTAATACAGTCTCAAGGCAAGGCATTATGAAAGGGCGAATAATGAATAGCGCTGAACGTTTCCAGTAAATTTATGAAATAGGATTCAATAATAATTGTAAATTAAATTAACCGACAAAGTATTACTGTATATCAATGTATGTTGAAAAAGCCACGTCCTGCAAAATTAAGAGACAAATATAAGTCAGTAGTAAGAAAAATTGATGTTTTTACATCTGCCATCCATAAACAAATGCCAGCTTTTCCTTAAATATAAACCATAACTAAAGTGATAGTTTGTATGGTTTAAACCATGCCCCAGCATTGGTTTTCAGAGGGATATGAATTAACGTGCTTTGCACAGTTAATATAAAAGTACTAAATTTTAGATGCATGGATTATATTTATGAGTCACATAGAGCTTTGAGCATAAGCTGCAATGCCAATAGTGCTGTGACAGTTCGTGCAGATTTGTTTGCTTGTTGATGCAAGAAGCATGGCGGAGTGGGTCTAGCGCTTTGAGACGTATGTTAAATTTGAACCCAGCACAAATCTACAGTAATTAATGACTATTATTTAATTTTTTATTTAATTTATTTATTTTTATGTATTACAGATTAATAAAAGTTCAACTATTAAGCATGAAAAAATTATTCAAATATACGACAAATCTCTAACGTTTAAAGTGTGCGCCCTCCCCAATTCTTAACCCCAAATTTCTTACATCTTTGTTCTATCTTTCTGGTATAAACGCACAGGAAATTTTTGCATAATTCAATCCACTTCCAACGGTAGCTGGGTACGTGACAATGCATATCAAGTATGCGCACAAAGACTTAGCAGAGGGGATTAGCAACCCCATACTGTTGCATTACTGTTGTTGCTACCCAAGGGAAATGCTAAGGGTTAGTGCAATTACCTTGCTACCGGCAGAATGCTGACGTCATTATCGCCTGGGGTGTTGGTTGCGGCAATGGATTTTGCATGTAACCGAGAGTAAGCAAGAGCCTCAGATCGAAGACGCTAACGAGTCCCAGAATCAATGCGTATCTATAGACAGACATTCACTTCTGACAAATGTAGCGGGAGATCAGATTCGACTCCTATAGAAATAGCACACATAATCATAAGATATTACGATGTAATCGCTTATTAACATGTATCATGAAATGCTGTATGTATATCTACCATAAACTGTATCTCTGTTTGCGACTCTCTGGAGCCATCCGTAAGGATGTCTGTTGTATTCGCGCGAAACCCTTTTATTATAGCCACTGTTAAAAAGTCCTTGAGGAAACAAAGTAAGACAGAAAGCAGGAGCGTTTCCCTTTTGTGCTGGGACCTCCAAAAAAAAAGGAGAGAAACCATTCTGAACTAACTGCCAACGAACGGAAGCGCAGAGACAACGAAATCTGATAGCCACTCAGAGAGCAGGAATTTAAGTTTGATTTCTAGAATATTCCGAAGCTGGGTTTATGCCACCAATAAGAAACAAAATTTAGGACGCTTATGGACATTTGGATTCATGTGGCGTGATGCTAAGAGTATGTATAAATAGCCCAAATTTGGAGGCTTTCGGAACAGTTGACTGTTTTACAGTTTTCAGCATATCTAAGAGCCAAACACACGCGAGTAATGTCAATCGCAGCGCGTCGAAGACACAAAAGAATTGGCTATTGTAGTGAAGTGAGAGAAGACAGTGTTCTGTGTAATCTGGTACAACGCTAGTAAATGGAGATATCGTAGCTCAAATCATAGAAAAATAGTTTTTTGTAGCCCTTACAGTTTATATACAGCCCTTATATTTTACAGTGCGAGGTTCCGAGAAAACAAATGGTCATTTTATTAGATCACAAGTTTGAGGCGCGAGTGAAATAGGGAAATGTATCCGATAAACAATAGCTTGAAAACGTCTCATCTCATTCCTTGCCGGTGGCTCAGTTAGCCAAGAACCACAATCAAAGTGCTGAATAAATAGCAAGTGCAGTGTATCCATGCGCTTCATTCAACAGCTCCCAACCAAAGTCCTTTTCTCCCTTGGGTGAATCAAAAAACAGCTCCGAAGAGAGCTTGAGATCATCACCACATATGTAAGCGGCCAGATATGGTGAGTACGACTTAAGAGCTAGCTGTGACATCTCCGAAGAATCAAGATTGTCAGAGTGGAATCATTATTATTATTATTATTATTATTATTATTATTATTGGACTTCGGAATCGCTAAGCACTTAACATCAAGTTAGGTGCACCCAAACAAAGCAAAATCTCAAGCCATGAGCTACGTCCGACAGGTAAACAAGAACTAATGCACTACAGAGGAGAATAGATAGTGTTGTTTGCAGCTCTTGATACATTTTACCCTTCCAACCTGTTGTCTACGTCCAGCACCGATCGCTACAGGTGCCCGAGGTCGTTAAGGCGCGGATTCGAGATCTGGGGTTTGATTGCTACCAGTACCGTCCTCCCTGACTGAGGTTTTTCCATGTTTTCCCCACTCCTCATAAATTAGAAATACATTAAACATTATTTTAAAAACATACAACTGGTTGGTGCGTTCATAGGTGCGTTCCCATAGGTTCATCTGCTTGTAGTATCACAGTGATAATAAACGTGAAACTTCGTCTTCCCTCTCTTACTTATTTTCGTAATTGCCTGTAAAATGGAAACGGCCTCTCTCTTTCCTGGAGCATGTATAGATATTTCAGTAGCAGCATCTTTAAAGACGTTCTTCACTAATGAAGGAATTATATTTATCCTCGTTCTTAACCCAAAGTCCTTAAAATATTCCCGGACCTTGCAGTGTCCGAAAGAAGTACCTTTTGGTCCACTAATGATATGTTAGTTTTGTGTATGAATATTTTCTGGAAAATAATTTCTACTGCCAACACCTTTAAATACTACTGCAACAATTCTTCCCATTTTTTCTATCATTGTTTCCACGTTATTACAGAACTAGGCTTAAAATTATTCGAATCTTTTCTTGGCTAGTATAACATCCTTATAAAATTTATACATGTTTAAAAGAGCGGAATGGATCGGCGGTAAACTTTTTGATTCGCATTCAGGAGATCCCAGATTCAAATAACTTGGGGCCCGGTATCCTAGTTTGGGTTTTTCGTGGTTTCCCTTGGGCGCTTAGACCAATGCTGGGATGGGTGTTTCCTTTCACGATTTTCCGCTATCCCATTTTATATCATTTCATTATGTTGGTTGTTACAGGATTGAAAGTACCAAGGTAGGCACGATCTACGATGACTTGTGTTTTGGAAAGGTTTCTGTCCTAGTTTAGAACCAGTGCTTCTTTGGGGATCGAACTACTGGGAGGGGTGCTCGACCAGGGTCGGGATACTCTATGTGAAAAAAATATTACAGGTCCTGTCCACGTCTGTAGCTTTATGCCGATGCATCCTAGCCGCCAGTGTCTGCATCACCTACCTCTTCGTCCCGGAAATGCACCTGGAGGGGTGTGCGCAAAAGGTCAAACTTTGAGCAAGGCTAAAGTACCAAAAAGTCCACCTCTGTCGTTACTAATCCAAACTAATACAATATAAATCTCCAAGATTCATGGATACTCAATAAGTAAGCAGAAGTTAGTCCTGTTATTATGTTCTAAAATACCCATGTGCGGATCTGCATTAACTTGTTAAACAAAACCTTGCAAATAATCTAAAATAAAATAAAAATTGTAACCATATCTGCTAATAACTTTGTACATTTTTACTATTTAATAATACAAGTAATGCTATCTAATATATCATTTACAAAAGTGTGCAGTTCAAGAAAACCTATTGCTGCGGTATTGTATAAAATTAGTGCAAATTGAACACTGGGGAAGAAATTTAAGCCCCGAATACAGGTCTGTTTGGTAAAATTGTCCGATAGAGCATATTCGTATTTTGGACATTTCCTTATTTAGACAACTGATGGCAACAATCAAATCCATATATATTTTTAGCACCTTCAAGTAACTTTAAATAATTGACTTCTCTATTCTGAATGCTGAAAATTTCATTTGATAACCTGAATATAACTTTCAGTTCCTATTTTTCTGCATTTCTGTTAATTTATTAGGAATGTGGTATAAAACACTAATTTTTTACAGTATTATTACCACTATGGAAAGTGTTAGTCATTTCCCAGAATGACGGAATTACTGCTTAAGTGCTATAAATCTATTAAAGTAAGACCTATGTCTGAATTAAATCAGTGATTTAAAAATGGAAGCGAATCCAGGAAGTATAGTTTTGAGGAAACAAATAAAAAACTTTATAATTTCCAAAGCAGATTACACCGAAAGTTATGCTCAGCAGCACACTTGCAGAACTTATTATTGTTAATTGTTTCAGCTATTCATGGATCTCGATTTTGCATTAGCCTAATTTATGCCTAGAAGTTGTTTCTTTAATAAAAACAGTCTATGCCCTGTTATGGAAAGTAACCAAATATTGTTTTCATTGTTTTAATTTCATTATAATTAAACAAAATAGTAGTCTGACATTATTTATATTCCTGTTGACTAATATAATCTGGTATACAGACATTATAAAAACAATTTCAACAAATTATAACCTTCTAGGCTAGTCATCTGGACCGACATTAGCTGTAGTTTCTAGTATAATTACTTATGTTATTAGACTAACATTCTGTCTTTCATTGCAGTAGGGAAAAAAAAAAAGATTTTCTGAATAAGTTTCAGCCTATTTTAAAACCATATATATATTTTTTTTTTAATGAAACAATATTCTAACTTTGTTTTCTAAAGTAGTCCGACCTTCAACAGAATACTGCAAATTTTCAATGGGGGAATGTCTATTCAGGTTAGATATAATGAATGTTTCATTTAGTCTGTTTAACCAATTATACATTTATAAACTTCAATAAGTGCACGCTGCCAAACACAAGAAAAAGAGACCTTGAGGGAGCAGCTGAACTAGGGGTGAAGAAAATTACCTGTTACATCTTAATTATGATAACATAAAGAAGAATACGTAAATGCTTGGATAGTAGTGACTGTGTCTTGCTGAAGCATTTTAGCTACCCCTATTATCTTACCTGCTTTATATAACAGTCTGCAGGTAACTTATATTTTATCCCACATAACTGTGACTGCTTCTTCATCATCACTTAGAAGTTGACTCTTGTGTGTTAACAAAGACTTTTGCAAGGGGCCTACACTAGTACTATTTGGATCTATCTGTGATTAAAATTGACTTAGATATAAATGGAGTAATATTATAATCATATTAATTTTCCTCAATGACTGCTACGCACTTGGGTATGTTTAAGAAAATTTTGCAATACATATCAAGAGCTCTGCTGAATATGTAACTTGATTTCAGTAAGCAAACTTAAATTCTTGTTTATTTTAGCAGATTTCCCTATATCCATATCATGATCTAGCAGTAAACTTATATTGAAAAGTGTATTAATGAAGTTACTATTTCAATACGTGAATTATTATTACTATTATTAAAAAGACAACCATCAAATTATATAATTTGCCCCATCTGTCACATTTTTAACTGCTTACTTCCACTGAACCCCAAGATGGCACAAATATTTTTAAAAAATACACTTTTATAAGTTACTTCTAAGTGCCTTCTAAGTTACTGAGCATTTTAAAACTAATGGACCTATTTGTCACTGTTTATTTTAATGAAAATGATATAAGAGACTTCCTTGGCAATAGTGTCCCTGTAATTTCTTAACCTCAGTTGCAAAGGAGCGGAAACATGATCTAATATCATGCTCATACCATTCATCTCGGTACAAAATCCGCCTCATACGTTCTTCCGGATCTTTTATTTAATTAATGCCAGTAATGATAGTAGATTAAGGAAAAGTATGGAATAATCATTAGTTAATTTTGGAATTTTTCAAGCAAGCAACTGGTTCCCCATTTTGGACAGGGAAAATGATTAACCACACATTTTGATAGCGTTTAATACGCACTATTAACTTCAAATTTTGCACGGTATATGTTCTTTATTCACTTCTTTAATGATTGTTCTTTACAACATTTAATTGTGGTAATATAGGATGCACTGCCATAATTGGATGTGCAACCGGGCACACAAGAGCGACTTATGTAGCACTAAACACTTGTTATTTCACAAGTAATAGTATTAGCAGTAATGGACGTTTTAGAATACATTCAAATAAATACAACTGTCCCATGGGCCTTATGGCAGTACATGCTAATGTCATCCTTATAACAATCAAAAGGTCATACATATACAATACATATATACATAAATACATACACACATATCTACATACATACAAATTTGCCCTTCCATTTTCTACGGCCCCCACTCCAACTTCCCCTTCTTCAATATAGTCATTAACCTTCTTTGTCGGGTCTCCTCTAGAAATATTCCCAAATTGTGTATCTCGCATGCACCAACACTTTCCAACAAATGTTCAAATTTCTATTGCAATTCGAAAATGTCGGTGATAAATGCTCATTTCTTGAAATCTCCGTTTCCCTGCATTCTGCCAAGATATGCTTCCAGGTATCGCTTTCCCCGTACAAAGGACAAATTCTTTCCCCGAGAGCATTAACTGGTTTGTTTCCTTTCCAAGCCCCTAATCTGAACCATAATAATGCAAACTGTTAAAAAAAAAAAACACAGAAAAACCCTGGGGGATTTCACAAAATTACTACTAAATAGATAGAAAAATTATTTTTCTTTAAATATGCCGGTGTTAAGAGTTATCTTGATTATTGTTTTACTTCTAATAATTAGTTGACAGTAATTTTCATTTACTCAGTTTTAGCCTTCTTATGATAAACGAAAGATTTTCACAGTAAGGAAAATATTATTATTGAGCGAAATGATTTATTTGTAAGCTATTCAGAATAGTTTACGTTACATTACTGCGTTAGGCAATTCCCTTTAACACTGGAGCTGTGGGATTATATACCAACCTTATATTGAGAGGACGGACAAAGCGCAGACCACTGAGAGGGACAGCCGCTGGTCCTTTATCTCCTCACTCAATAACCATCATATTGCTGGAGCATCTATGCGGATCGTTCGCACCTCCGCTACCTGGAACAATGAACCGAGGTTTCAAATTAGGGCAAATTTTCACAAAGAGTCGTGAGACACGTACGCAGAGAACCCGCATACAACTCTACTAGCACATTAATGACGTTTGAGACCACCCAGCTATTTTTGGGATGAAATGAAATAATAAATGATACGAGAAAGAAGCCGAAGAGCGATAGTTGATACAACGATACCGAGGAAACTGGGTAACTCCTAGGGGAAACTACTTAAAACCCGCTCCGTTGCTGCAGGCATAGGAGGTACTGGCGTAAAATTGATCTAATATTTAGAACAAACTATTTCATTTTCTCTATGTCTATGCAGGTATAAGAGTATGTGTGTGTGTGATTCCTTGGGTATTATGAATATCTTTATTTGCACTGATAGGTTAATTTTCATCATACGAAAAAACGTATACGTAAATAATTGATGTGGAAGCTTTTAGAGAAATATCTCTGATATTATATACAGAGTTTTAAGTTTAAAGTGGTGCAGATATTTGGATAATAGTAGAAATAATTTCACACGCCTAGAAGGATAGCACAGAGCAGGTTGGTTCACGCTGCAGCCCCTAGCACTCGTGCCAGTAACGCCCCAGTCATAAATTCTGTGGTCAACTAACCTGACATTTTTTTTTTCCCTCGGTTCATTTTCGAAAAGGTAAATGCGTGTCAGTACTTTCCTGTAGCAGATTCACCTTCCACTTCATTATCCACCTTCATCCCATTTCTCCTTGTGGGGCCCTGACATTAGAATAACCCACCATTCAGGGAGTTCCTCTATACGTGTGTACTCTATAGACGAGTGACCGTTATAAGAAAGAAATGTATTGGAATATGTACCAAAACTGAGATACAACATTCCCTTCATTTCAGTAACTAGTGTTTTTTATGAGTATGTGTTTTATCAGGTTTCATGCTAACTTTCTATCAAAGAAAACTCGCTCTGTGCTTAAATATATTCATTTCTCTTGTCATATCATACTCAAAGATATTATTATAGCTGCACTGCTCTGCGTTATCAAAGTTGAAACCAAATTGTATGTTGGGCTTGCGTGGGCGGGGTTAATGCTTAGTGTAGCCCCACATTGGTTGCCAGTTTGGAGAAAGAATGTTGGTGGGGGACGGGAATTGGGCTATATATGTGCTGTGGTTGATAATTTTAGCCCGCTGATCGCAGGTCTCGCCACAGCTGCTGCAAATCACCCCTACTCTTCTTCCATGAGACTCTCTGGAGGGGCATTTCGCTGTATTTTGGGGGGCTATGTGCCAGCCGGGCCCGAATGAAACGGGATTTCGAAAGTGACCAAAATGGCTTTGCTGATATAGTTTATTCTTCTAACGTGGCTATCCGGGTGAACTCACGTCTCTCGCCGAACCACAGCAAGGTAATCTTGACAAACGTGCATATTTATTGAGCTGACCAAAAGGTACCGGAACTTGATACTTAGGCAGCTCTTCCGCTGATCTCCGCGTGACGTAACCACACGTATCTGGGCCTGAAAAATTCTGAGACTGCCCCGTTTTGGGAAAAAAGTCTATTCTTTTTATTCATAATATCAAACGAGACGCCATCCGTGAGCAATGGCGCGAAATACTTCCGCCAACTTTGTGTTAACGTATATGATAGGCGAGTGCTTACCTCTCTGAATTTCATTTCTATTGGCTATAATTTTTTTTTCAAGCCAAATGTTCCGCTATTCGTCAGTAAAATGAATTTAAACATTTCATACGTTACTGTCAACAACTCAATTTTCTCGGACACCTGCAACTTTGCCACATGTTTGCCCTGAGGTAGTGGCTTTTTTTTTCAACTTTAGCTGCATACCAAAAGGGATTACCTTTGCATTGTCTGACTTTTTACCAAGACTTTCTGCGTTCGGAGAGAGACGAGAACTTTCCCTTACCTGGTTATATTTTATACGTTATTCCTTAAATATTACGAAAATTACACTTTATGAATGCATATAAATACTATACAATATTAATTCCACATATGTCATTAAAGTTCCTCCACTGTAAGAAAATGCATAACATACTTACACCTAATTACAGAGTTGTTTATTCCACAATTATAAACATTGATTATTTCAATTACCCTGTAACTGACGGGGAGCCAGGAACAGCTTCAAAGTTTATCATATACTACAAAATATATACATTTTAGAATATACAGTAACAATTACCTAGGCTACCCTGTCTAACTTTTAAAATAACAATTGCTCAAAACACTTTAAGCAGATTAATTGTACCTTAGTTGTTTAACTGATTTATATTATCATGCAATAAAATCAAATAATAAATAAACATAATAAACCATAAGGATGTATATGTGCGCGATCGAGCGAGGTGGCTGAGTTATTAATGCTTGGAACCAACCTTTGAGAGACCCAGAGAGATTCCTTGGAATTGATCGTTCTGACTTTGGATTTTCTCCTGGTCTTCTGGACAATTTTCCACACTTCTATTTCATGTCATTTCATTTTTTCGGTTCTGTTACGGAGTGATGTGGGATGACAACGGCTTGCATTTTAGAAAGCTTTCTGCCCCGGCATACCGTATGGCGTATGGAAGCGGTTATTCTGGGAAGTTGGAAATCTAGGAGGGGAAAGGTCATCGCCGGCATCGGGGTGCTCTATATAGAAGCCCTACTCTGTCTACGTCCGTGCGGTGAGGATTCTGGCCATCCGGTGTTTCCCTTAACTCATTCCGTCTTCCCGGAGGTGCACAAACAGCCAACTACTGAGTAAGACGAAATATCCTCCTCCGACCCTAAGTTCAGTCTAATGCTATTCAGTCATATTTGTCACATTCAGAGACTGAATTAGGACCTGGTATTGGATTTAAATAGTTGAGAATTGAAAGGGGGAAAAAAATTCCGGCAAAATAGTAATCTATATACATATCATTCACAGTTGTGAAGTTAAAATCAGGTTTACAAACATAGACTAGTGTTATATTTGAATCCTTCCAAAAAATCTCAGATATTAAGTGTTACTGATATAGTAAGACACGGAATGTCATCCACTTAGAGGATGAAATCAGAGACAACAGGAAGTGTGTGGTTTAAAGAGCACTTAAGGAATTTAGTCCAAAATATTTGAAACCTCAAAGCAGCGCTTATATTATTCATATCAAGTGGTATTAGGACGGAGGGGATTTTCCAAATATTAAGAGACGAAAAGATTAATTAACACTCCAACAGACGAGAATGCTAAACTGCTAACGATTTCAAGAGATTATAATTTTCATATTTATGTTATTGTATTTATTTTTTATTTTCAATGGGTCTTCTATTCTGTTATAAATTATTTGCTATTTTAAGTTTGAAAAACGGTCTCTATCGAATGGTGTCGATATTTTAAAAATGAATTCTTAAATTTAAAAAATGGCATGTACACATATGTTTGAAAGTGCCTTTAATTTAAGCGTTATATTCAAAGCACATATTTTATATTATACCTTCATGTGGCATAATGTATTTGTAGTGATATATTATCACAATTTAAAACAAATGCTCAAAAATAGATTCAGTAACTTCAGTGCACGCATGGTCACGTTGGATCATTAAATGACAAAGAGCATGGGATAATTACGAACGGGTTCGCAGGCATTTAAGCCGACTTGGAAGTATTTCCTGGTTTGTAGTCTTATTTACGTAAATTACGGCTTTTAGCGTGACTGCACATAAAAAGAATATCTGCCTAATCACAAAATAATTATTCTGTGTGTTTAATTATGTAGCGGAGGTGCCAACGTACCGCATAGATTCTCCAGCAATATTTAATTGAGCTGTAGAGCTGTAGTACAAGTCGAATGGGTAGAACAAACTCAACAACGGTAGATCCAAGGTTTCTTGTAGAAAACAAACCACAAATTACACAACGCTCCTTGGATACATAATGTTAAGATACTTGTGTTATTAATAAAACTAGTTCCTAACTATATAAGTATATAATTTAGATGGAAACACATGCATTGAATTTATTATTATGGTTCAGATTAGGGGCTTGGGTAAGAAAATAAAACAGTTAATTCTCTCGGGGAAAGAATTTGTCTTTTGTACGGGGAAAGCGATACCTGGAGGCATGTTTTGGCAGAATGCAGGGAAACTGAGATTTCAAGAAATGCGCATTTATATAGACATTTTTGAATTCCAATAGAAATTTGAACATTTGCCGAGAAGTGTTGGTGCACGAGAGATACACAATTTGGGAATATTTCTAGAGAAAACCCGACAAAGAAGGTAAATGGCTATATTGAAGAAGGGGAAGGAAGTTGGAGTGGGGGGCGTGAGTAAATGGAAGGGAGCTCAAGAGTAAGGGTTTCATTCATGTTTATGTACTTATATATAAAATATTAATAGAAAACGTAAATATATCGAAGTATATGTTTCATGCAAATTTGTATGTATGTGGTATGTGTGTATGTATTTATGTATATATGTATTGTATATGTATGGCCCTTTTGATTGTTATAAGGATGACATTAGCATGTACGGCCGTAAAGCCCATGTTGCAGTTGCATTTATTTGAATGTATTCTAAAACGTACAATAAAACATCAATTTCTACTACTACTATTACATGCCACGCTACTTTATTAGCAGATAAAATGTTCTGTAGGTGCCCTGTTTATGTAGCACTTATTTACCGAAGAAAAATATTCATTTGAATGTCTTTGGGTGGTGGGGGACAGTGAGAAAGTGTTTGTTTAATCTCAAAGTATTTTAAACATATACCTTGTTCTCTGATAGATATCCGGTCAAAACAAGAAAAAATTATCAATATGGTTTGACAGCCATTAACCGATTCCAATCGATTGTCCATAAATTCGTTGAGTGAGGGCACTTATATTTACCTTGCGATAGAAATTTTGGGGTCTTCAGAAATAAGTTTAAATAGATTGATCGTATTAAACATTTATGGATGATGTTGAAATATAGACCAGCAAAAAGAAATGGGTTAAGCTCTTATTCTTTTATTCCTGCTAAGTACTAGGTCTAATTGACCTATTCCTGTACTATAACTGTCCGCTCCCATAGTCGGTCCTGGTGGTGTAGTGATTACATACTAGCGTTCTAAACCCAAGATCGTGGGTTCAAACCCGGCCAGGAAGCCATACTTGCGATTTTTTCGGGCGTAAAAATCGTAAGTATGGCTTCCTTCGGAAGGGAATTAAAGTCGTAGGTCCAGTGTCGTACATTTGCGGCACGAAAAAGAACCTCAAGCCTGAGAAGAGGCCTCTGAGCAAAATTTGTCGGCAGTTTCACGCCCTGAATAGAATGGGGACGCTGATGACCTGAGATGTTAAAGAGCGTCCGTAAATAAATCAATTAATTAAATAATCCGCTCCCATCCCTGGTTCCTGTCGGATTATAAAATAAAACACTGAGGGTTTCATTTGAAGAACATGGTCGTTCCACTGCTTCTGGTATCATTACATTTATTATTTTATAGTCCCTACGCCTAGTTATTCTCAGAGTATCTGGCTATCTGCTTTCTTGTATCACTTTGCAGGGATCTTATGAACCTTACTTGTACGACTTCTAATCTCGTTTTATCTGCTATTTTGAGAATCTATATTTCGCTCGAATACACTAACGTAGGCTTGAATATTATTCTATAAGTTTGATGTCTAACATCTGTTCGCATAATTTTATGTTGAGAGATCTTTAATGCATCCAATTAATTTATTATATTCTCTTGTATATCTACTTGAATGTTGATACTTGCCTAATTATCTGGCCATATGATTGAGTATTTTAACTCATTGCTGACCTCCTTTCATCGGTATCTTTAGCCTTTAAACAGGAAAGCTCCATGTTATAATTATTAAAAATAAAGCCTGCACATTAACATTTTGTTTGGCCCTATTTACCTGCTCTCCATTCCACTATATCTTTGTGCATATATATTTCGAACAGCAAAGGCGAAAGACCATAGCCCCTTTTCAATCCTTAGTGTTTAGTATTTATTGTATTAATATATACAGCATTGATTTCTGTTTCATTATATATTGTTTTAATAGTCTTTACTAAGTTTCCTAGAATACTGTAGCCATAAGTTTTCATGCTTAACTCTACCTTATGCCTCTGTATTGTATAAAATAGTGTGTAATTGGATAGATTGAACCAAGACTATCCCACTCTCCAAGCCTCAATGAGGGTATCGACAGTACTGAAAATGGTGGATATTAAGATTCAGGCATGTTCCTGTAATTAAGCAGATGGGTTAGTTTATTTGGTTCGTTGCAATTACGTGGTTTACATTTGTAAGTAAATCAACTGTTTAAGTGTAGGTGTAAGTGTCTAAGATCTTTTGTTTTTTTATTAAGTTAGTATTGAGTTAATGAAAGCACAGCAGAAACTTGTGAAATAACAAGTGTTTAATACAATATAAGTCGCTCTTGTGTGCCCGGTTGCACATCCAACTATGGCAGTGCATCCTATATTACCACATTTAAATGTCGTAAAGAACAATCATTAAAGAAGTGAATAAAGAACATATACCGTGCAAAATTTGAAGTTAATAGTGTGTATTAAGCGCTATCAAAATGTGTGGTTAATCATTTTCCCTGTCCAAAATGGTGAACCAGTTGCTTACCTGAAATATTCCAAAATTAACTAATGGTGATTATTCTATACTTTTCCTTAATCCACTCTACTGGCATTAATTAAATGAAAGATCCAGAAGAACGTATGAGGCGGATTTAGTAGTCAGATGAATGGTATGAGCATGATATTAGATCATGTTTCCACTCCTTTGCAACTGAGATTAAGAAATGACAGGGATACTATTGCCAAGGAAGACTCTATATGTTTTCATTAAAATAAACAATGGTAAATAGGATCCTACCTATGTCCATTAGTTTTAAAGTGCTCAGTAACTTAGAAGCCCCTTAGAAGTGTATTTTTTTTAAAATATTTGTGCGATCTTGGAGTTCAGTGGAAGTAAGCAGTTAAAAATGTCACAGATTGGGCAAATTATATAATTTGATGGTTGTCGTTTTAATAATAATAATAATAATAATAATAATAATAATAATAATAATTCGCGTATTGAAATAGTAACTTCATTAATACACTTTTCAATATAAGTTTACTGCTAGATCATGATATGGATATAGGGAAATCTGCTAAAATAAAGATCAATTTAAGTTTGCTTATTGAAATGAAGTTACATATTCAGTAGAGCTCATGATATGGTTTTCAAAATTTTCTTAAACATACCCAAGTGCGTAGGAGTCATTGAGGAAAACTAATATGATTACAATATCATTTCATTTATATCTAAGTCAATTTTAATCACAGATAGATCCAAATACTACAAGTGTAGGCTCCTTGCAAAAGTCCTTTTTAACACACAAGAGTCAACTTCTAAGTGATGATGAAAAAGTAGTCACAGTTATGTTGGATAAAATATGTTACCTGCAGACTGTTATATAAAGCAGGTAAGATAATAGGGGTAGCTAAAATGCTTCAGCAAGACAAAGCCACTACTATCCAAGCATTTACGTATTCTTCTTTATGTTATCATAATTAAGATGTAACAGGTAATTTTCTTCATCCCTTGTCCAGCTGCTCCCTCAAGGTCTCATTTTCTTGTGTTTGGCAGGTGCACTTATTGAGGTTTATAAATGTATAATTGGTTAAACAGACTAAATGAAACATTCATTATATCTAACCTGAATAGACATTCCCCCATTGGAAATTTGCAGTATTCTGTTGAAGGTCGGACTACTGTAGAAAACACAGTTAGGAGATAGTTACATTTTGAAAAAAAGAAAAAAACAAAACAAAAAACATGGTTTTAAAATTAAATCCAAACTTATTCAGAAAAGCTTTTTTTTCTACTGCAATAAAAGACAGAATGTTAGTCTAATTTTTAAAATTGCCTTCCAAATGGTAGACTATTTGCACAACCCCCTATGAAAGAAAATATATCAGAAATTATAATGCATCCATGCAATTAATTATGCTAATGATTCTAAACTTATATTTCTGGAAAGTTTAAAGTTTTATATGAATACATGATATATGCCTGATTGTGAGGGTAAACTTAGTAACAGCTTTGACACCATAATTGACAGCAGTCTTTGAGCTATGCAAATATGTTTTCAGTGCGAATAATTGGTTCTAGATACTACACAGCTAACCTGCTAACAGACAGTTAAGAGGGAAACATTTTATGATAGTGGTCTTGACACGGTTTATGAACAAATAAAATGTCTAATTCATTTAGAGCCCACATTTCTAGTGACAACTAATGAAGCAGGTTTTCCTGGCTTCTAATAATTAATCTCCAGATTTTAATAAATTATTAGTATAACCAAAATTGCCCAGATATATTTCAGTAGAGAAACACTTACTCTATATAAGCAACGTATATCTTGACAAAAATCCCAAAATTTGTACTTTACGACCTTGGTCGTCCTTTCTAGCTAAAGGGACAAAGAACCGATCCTTAAGGTTGAAAATGTCTTTCTAGGGAAGAGACAATACGCAACCCTGACAAAGAAAATTGCTGTATATTTGTTGAGTAAAAGGAACACTGGGGAGATTCGAGAAAAAAAAAGGCCAAAGACTTTATAGCTGAAAAACACCACCCCCATCAAGCGAAAAACAGCGCGAAAATATCCGCCAATAAGGAAATATCGCGAACCACGGGATTACTATCAACCTATGGAGCAGATAGAAAACAAATATAATATTGCTTTAATTTAAATCTGAGAGACCGAACGCGTGGGGCGACCGACTAACCGGAACATTTATAAAAATCAAGGAAGAACCAAAGCCCCGGCAGTTAACTCAGTTCGAGCATACAGTCTATTTCAAGTGCAGTCAGTGCTAGTCTGTATCGTGCCGTTAGCGTGATAATCACCAGTGTCGCAGTTCGTACTATTTTAATTACTATCTCACGGCCGTGTTATACTTACTAGTGGGCATTTTTGGATAACGGTGATAACACACTAAGTGAGTGAACATTTTGGTGAAGGCAGAATCCGGGGCCTTATACGTATTGCAAATCCTTACCAGTGAAAGGCGTGACACAGTCCGTTCTAGGAAAGAATGTGACACAGGTGATTGCGTGTTCTCGCGCCTACATTGAATCAGCATTAGGAGAGTGTTAGGTGTCTATGACAGATGCGTAATGATCTCGTGAACGAATCACATCGAACTTTCAAAGGTTCCAACCGGCGAGTGATAGATTGTGTAGAAATGAATAAATTCCTTGGCCCTTGAGAGAACAAACAGAAATAAAGAGCATTTGGAGAACCTACATAACTCTTTAATTCAAGAAGGTGATATCCCTTTCCATTTCCGTCTCCTCAGGTTCCTAAAATAAGACACTAGTAAACTCTCATTTGCCGGCGCTGTGACAAGGACTTACTCAACACCACAGCATAGAAGTGGGAAGAAGAAGCAGCCGCAGCAGGAAGCTAAGTACAGAATCGTATTTACTTCCGCTTCCTCTATACGCCTAATTTCGGAGTCAAGGATCGATTGGGCTATCCTTTTCTATCTCCACTATCCTAAGTCATTAACTGATAAGGCATCTGAGAACCCGAAATAAATCAGCTCCTGAAATTCCTATCTGTTTAACTACTTCTATAAATTAATTAATCCTCTCCACCATCCCCTGAAAATTTAAAAATAGCTTCACTTATTACAGTGAAAAAAGATATGAACGCATTAAAACATTCTTAAGGAACTCCACGGAGAACGCTAGATTAAGCAATTTAAACTCACTTGCAATAAAGAAGCGTCTATTGTATGAACTCTACAAGAATCATAGCTTCAGGGACTGTGCCATTGATGTATTTGTAGGCAGAAAGGAGCTTTGTATAGAGTTAATGTACAGGAAAATTTAATGTAAGTCTCCGACTCGCCAGTCAACTTCGACACTGGTTTCAACATGAGTAACCCGTCCTTCAATATGCTTACTGCACCAACATACAACTGTTTTGGCTCCTAAACCCGTAGAGTGGGAAGTTCAAAGGAAGTTCTCGCCCGACCATCGCTGTATCCCTCTTTACAGCCTCAATTCCACCGTATTAGCACTTCAGCTGTTACTGTCCCAGGTACTCTGAAATGGTAAATGACAGATTCCTATTACTAGCATTAATTATACAGTTTATAATTGTTTCGCAGGACTATAGAATGAAAAACTAAAGGACACATTTCAACAATTCCAAACCAAAAACAGAAAACAGTGTATGTAACATTGTATGCTGTAGCCTAATTTTAAACCACAACCTCTGGAGTTTCATATAAAAACAAACTGCATTCTTCTGGCAAATAGGACTCAATTTTCTGAAGTCACTTTCCCCTTTTATTTTTCTTTTCTTTTCCTTTTCCTTTTTTTTTTTTTTTTTTTTTCCCTCATCCTGATACATTCAAGTTGTTGCAGGTTCATAGTTGACTAGGTTTTCCATTCTCGTTCCTTTCTTTAGGCTGTTGCAGTCTATTTCGGAATGATTATTAATTAATAATTTTTTCGTATTTGAAAAACATTCTGAAGCCTGGAGGATATTGCGATACGCCCTATTTTCATATATTTCTGCAGTCATATGAATACGTATGAAATCAACCACTACTATATAAAGATATACTTGTGCACTATATGCTATTAATGGTTCCCTATTATTCGATTCAAATATTTTGTTATCATTTTCCCTTTGTAATAATGGGACGTTCTTTTTTTTTTTTTTTTTTTTTGAGTAGTGTTTAACGCCCGTTTTTACTACTGAGGCACCACAGGCGGTGGACACTGATGATACATGAAATGAAATGATATATTGGGAAAGGATTTTTTTTTTTTTTTTTTTTTTTAAGGAAGGAAGCGTTCCAGGCCTAAGTTTAGGTACCTCCCCGGCATTTGCCAGTTATGAAGACTGAGGAAAACCTGGAAAAAACCCCAGTCAGGGAGGACGGTCCTGGCGGGATTCGAACCGCAGACCTCCCGCTCACGAGTCCATGCCTTAACGACCTCGGCCACCCGTGGCGGTGGACGTTCTTTTAAAATGGTAAAAAGGAATGATAGTTAATCTGAAACTACTACATTAACAAAAACAATAACTAATAATTAGTTATTTATTTTGTACTGTAACTGACCCATTGGTAGGGAAGGAGGAGATTTCGGTACTTCAGCCTAGCTTTTGTGCCTACAATCTCAACAAAAGCATCTCCCGGAACGAGGTGAGCGAGACACAAGGCATATTGTCCGTAACAATGTTTCTCAACGAACTTTCCGACGTCTGCAAAGCCTCTCCCACTAGACGCCAGAGCAGAAAGTTTTAAAGGTACAAGCCACCGTCATACCGCATGCAGCACCAGCCCACCTCATCTGGAACTTTCATTCCTGCAATGGCACAAACGGATTGAAATGAGGTAAACATATAAAAAGGAAATTTGTCGAAAGGTAAGATCCTACTCGATAACCGACCAGAGGAATCAAAACCATATTCGAGAGATAAAAACGCAAATGTGAGTTTAATGATACCGTCTTAGCCACCCCGACTTATTATTTGACCTAAACTCGTAATTGTGATTCTGAAAACTGTTGACCTTTATGTCCGTTTATTTTTACGCTCTTTCGCGTAGACGGCTTTCTGATTATCTTTCTCACTTTTCAATATACAAAGTGCCAGATAATATATAGGTGCTTATATTTCTGTCATATAATATGAAGACGGTGCTACCTGTAATACAATTTTGAATTTTATTTCTAATTACAAGCTGTTTTTTAATGCTAAAAAGCATTTCACTACATTTCGTATAATATAAGTGCTTGCATCGAGATATATTAGTGCATATGTCCTTTAAACTATAAAGCTCAGTGTTTGTTATTTTGTTTTTTTTTATCATTTTGATTAACTTGAATCATACTGTAAATTATGAATATGAAAAGTATTACATATTCTACTGGGTAATCATTAATGTATGAATATTACGGTATTTAAAGAAATCAAGAGTATTAATTGTAGGGATATAGATAGTTAGGCAACATTCAATAAATAAAACAATATTATGGTCAAATAGAACTAAGTTTTCTAGTTTCTAAGGATTAAATGAACACAACTCTTTGTTCCGCTCGCTGTGATCACAGCATATAAACGACTCAAGAACTCCATGGTCCTCTACAGGCATTATGAAAGGCTGAATTGTCATTCGAAAGAGGACGCGGAACTTGAACTAAACCAGAATTGAGGTGAGTGGAGATTGTGAGCGGCGAGGGGAAAGTCCCTAAACTAGCGCTCTGCGCGGTAGTTTCGTTGAAAGCTTCATGGAATCCTCTTTCATTGTCTCTTCTCCACAATCTGTATTATGAATTGGAGCTGCAACAATTAGCCACCCCTACCCTTGAGAGCAGCTTTTGTGTTACATATGCTGAACAAAATAAGGAGAGAAAAATATATCCCGCATGGGAAATGGCTGAAAATTAGCAACATGATGCGATTTCCCTTGTTCTTTTTCTGATGCACTTTATATTTAGGGATAGTCAAAGAGTTCAAAGGAAAGGTTTTCGAGCAGTTATTCGCTCAATTTATTCTTTTTCCACATTCTTTACTTACCGTTTTCATTATTTTCCTCTGCTCTTTTCATTCTCTCTTTGTCTTCTTGCCTATTGATCAGTGACTGACTGAAAACTGGCAAGGCAGCACACATCCATTATTGATAATGATAATGATTACGTTGTTTCTGGTCATCAAATTCAATTAAGAATATATAATTAATTAATATTGCCTTTAAGAATAGTCGTAATGGTTGGAAAGCACTTGTGATCATTTCTGGAGCTCTTTGACAGCTGTCCTAAAATTGTTGGAGTACCTGGCTTTGAAACATTTCTAAAGTACGACTCTCGCCAGGATTTTCCTTCCTGGCTAGGATTTAGTTCCAGTTTTCCTCATTCCTCGCCACTAGGAAATGCCGGGGATGTTTTCTTTCCCAATTTGCAATTTAATTTCAAGTATCATCAGTTTTCGCCACGTGTATTGTCTCAGAAGTGAAAATAGGCATTTCAATTGAACAGTTTTAATGCATTGATCCATCCATTTTCTGATTCTGTTCCTCCACAATATATGACATTGTTAGAACAAATGGTAATCAGACAAATGTATAATTTGAATAAAATAGCACGTCTCAGCGAAGAAATCCAATGAAAAAAAAAAGATTAAATCAAAAACCCTAAAAACAAAATGCCCTTTATTAAACCTAATTGACTTAAAGTAGATAAAGTTTTTTCAAATAAATATCAATATTTGCGCCCAATCCGGATATAAACATAGTTAAGGCAGAAATTCTTGTGCACCTTACATCAAAACGTGAAGACAAGAAAGCTAAATTAAGCTAATTGGTTCATGTCTCACATAGAGTCCTCTCTCTCTCCTAATGATTAGCTTTCTTGGCTGAAAAGAAGCGACGATTATTATATTGAAGTGCAATATAAAAAATTGTTAAAATTCATTGAGTATATTGAAGGATATTCTTTGATTATCATCTCAAAATACTTTGGCAGTTGTAAGGGCGTTAAACGCGTACAAACTTGTCCTCAAAAGTTCAAAGGCTATAATTGGCCAATGACACAATGTTACCATCGATCACGAGATGAATTTTAAAATAATAAATGAGCAATTTAACCTAAATTTGGCATTAACTCGCTCACAAATGTGTTTTAAGAGTTTCAAATAGCTACTTTTACGTGCAAAAATTGATTGAATACCACTATTGCGACAATTATTTACATAAATACAATTAGTTGGAATTATGAAGTAATCATTGAAATGTGTGTTCAAAAAACGAAAGCCCTATCTACGATCACTGATTATATAAATGACTACAGAATATATAGGATGTTTTAAAATGTCGGGGTTTAAAAAATTCTCTCTAAAATAAGTTAAAATAAACATAGAGCCTAGTTTCTACCCTCAACGATAACTGGTCCCGTTAGAATATCCGAGGACTGAACAACGAATGAGTTTCTCGTTCAGATCGGTCCATTGCCGTAATCCTCACTATAGCCTGCAGGGTTTCTAGTGCATATCTCTACTGTCATATAGTTGTATCCACTCTCTGCGTCCTCATTAAAAACTTCGCCGATGCCAGCCAGCATTAGCTTTCGTTAAAAGCGATGTTAAAATTTCCGCAGCTCTGTCTGTGGTACAAAAAAGTCTGTTGAGTATGTACCTAATTCCAGAACATAATTTTTAACTGCGTACTATTGCATATTACAGCATTTTTGCATCTTTCATATCAGAGAGAGAAAAAAAAAAACAGATAATCAAGTGAAACGGAGCAAAAATGAGATGTGTGTAGATAACTCGATACAGAACCATTTCATTTTTGTTCAAAGTCAAATGTTTCCACGGTCTATAGTAAGATCAGTCAATAATTTCAGTGTTACAAATTGTGTAAAACCTTAAAACGGTCGACATTCTCAATTTATAACCATAAAATGTTTACAGCTAACTTAATAACAAATTTGCTGTACTAATCCTTATGATATAGTAGGCTGGAAATTTATTTGTACGTTCACCAGCTTAATTTTTTTAAATAATCTTTTGATCTAGGATGGTACTATTTATTAATCACAATGCTTTAACTTGTGAGAGAAAATTTACTATTTGCTGTAATTTTATTTTTAAATTTAAGCGTATAACATTATGTTCTACAGATTTTATTCATATCTTATTATCTAAATATCGTTGATTTGTTTTATTTATGGACGTTCTTTAGCACCTCAGGTCATCAGCGCTCCATTCAATTAGGGCGTGAAACGGCCGAAATTTTGCTCAGAGGCCTCTTCTTTCAGGCTTGAGGTTATTTATCGTGCCGTAAGTGTACGACACGGGACCCACGGCTTTACTTTCCTTCTGAAGGAACCATACTTAGGATTTTTACGCCCCAATTAATCCATCATGTATAATGTAAGGATAACATTTTTATGATTGGAGCTTTTTCTGTGCATCATTGTTATCTTCAGAAAGTGTAGACGCACACACATCTATCCACAAAGTGCGTGCGTGCGTGCAAGTGTGTGTGTTGTCGCAAAACATACTGATTTACACAGGGTTGTATCTTATTTTGTTGATACAAGGAGATAATGAGAATCAACATTTATATTATAATATATACAAAGAGTGCCAAAAATGTATACACACTTCAAGCAAAGATTTTTTTTTGAGTAGTGTTTAACGCCCGTTTTTACTACTGAGGCACCACAGGCGGTGGACACTGACGATACGTGAAATGAAATGATAAATTGGGAAAGGATATTTGTTTTTTTTTTCAACAAGGGAACCTTCCAGGCCTAAGTGTAGGGCACCTCCCCTCATTTGCCAGTTATGAGGACTCAGGGAACTGTTGACCTGGTGGGATTTGAACCCCAGACCTCCCATTCACGAGTCCGCACCTTAACGACCTCGGCCACCCGTGGCAGTTCAAAAGCAAAGAAAAAACTGTGTTCACATAACAAAACTGAATCCACACAAACAGAAAATGATGAGCATTATCTTAGACTTTTACAGTATAGCCGCAATTTTTGTATTTGGTCGAAACTCAGCATATAACTATCAATTAACAAACGAGAATCATGTAGTTCATTAACCAGTAAAATTGGATCAATGGGGGGCGGGGAGGGGCTAACTTAAAGCGAAAATTTAAGAATTCCTTTAGCAGGTTGGAAATGTTTAGTTAACAATATAACACGGAAATAAAGTAAAATGATACGGGAAAATGTTTAGCTAACAATATAACACGCAAATAAAATAACAATGATGGAAAATGTTTAGCTAACAATACAACACGCAAATAAAATAACAATGATGGAAAATGTTTAGCTAACAATATAACACGCAAATAAAATAACAATGATGGAAAATGTTTAGCTAACAATATAACATGCAAATAAAATAACAATGATGGAAAATGTTTAGCTAACAATATAAAGCTAACAATATAACACGCAAATAAAATAACAATGATGGAAAATGTTTAGCTAACAATATAAAGCTAACAATATAACACGCAAATAAAATAACAATGATGGAAAATGTTTAGCTAACAATATAACACGAAATAAAATAACAATGATGGAAAATGTTTAGCTAACAATATAATGATGGAAAATATTTAGCTAACAATATAACACGCAAATAAAATAACAATGATGGAAAATGTTTAGCTAACAATATAACATGCAAATAAAATAACAATGATGGAAAATGTTTAGCTAACAATATAACACGCAAATAAAATAACAATGATGGAAAATGTTTAGCTAACAATATAACATGCAAATAAAATAACAATGATGGAAAATGTTTAGCTAACAATATAACACGCAAATAAAATAACAATGATGGAAAATGTTTAGCTAACAATATAACACGCAAATAAAATAACAATTATGGAAATAAAATAACAATGATGGGAAATGTTTAGCTAACAATATAACACGCAAATAAAATAACAATGATGGAAAATGTTTAGCTAACAATATAACACGCAAATAAAATAACAATGATGGAAAATGTTTAGCTAAAAATATTACACGCAAATAAAATAACAATGATGGAAATAAAATAACAATATAACACGCAAATAAAGTAAAATGATAAGGGAAAATTTAGTTTGCTCAACTCCTGCGTGACGAATTTTTGTTAATACGCATTGCGCAAGTAAATAGGATGTTAGGGCAATGTACAATAGTGTCAAATGTCTTAAAATTAACACCGGAGCAACCATCACGAACATTGATAAGGTCTGTAAACATATTTCAGACAATATCAGGATCTTCTAATTATAAGAAATTGTGCGCAAAATTCTTCACTAGGAAATGGCTGCTATTCCTGATATTCGGGTTTTGAAATATGATGAGATTGTTCAATGCATAAGAAAATTGGCATCAATATTAGAATTTAATGAGGTGGAGCGATATATCTCTTTAAAGCAGAGATGATAAGAAAGAAAATTATGTCACCCAGTGACCTGGAAGCGTACTGACCTCTCCCGGGCAACACAGCGCATCAAGCTCGACCTCATTGCAAGGCGTCTTTGTTTGCGTACAGAACCCAAGTACTTTCAAGCAACTGTTGACCTCTTTGGGAGGGCATTCATACATCGACAGACACGCCCCACACGCAGCTTGTCGCTCTCTGTTACTCTTTTATTTATTTATTTATTTTTATTGCTCTGCCTAAAAGTGAAAGCAAATAGGTCAAGTCATCTAAAGTGTATTTATCTGCATTGCTGTTATTCGATAATGATGCTACAGTTTTGGGGGGGATGGAAGTTTGTAAAAGTTTTAAATATGATGGTTCATTTATTCATACTTAATTAACGCTTGAAAGGTGGCCAAAATTTGGTAGCATTTCATAATACACTCAATTAACTCAACTTCTACATACAGAATTTCTACAGTATGCTGAAAATGGGTCAAGAAAGAACCTGAAAGAAATAACCTCCAGTTACTGTTTGTTTTCCTTATTATGACCTGAAAGTATAAAGGACCTTAGAGTAGTGAAATGAGAGTCACGAATATCAGTTGTTTCAAGTACTTTCCAAAATATAGGATGGTGTGAAACTGAATTTACTGCATTACACTATCATTTTAGTGTTTGGTTATTGCAGTTTTTTTAAATGTAAACGGATTTGTTCTTTATTCAGCATTCTTTTGATATCTTTGGAACATTTGGAGCTTTTTGGCTTGGAAATTCAGTAGTGTATTCCGGATAGAGCAATATTCTAAGAAAAAAATAGGGGGTTACAAAATCGACTATATGTATTAACTAAGAAAAGCCCTTGAATATTCTCTCATTGTATGATTAAGACTATTGTTGCCTTTAGTTTTGGAGAGGCCTGCCAACGCCAAAATCACTGCTCCAGTTGCTATCTGTGGAGGGCAGGGCGGCTTATTAGTGCTACCTCTGTCACTGATATTCTGTCTCTTGACTATGACTTTCTCATTGATCGTATTATATTAAGCGTTTTCCTCTACGGAAAAAGGTTGACTTTGCTATGACGCCATTTTGACTATTTTATTTCCAAAATGTTACAGATGTCATTACCCAGTATAGAATCGTCCTAGTTTCCAAATATAAGTCCGGAAAATATTCTTCATTACCTATAGATATAATTACCTAAAACAACTGTCTTACGTTGCATTTTTATGTATAGCTCTTGGAAAGAGCAGTTGACTGTCATTTCTGTCAGGTATTAGGTTGCTCCATCCACTTAGGCAATTTAAAACTATTGTGAAATTATGCCCAGCTAAAATAAGTTTTCTTTGTCGTAAAACGTCCAATTTTTGTAATTTTTAGAATCTGACAAGTAACAATATAAGCTAAGAAGTTTTATGTTTTATTGAATCAGTTCAAGTAGTTTAAATCGAGAAAATTTAAAATAGTTTCTATAGTCAGGATCCGGGGAAAAAAAAAAAAAAAAAAAAAAAAAAAAAAACAAATGCAACTGGCAAGGTTAACCCAATCAAAATTCAAAACAACACATATCAACATATCACAATAAGTATATTTGCAGCTATTATTACTTATGGGACGGGAGTACGAGCCTACAGAATGAATGACGTTTTGACAAGAAATCAACCAAGATACACCGCCGGCGCAGTAAGGGCCTATGGCCGACAATGGCCCTATTAGTAACAACTGGTTTTTTGACCAATTGATTATACATTAAGCTAAGGTAAGCAATTCACTTACTTAAGAAGTAGAATTTTGAAACAGTAAGAGAAATAGTTGGGAGTTGCAATCACTTAATAAAAGGTATTAAAATCACACTAAAAGGAAATTGGCAGCTTGAATGGAACCAATATGAAGTGGGAACCTATAATATCTTAATAACATCAATGAGAGATTATAATTAAAACGCACAAACCCTACTAAGGGATTAGTACATTACTTAACAGGTCATGGACCATATAAAACCTGTTGGAACAAAATTAATGAATCATCTAACAATGTTTATCACCTCCGCAATAAGCAAGAGACTCCAGAACAATTCCTTTTTGAGTTTGTACGTTAACTACAATATATCAAGGATGAAAGGGAAATTTTAGGTGACTTACAATTATCATTTATCATAATAGATACAAGCATTCAGATAATGTGGATCAAATAATTAGTAGAACTGCATGGGAAGAAAAATTGAAACAGGAAGAGATACCAACAGCTACGGTACAAGCTGAAGATGAAATTAAAAGATCAGCAAGACTACAAATACTAAACTCAGAAAATACAATGCCAAGTCATGAGGAATGAGAGAATAAAAGGAATAGTGAAGATAACGAGGACAGGGAGTACGGCGAAGAAGAAAAGGAGCACAAAAAGAAGATTAAGAGGAAGGAGAACAAAGAAGCGAGGACTAAAAAAAGAAGTTGGTAATAATAATATCAATTATTGCAAAACAGTAACTAACAGCATAACAATTAGTGAGAAAGAAAAGTGAGGAAAGGAGAAGAGGAAAGAAGGCCGAATGAAGAGTAAAGACAGAAGAAGGTAGTGATAATAGATCACAAATATATCATTACACAACATCAACAACTACTCAACCATTCAACTAATGAAGAAGACAGAAGACCGAGAGTAGACATGGTGGTTATTATAGTAAACAACATACTACAAAAGGAGGAGATGAATGAAGATGGAGGGGAGGTAAGGAGGACGGGGAAGAAGGAACCGAGGGTAAGTGTACAAGAAGAAGGAAATGGTGATAATTAAAAGAGGATAGTAAAAGTGTTTAAGTGTTTGATGAGTATAAGTTGAATGATAAATACCAGATAAGTTACATAAACAATGAAAGTAAATTGAAGAGTAACTAGTAAGAATTATATGTACAAATAGTATTAGTGACAGAACAGCAAAAGTTAAAACATATTAAAGTGAATGCTCAATACATTAAGAGAACTAAGTTAGGAAAGGTAGAATTCAAAGCATGTATTAATGTTGTAAGTTTAAGAACACACTAACATTAAAACCTAAACAGAAATAATGATTTAAATAAGAAGTGAATACAGAATGTGGAACTAAAAGTAAAGCAGGAATTAAATTCTCTTAGATAGCAAGGGTAAGGTAGGTGCTGGTTAGCAACACGTTCGGTTTCCTACAGTCAATTTAGTTCTTGTTGTTAGCTGGTTACTAGTTAATGGTTAACTACTGGTTAAATTATTAAATTATTTAAAGAATTGTTTGATTCTATCATGTGTTTAGTTTATTATTATATTATATTTTCTTTTTATAGATTATGATCTGTAAAATGTATAAATTTTTACTAAATAATAAATGATAACATTTGGAATATACGTCCCGGTATAGGTAACAGGATGTTGGGATGGAATATTGCAGATTTTATTTTTTTGTTTTAGTCAATATCCCTTTACGGCGATACTAAAACAAGCATTTTAACACAATAACTTACCTGACCAAATTAATACTGTAAGATCAATTGTTTCACTTCACTAATTACGATTACAACATATTTGTACAAGACATACACAATGCAGTTAATAGCATTAACAATTTGAACACAGTAATTGTTGAATGTTATTATCGAAATAACTTGAATTGGAGCAATATTCTAAGTTGTTGTCGTGACCAACAATACTTGATATGAGACGGCAGAGAGTTCTAGAGAAGAGCAGCGGGAAAGAGGTTAGGAGCAAGGGTATGGGGCAAATGGAATTATTGTTCGATCAGCTGTCTAAATTATGAAGCGAAGATAAAGCGTGAAAACGGGTGGAAAGATAGTGCAGAGTTGGGGGGCACAAATTTCGACGCAGAAAAACGAGGGTAGTGCAACTTCCTTCTAGCATTTATTCGATGTCAGAATACAATCCAAAAGCTGGCGTGATATGCTCTGATTTAAAAGCAGATTACATATATAATGTACACAGGAACTGTGAATACGTTCTAGTATTTTTTTAAAGATTGGTTCGTGATAATAGTTAACAGTAATGGAAATGCTGCATAATCAATATCGATACAGCTAGTTTTTTTTTTTTTCCTCTTCCTAAAATTGAATCTGAGAAAATTCTTAAGCCGTTCAAGGAATGGATATTCGAAAATATATTATTTGCAAATTTATTTATTGGAATTCGTAAATTAAAATTACTGGTGTATTGTTGAATATGTTCTCTGAGCATGAAATGCTATAATTATCATAACCACTTAACTTATTTTATTTGTATTTTAAAAAATACTTGGCCAAATGGGCAGTAGTTGCTCGAGAGAACATAGAGTCACATTTGTGTTTCATTTCAGAGAGCAATATATATTTCGGCGAAGTGCAATGTCATGGCTCCTGGAAAATCAGTTCAATAGCTAAACATGTTTAGTTTTTTTTCTGTAGTGTTTAACGCCCGTTTTTACTACTGAGGCACTATCGGCGGTGGACACTGACGATACATGAAATGAAATTATATATTGTGAAAGGACGTTTTATAAGGAAGGAAGCGTTCTAGGCCTAATTTAGAGTACCTCCAAGGCATTTGCCAGCTATGAGGACCGAGGAAAACCTGGAAAAAACTCCAAGGGAGGACGGTCCTGGCGGGATTCGAACCCCAGACCTCCCGCTCACGATTCCGCGCCTTAACGACCTCGGCCACCCGTGGCAGTTATATGCTTAGTGAAAATAAAAAGTATGTTAAGGACCCACTGATAAAAGTGAAAGCCCCAAAGTAAAACTCTTTTCTATAGAATAAAAGATGAGAAAGAAAACTTTCAACAACAATGCCAATTTTAGCATTACAAAATGGTTCCTACAGTACAAACCAAAAGGTGAAGGGAAGAGAACTGGGTTGCTAAGAAAAGGTTAGAAAAGAAAATAGAGAAATTAGTTTGAGAGAAATACACCACAAGGATATAAACAAAGACCGAGTTTAAAGATCTGAGAAAGAATCTAAGATACAAGGATACACTTTAGCAGTCACGCTCAAGAAAAGTAAGTAGACTATGAAAACATTCATAACAAAACAGTTATTAAGATTCTGAAAACACAAAAAATGAATAAATGTTTATATGTCATGAATTCTGAAGAACCGCTCTGGATAGCCATCCGGTAATTCTTGAACCACTTTTCTGGACAACTATACCTTTCCACAATGGGGATACTTGGGTCTAGTACCATTAGCAAATTTCGTCAACACTTGTCTACATTTTCCAAAACACCAAATACTTTGTTTCTTTGAGGTCACAGTTCTACGCCACTTAAGCAAGCTGCCAGATGCTGTTAAATAATTACACGTTCTTTTGTTAACGATTTTTTGATTTGGTTATTTACGAACGCTCTTTAACAACTCAGGTCATCAGCGTCCCATTCAATTCTGGACATAAAACGACCGATAATTTTTGCTCAGAGGCCTTTTTTCCAGGCTTGAGGTTCTTTATCGACCCACGACTTTACTTCCCTTCCGAAGGAAGCCATACGTCCGTAAAAATCCACCGATCCTGGCCGGGATTGTATCCGCGATCTTGCGTTTACAAGGCAAGTATGGTTACCACTAGGACCAACTCCCTCGTGAACCAGGAAAAAAACTTGTTTCATATTTGCGATTTGTTTTGGGTATTACTATCATACCATTATTTCTAATAGTTTTCAAAATAATATTCTGCAGCATTTTGGAAAAGTGTCTTAAACCATATAAAAACCCCGTAGGATACTCCAACACTTGCATTTCATGCCTCCCATTGTTTCTTTTTACTACAATGTATAGGCAGCATGTCGCAAAGTTCTTATTCTGAACTCAAGAGTCAATAAACGCGCAGGTTGTAGCTTTATTTGACTAAAGAAGTAAAATAAATAAAAATATCGATACTTTAGCCGTCTGATTCATTAATAGCGCTGCGTCCCTCTAATAATGCTAATGCCAACCCTTGCTCATTTATATCCTACGGTTATCATGCATATATCAGAGATAGTTGATTGGAATATATCGGTCCGCATCTGGAATACTAGAACTCTTCTTATTAGTAATCGCTACAACATAATCAGCAATAGCCATAACGGCAGTGCCAGCAACAACTGGTCAAGCACTTTGTTTCACCAATTGCTTCATTGTTTACAATCGACCGCTATTTTTATTCACTTATTTGGCAAAATTTACTCCTTTTTCATGATTTAATAGCCTACTTTTTGCTGTTCAACTTTAGGCAATACAGAGATACTTTTCTTTATGGATTATAAACACAAAAATAAAGGTCAATAGTTTGTTGTATTGTTTGTCTTTTTGAGAGCTGTAGGGTGGAGGATCCATCTCCTTGAAGCCACATTTCTTCACAGATTCCTTTGCAATGACAGCTGTGTGCACAGGCGCGTTACCGTGAAGAAGGCTCACATCAGCACTCAGTTTTCCTCCCCTTTTCTCTTTGATGGAAGCACGTAGTCTGTGCAGTAGGCCAGCACAGTACTCCCCATTTACAGTGGTATTCCTGTTCTTGAAGTCAATGAAGAGTTTTCCTTCACAGTCCCAAAAGACTGTGGCCATGATGCTCTTGAGTAGCCTTGGCTTTTAGAGGCGGTTCTTCGCCAGCTTTACACCTCTCCATTGATCTTCTTTTGGACAAAGGGTCGTAGTAGAGGATCGTAGTTCCATTTCCTGTAATATTCGTTTGCAGAACTTCTTTTTCGTTGCCACGGCAGAGCTCCAAAAATGTCTGACTACAGACGACTCATTGTTGCTTTTGGAAAGAAGTTTGGGCACCAATCTTGCACTAGCCTTATTCATGTTAAAAGTTCATGAATAATTCGAAGGACTATTGTTTTAGAAAGGCCCAAACTTGCTGCTATTTCTGTAACTTTGAGCCGCCGGTCTTCCATAATTTCTCCTTCCACAAGAGCGATATTTTCAGGAGTAAGCACCTCCAAGGGCGGACCTGCACGCTTTTCGTCTTCAATGCTTTCTCTACCCATTCGAAAAGGTTTAGCCCATTCTTTTACGGTAGAATATGAGGAGGATGCTTCCCCATATAACGTCCAATCTATGCTTAATATCATTTGGAATAGATATTTCTTTTGTGAGGAACTTAATAACAGCTCGAAACTACATTTTGAACATGCCACAATCTTTTAAACATAGCCGTCTTCATGCAACTATATCTTAAAAATTGAACACAGTGGAGCAGAAGTCACAGCTGCAATTATTTACTTAACAGATATAACATCAGAAAAAGATTTTGTGGAGAGGCCGGGAACTTATGGACCTACTCCTGTATATTTATTTTATTTTGAAAATGAAATGTTTGTTTCAAAAGCAAAACTCAGAAAGTAAATAGAGTTATACTGAAACACTTGTAAACACAGCCGGGTTTGCTGCATAAGAAGCAAGTGGTTGGTTTACTAAGGGATGACGGAGACTTCCTAAAGGAGCTATAACCGTGTAGACAGAAGCGATGCTTGATAAAGAGCAGGAGCAGGGCTGGGTTAGGAGCGTGGGAGGCTACGCAATTTCGATAGAAATAGCAAGGTTGGCGAACTCCGTTTTGGAGAAGAAGGAAAGGATAATGGCGCTATGGAAGGGGTAACTCACCAAACCCAGAATGTTGGTCACGAACCGCACCACGGATTATAGGATAAAGGGAGGGAAATGAGATACACCTTGATAATTAGAGCTAGAAAAAAAAAAGCGTTTTGGAACAGACTAAAGCCAATATGTAACCAGTGAAACTGCTGAATTTACAAGGCCACCATTTTGTTACAATTACTGAAAGTTTCAACTCCTGCATACCAAGCGATCTAATTTGGCGTAAATGTAAACATGCGTAGAATAAAGAAGACTTGGTGTTCTAGCAAAAATTAAACGGTATTAATTACGTTATTAATGAATTTGAAATTTATTTTGGAAAGAAATGCAACCTTGTATTATAATTAATATATACATTTAGAAAATATTAGTGTACAAGAAAAAAGAATCTAGTTCAAAGTAATCTAATGATTTATGACATTAAAATTTAGTTAAAATGCAATTAATAATACATATTGAGTTGGACTAATTTTAGAGCACTGCTGTAATTGAAAAGAACAATACCTTCTATGAAAATACAGGCAAGTAATATGTAAATATAAAAAATTAACGAGAAAACAAATAAGTTTTAAAACTAAACAAAGCATAAATTAAAGAAATCAATGTGAAAAATATGCACCATGATATAGCTGTTTATAAAGAATGTTCAGTATATGAATTAAACAACATTTTTGGGAAAAATCCTGCATCATTCTATCTCGTGTACAAATGCAGCATGATATAAAACCGTTTGGAAATATTTAAGCGTGTGCACAACATTTCCTCTGTAAAATAATAGAACTAGGATTATCACTAAATGTTGCCTATAATTTGACACTCCCAAACTCCAGCTACATGTAATCACCTTCCACACCTGGCACATTCACGTACCCCTTGCAAATAGAGGAAGCCAACGACAGGCCATTAGCGATAATCATCGCGCTTCGGTGCCCTACAGCTGAGAACCCAAATCCGCAAATGCAGGTTTGGAATTTCTGTCGGAACGAAAAAGGAATTAAAAGGGTCAACAGAATGGGAGCGTATAGTGAACTAAAGCAACGGGGAAGAAAGAAAAATAAATATATAAATAAATTAGCTTTGGCTGTTAATCGATTGTCATCTTTGCAATTTTCAAAGAACTAAACGAACTGTTGTTAAAATGAATGATTTTTATCGTTTAGTTTTATGGCTCGTAAGGTTAATATAATAGCTTCTGAAAGCTGCATTTACAACACACGGACTGGTTGCTAGAGAAACACATTGTTCAAACTAATTGTTCATAATAACGCTAATGTTGGTATAGGCGGCCATACCGGCATTATTACAGTAATTAAAATAAGTTTAACACATTTTATTTATACTAAACCGTTACATTAGCTTGAATGTCGGAGCATGAACTAATTCTATTCCTGCTTAGAAACGCACTGACCTACATAAAAACAAACACAAATTCTTTGTGCCTTTACAATTTCAGCAACGTCATCATTAAATTTCCTTTTCCTTCCATATTTTTTTAATCAATTCACTCCCCGTTATGTTTCGCGGACTTGCTTTCTTTCTATTGGTCAGTTCTCATCCTGAGTGTATGGAATGATGATATTATCCCAACTAATGCTCATTGTCTTACAGGTTTGAACGAATGTTAGCCCAGGGATATTCTGGTGTATTTTTCATTGCTTAACTGCGGAATTCCAGTGTGGAATAGGGTAAAATGCGGATTTCTTTTTGAGTAGGATGCTTTTAATTTGGGTATCTGCTAACTGCTTTATTCGAGAAGTATTTCCTAATTAAACCATTCGAGTCATATGGAGCTATACTCGCATAAGGTAGATGCCATAAATCGCATGACAAGCACAGTTCACAAGAGTGCGTTAGTCAATAAAACTGCATGTGTATGCATTTCTAAGTCACCTGTTGCATTCAAAGGAAATGAGAATGGAAATAAATATACTTAATTCTTTGAAATTTACATGACTTGCCTCGTCATCCATCGTATGTTTTATAAAGTTACTCTTTCATTGCAAAGTACAGCTAACCTCAGTAGACAAAATGGCAAGACAAGCAGTGAGATGTGATGACAATGAGAATTTGAAAACATTTATTGAAAGTGTTCTAAATAGTGACAGTGAACTTAGCGAATTTTCTGATTTTGAAAAAAAATGAAGATACAATTTGTGCTTCTGTCCATGAATCTGCTCTGAATGTAATTCAGAAATGATGATGATTCCGCTCAGTTCCTTCATATTGTGATGGCATTGTTACACAGAAGAAATAAAGTGATTAGAACTGAATAAAAACTGATAATAATCCCATTATTTACCCATACAGTGATCATTGGGAATCTGTAAAGAATTAATAAAAAAATATAAATCAAGGAGCCTTCAGAAATGTATTATTATTTTTTTTTTTTTTTTTTGGAACTTATGGAACCGCTGTTCGAAAAAAAAAATTGCGAAAACAAATACTTATGCTACAAAGTAAATGTACAATTGAGAGAGAGAGAGACTGATACATAGTTTGATACACCAGATGACATTAGAGCATACTTTGTTCAAGTTATTCAGATGTGTAAGTGTGAAAGTGACGAATTCGACTATCTGGAGTATGACGTGATGCATTGAGACACCAATATTTGGAGAATCAACGAGCAGACAAGAATCGCATTTTCTGCAATTCATCGACGAAAGAAATGAAGGCCGAAATGATAAGGTTTAAAAAGATTAGGCCTATCTTTCAAAATTTTTCTGAAAAATTGTCAGGGACGAAAGCCTAATGAAATTCAGAGGTCGTTTCTCATACGTGCAAAGCAATAAATCAATCGTGCAAGATTTGGAATAAATTTTTACAAAATTTGAGAATATTCTGGGTATTGCTTGTACTTAAAAATTTATGCAGGTGATATGTGACAGATCCCAGTCTTTCAGCAAGTGTAAATGTTGCGTGTCACCCATTGTTAGACAGAGGCCAAACATTGTATCTGGGTAACTGGTATTCGTCTCCAGATCTCTTTTAGAGGATTGACGGATACAGAAACTACTGTACCGTGAAAGCAAATATTAAGAAAATGCCACCTGATATCTCTCATAATAAAGTGAAACGTGGTGATTATGAATCATGGTCTGCAAGAATGTGCTGTGTGTGAGGAGGAAGAATATTTTTTTCCCACCGAAGAAACATAAAACTGCTGACATTACAGCGACAGGCAAGCTGAGAGGAAGGAAAGGTCAACACCCAGGGAGGAGGTAAAGAAACCAAAGCATGCCCTTGGATACTAGAATGGAAGGCGAAGTGCGGATTTGCAAGATCAAGTGACAGCTTTGTTTCCCACAATGTGGCACTCAGCTAAAGGTTACAGGATACCCAGCTAGACATATGCGTATTCAACTGTTTCATTGTGTTTTACAAGCTGAATTCTAAGGAAAAGATTAATTACACGGACTTAGCAACCAACATTTCCCATCAGCTGCTTCAAAGCCTAACACTACCAGAGTATAATGTGAAAGATGTCGACCTTCAGCTGGGAATATCTCATTGAGACTGCAAGCTAAAGTATGGGCCAATTTTGCGATGCAAATTCCACCCACAGACAAGGAAAAAAACAAAACAAAACGCAACGTGCTGTATGCTACAGTATCACGGGTTTAATCTCGGTCAGGATCAATTTATTTTATACGGATAAAATCCTGAGTATGAATTTTTTGGGAAGGAAAGTAAAGTCGTGGATCCTGTGTCGTAGATTTGCCGCACGAAAAAGAACCTCAAGCCTGAAAGAAAGTTATCGGCCGTTTCACACTTGAATAGAATGGGACGCTGATGACCTGAGACGTTAAAGAACGTTCGTAAATAAACCAAAAACTTCTTTTTACTCTTTATTTGGAGAACTTTTTTGAGATCTAACACCCAAATAATTATATTAGGCCATCAAAACAGTCGAGTCAATGCTCCCACTATCATGCAATTTCAGGAAACAAATTTTATTGTTTAATTTTATATGCGTTTTAACCTTTAAAACACACTTGTGCAGCTATACAGGGATGTAAATCAGATTTATGAGGTAGTAATGAGGGCATTAAAATACGGGGTTAAGTGTGTCTTTTCATTTATTATATTTGGGCGCTAATGACCATAGCAGTTTTGCGCCCTTAAGCAATAATCATCATCATTTATTATATATTTGTTTCATGAGAATTGAATTAGGTGTTTTTCTCTTATTGGTTTTAAATTCACAGAAAATTCCTTTTACATACTCCGTTAACTTTGGTTACTAATTTGTGAAAGTAAATAAGGAATTATTCCGTTATTGCTTATAAGTGAAAAATCTGTGAATTTTTCTTTTGTTTGCAATTAGTGGTTATAATTTTGATTTCTGAAAGTAATTGAGAACTTATAGTTTTCGTGTTTTTTTTTAGTCTAATTCTTAAGAATATTTATTTTGTTTACTTTCCAAGGTTTCAATTTCTCATGTCGTATAAGGTTATGCTTTGTAAATAAGGAAATCTTCCTTTTGTGTTTTTAAATATCCCTTGAAAGTACCCTTTCGTCTACTTTTCGCAATTGTTATAGTGCAATGTTTATTATGCTGTAACGCTGCTCATCTCTTGCAATTATTACATTAATGTTGACTTTGTTAGGTTTAACTTTGTAAGAGTGCCATTTGCATTATCGTTTTTTTTTTTAATTTTGATTAATAAATTCCAGAGCATTGTCTTTATAAAATTTTTATATCTTCACTTCTCCCATCATGTTCACTACTACCATATGACCGCACTCTAAGGGTTTTCGTTAATTCAGTGATTTTCCAAACGTGGAAAGGTTTGCAAATTGGAAATCATTAATATTTGTAGCATAAAATACGATAACATATTATGCATTTGTTGTTTACTAACACTATTTTTTCCACAAGTTTTCATGCGGATTAAGGTACTTAAGACTAGATTTTCCAAAGTATAGTGTCCGAGTTATTGAGACATTTTTATTGCATTTTAATTACTGTAAAATCCGTGGTCTCCAAGGTATTCTTTCAGAGCTGGAAACATGTGGAAATCATTTGCTGTCACGAACCTGCCACTTAGCACAGTCAATTGTTGTCATTCCCCATGATCGAAATCATGAGGACCATTTTACCTACACTCTGATGACCCCTTACACTTTCTCCATTATCTCCACCGTCACGGGTGGCCGAGGTCGTTAAGGCGCGGACTCGTGAGCGGGAGGTCCGGATTTCGAATCCCGCCAGGACCATTCACTTCCCTGACTGAGGTTTTTTCCAGGTTTTCCTCATTCCTCATAAATGCCGGGGAGGTACCTTAAACTTAGGCCTGGAACGAAATCCTTCCTTAAAAATATATCCTTTCCCAATATATCATTTCATCTCATGTATCATCAGTGTCCACCACCTGTGGTACCTCAGTAGTAAAAATGGGCGTTAAACACTAATAAAAAAAATCCAAACCTTATACGCAGAAACCTAACAACTATAATAATAATAATAATAATAATAATAATAATAATAATAATAATAACAATATTATTATTATTATTATTATTATTATTATTATTATTTATCATTTGCCTGGCCGAGCTAGGAATATATTATTTTCTTTTACACTGAATCAGATCAAAATAACAAATACATAAAATAGATGAATTAATAAATAACCATATATATTAAAGAAAATATGACAATGATACACACAGAAATTGATAAGAGAGATGATAAAGACAACACTGTGCAGCATTAGATAATGAGAAATACAGACATATTAAAAAACAAATTAATAATAATGATTGTTTTTCCTCATTAAGGCGGGGGTTCCCCCGAGTTCAGTACTCGGATAACTAATTTTTATGCCGTACATAAATGACATTGCTAAAGAGATAAAACATTCCAATAATCAATTGAGCGCCAACGACTTACAACTGTACTTTCACACCACCTTGACGTCGTAACTAGTAAATGAAGATCTAACCTCCTTCTCTCTTTGGACACAAAAAGTTGGACTAAAACTGAATCCATTTAAGCCACAGGCTATAATCGTGGGGCATAAACCTGCACTACGTAAAATAAACTCAAACGATGTCCACCCATTATGATAAACAAGAATATTAATAATTATACCAGCACGGTAAAATAAAAATAGCTGTTTATATAGACTCCGATATAGAATGACACAGTCAGGTAACCCATGCATATAATAAAAATATTTCTCTGATTCACACATTAAAACATGTAGCAAAATATCTACTTCTCAGTCTAAAAAAGAATCTCATTCTCTCTGTGTCTATTCCTCGTCACCGAACTCATTTCTACTCAATCTCATTCAGCGTGTCAGTTACCAGAATCTGGAACTCCCTTCCTCCAGAAGCGAGATTGTCGGTCAATGAAGAAATTTAAACAAAGATTAAATTTTCTTCTCAACTGTAGGAATCACAGTCTTTCGCTTTTTCTTCCTCCTTTTCTTCTTCTTTTCCTCCTCCACCTCCTTTCCCCCCCCCCATTGTAATCGAGAAAAATTATTGAAGAAGAAATAGAATTGTAACACTATCTTTATCAACTTTCTAGCTGTATTAAAATGTATAATATTAAATTTAATGTAATTTTTAATTTGGCTTTTTGTGTATTTTGTATAACCATGTATATTGTACTCTGTATTTTTCGTCCGTTAATTGCCTGGTAGAGTAAAGGAAATACCCCATAGCTTTAACTTCGCCAGGATAAATAAAAAAATTAATGCATGTTAAATAAAACTATCAAAGAATAAAAATTTGTACGTAGAAAATATAAATGAAATAGAAATATTTTAAATATTACATGAAATGACATAGACACTGGCAAAGTAAACATATTATAGCATTCTAAGCATATGATTAAGTATAGGAAATAAAAAAAACGAAAAAAATTAAATTTAGGTACCTAGTTATACTTACTAATTAAATATCTATATAATATTGGTTTGAAGATATTTACTAGTGTTCTTTCCATACATATACTGGGATAAAAAGAAGAAATACTGCTTTAAAAGTTATTTTTTAAAAAGAACATACGTGCGTAAAGCATTGCTAGGAATCTGCAGCCCGTTCTTCTCCTTCCTATTGATAACGGCGAACACACTTCCCAGTTTGCTCAACTGCCCCTTTTGCTCAACTGTTTCTGCTAATCGGATATGCGACGTTCACAATCCCACATTCCGATAATGCCCTACATTTCATGGAGAACAGTGAATAACATGCACCAGTAAATGCAGTGCTTAGTGGAAACCTTCCCCGGCTACCTAATCCTTAGTATCAGCCAATGTCAGTTAATTTAAAATAGTGAGTGCAAGACGTCACAGAAGCAGCACACTCCTACGCACACAGGAAATGGATTATTAAATTGAGTGGTGGAAGGAGGGATATTATCTCCTTCTTTCAACGATCTTCCTTTGTGACAAAAAAGTCTAATATTGTTACAGAAGGATGCACACACATCGACTATTTTGCATTCAAATAATTGAGTTGTATGACACCACGTTCCAACAATTACGACCAATAATGTTATAACCTTAATTAATATGTTATACATATTACCAGGAAAATTTTATTTAGGAAGTTAGATTTTAGTATGTTTAAAAATATTAAGTTAGGATAGCCGAAACTACGATTAATTCTTAAACTAATGAGAAACAGTGCAAGTAAAACTGATATAATTAAACTCTAAAATTCATAGTTTCCTTGCAATAAATAGATATTTGCGTTTTTATTTCCTGCAGATCTCCAAATAATGATAATGGATTTAGAATTTAAGAGTCATAATAATTATAACCGCTCTATATAGAACAATAAAGTATAGACCTTATAAAATATACATATATGCACATACACACACATCATATATGTAGTAACCAAGAGACGACATAGAGAGTACATTAAAATATATTTGGAGCGCAGTACTCACACATAAAACAGCTAACCATATATTTCAGGGTATTTTTCCTTCTTTAGAGAGAGATGAGACAGCTGGTAGAAGAAACCAAAACAAACAGTAGATCTGGCGGGGCATAGTGCCAACCTTACTTAGTATTGCAGAATGACAAACTTATGAACTAGAGAGTACATGTGGCTAACGAATAATACAAGTATGAGCGTGGGGTGTCAGCTGGTAATGAAATATTAACTATAAGAGAATAAGAACGATCATAAAGTCAAGTTAAATACTGGATGATTCTATCCGAGCTTTGTGTATTATTATAGCAGTCAGCTCTTTAAGGCCCCATTCACAACGAAAGTTAAACGTAATGTAAACTTAGACGTAAAATAGATGCTATGTATTGTAATGGAACTATGGAACACAATGAATCACGTAAACATAAAAATAAACGCACAATTACACGTAAACTAAGAAGCTTGCAAGGTTCAAGGTTTCGCGTCTACGTCTTAACTTAAACTTAAGAAATCAGTCAATCAAACACAGCTGCTCTGTTTGTAGAGCCCTATGGTACAATTTATCCATACACGGAGCACGGAAATCAAAAGCAACTCTTGCTGCCTCTGCAAGTCCCGAGCGACGGCGGGGAGAGTATCGCACAGATATAGCTAGATAATAAGACTTTAAAGCGAATGGTACCCACGTATAGAATGCGCTATAAATGCATATTTATGCTTTTTTTCTGCTGCAATCAAACGAGATTTGCCACCATTACAGTGATTTACCCGCTCCCATCAATTTATATTTACGAAAAACCACGGGTCCACCTGTTTATAGGATTTACCCGAGGTTAGCGTTTATATATATATATATATATATATATATATAGTAATAATAAAAGTGGATAAAGATAAAATACTTAGCTCATATACCTGCTTTGGGCTAACATCAATTTCAAGTGTGACTTGATCTAAGTGTTTTATCTTTATCTACTTTTATTATTACTGTTAATTTGTTACATTGTTAATAGTGTAATTTTATTTTTATTTTTCATTTATGTATATGTGTATGTGTGTGTGTGTGAATTGTCAATGCCAATAAGAGCTGATTTGCCACCGTTACAATATTTACCCGCCTAACAATTCCTTATCAATTTATATTTAAAATTTACGGAGGACGCATAATGTAACGCATAGATTATTTATGTTTACCAAAAAACAATACATGCAACCTTTACACTGGAACCACGCACAGTAGTTCGGTTCTCTCCGCTGTTGCTCGGGACTTGCTAGCTAGCAGCATGAGTTGCACTAGATTTCCAATCTCCGTGTAAGTGCAAGTTATGGTAGAGAGCTGAAGGTCACAGTGACTCTGTAGACAATGGACAAAAGATTAAATGCGTTATAAGAAAGCTATCCTTGCTCATATTAGTCCAAGCAAATTAGTTACTGCACTTTGCATATGTATAAACGCTACCGCCGTTTGCTCAGAAGTAGCCATTTTCAATCAGCTGTTAGTTGATCTCCGCTTGTTCTTATATTTGATTGGCTAATACGTACGTTAGCGTCTTTCATTGTTAATGCCTCCATATTACTAAGTTAACGTGTTACGTCTTATTTTATGATGTTTAAGTTTAATTTTCATTGTGAATGGGGCCTATCGGGGAGGGTATTATCTAAGGAAGAGGGGGGCACTAATAACTGTTAACCGTTAGACATCATCAAAAGTAGAAATATATGATAGTGCATGCTGGAACGCTAGTAAGGGAGAATTTGCTGAGGTTTGGTGATTGTTCATTCCTAGTGAGACTTTTGCTGATGTTAGCCCAAAGTACAAAACATCGCAAAATTACAATTTAGTATATAAGTCAGTTTTTGATGCACAATTGGTAAAAGAACAAATTTGAAAAGAATCGTCTAGATTATGGTTACTATAAGAGGTACATGGAGTGGTTGAGAAGCAGGTATATGAGCTAGCGACTAAAAATGTTTTTCTGTTGTTAATAATTTTTGATAAATAATGCTTTTATATTTTTGGAAGATTCTGAACTTTAATTGGATCTACTGAGAAACAAGCTGGAAGTAAGAGTGAAAGCAAGTATTATAGCAACCTGTGAAAATGCATATGGCAGGCTCTACGCCTGGAAAGATGTAGCAATAACTTTTCATCTGTCTTTGGCACCGGGTTTATTTTGCGGGAAAAAATGTTGTTAGCAAGGAGTATGCGTGCTTTTTGTGGAGATTCAGGTAGCAACGATCTTGGAATATTTTCATTAAGTTTCAAAAGCGTACTGACAGAGAAAAGTATAGATATATAAATATGTTGAAGATGACATCTAATACAAAGAAGATATCATTGTAAATTTGAAAGTTTTATACGTACAGCTGTCAACAATCCTTTATATTGAAGAATTATATCTATATCTAAAATTTATAGAAGTACAAGAGTAGATGGAGGGCGAACTTCTTCATCAATAAATCTGAATCAAACCAAAAAGGACGTCCTACCCAGATTGTAAAAATTCTTCATCTAGGCGAGCCTTAAATACAATTGCATAAGAGGAAGTCATCCTTGTGCCGTAAGTTGGAGATAAAACACTGTCATTAAAAGAGAATGCATTACGGATGAGGAATATTTGGCTAGGTGACATATTAAACTGTAAAGGATTTGTGTGAAGGACTTGTCTCCAGAAAATATTATCACAGCCTATGAAAGAGTAATTACTTATTTCCTCATTTTTCCTTCAGCTAACTAAGCAAATGGCTGACACTAGACACGAAATCCCATCCTAATCTATGCATATATTTTACAATCAGAGGGAATTTAGGTTAAGTCAAACAATTTTAATAATCTGATATTTTTATCGCTATAACTGCAGCATTTTTATGTTATTACTTCATGATATTGCAACGTTTAAAATATTGTTCGAGGACACTGATGAGAGGGCCTGAAGAGCTAAGCTGTCGGCCTTCCTGAGTGATACTCCTGGCAAACTGCGTCGTTTTCCGATGCCAAATCATGCACATTGTCGTAAATGCCTATGCCCTTTTCACATAGAACCAGATATCAACTGTTACCTACGTGACGTCGACAATATTTTATCGGGACACATTATTGTCCTATTATTATTGAATAATTTTGATTATTTAACCCCCATATGCCACAATATTCGATGGCTACAATGAACTCGTCTTGCGGAATGTTCGCAAGAATGAGATGACATCATCTGGTATCATAAGTTTGCCTGAAAAGCTAAAATAATAATTATTTTAAAATAAGACATGGAAATAGAATTTTAAAAACTGGTGTTCTGTAATGCGCGTGAGCACTGGCAAACATTTTTACAGTCAACGAATGCACCGATTTAATTATCAAACAACCAAATTGTTTGTAAAAAGCTCGAGGTCGCCTGCTCTAAAATGTGCTTAGCAACCCGCTCACTCTGTATTTAGAACTTTTTGTTATTTTGACCCCTTGTTTTGAATTAATTAGATAATTGCGTTATGTTCAAATGATTTATTTTTACCAAACCGAATTAACAAACATACACCTAGGTAACTAAAGGAAAGAATGAAGAAGAAAATATTCATTTCTAACCCTATTCATGCTCCTGTTCATGAATTAGAGGATAAAAACATAGTTACAGTTGCTGAATAAGGTACCTGGGATAGGAATTGCAGCTCCTTTTTACGTTTGTGCCTTCCTGAAGTTCGAAAAGTATCACGTGACCACAGACAGTTGGATATATATATATAACGTATAGCTGATGCTCTTTATCTAAATGCCCGAATAAATTGGAAGGAAGACCGCTACTTTCTCTCTCTGTGTGTCTGTGTGTACACACGCACACACACACACACACACACACACACACACACAGAGAGAGAGAGAGAGAGAGAGAGAGAGAGAGAGAGAGAGAGAGAGAGTAGCGGTCTTCCAATTTATTCGGGCATTTAGATATAGAGCATCAGCTATACGTTATACACCATTTGGCACTTTTTTATTTTACATATTGTAATTTCGTTAACATTTATCTCTTGAATTAACTACCTTATACTCAGATTTCAGTGGCCACAAATTGCCCAGCTAAGTTATATTTCGAAGTTTGTTTCTCACAGTGAAAAGCTGCTAGGTGTTTACTATTTTACTATTTTTTGGTTTATTTTATTCCTAAATATTCATTAACGCTATTTCAAAGTAGAAATACGTTTGGCACTGGCTTATTTAAATTAATTAGTGCAGAAGCATTTATTCTTTGTCATCTATAATTTTATAGTCAACATTATTTAATTTACTTTATTCACAAATTTGTTTACGGCCATATCATGACTAAACCCGTTTACTACTTAGTTTTTTCTCTATACGTTCTAAAATATTTAAAATAATCCTCTTTTGCATCATTATTACTGACTAATGATTGTGGTATTACATCATTGTGGTATTACATCATTTTGATATAAATGAATCAATTATGTTTATATTTATATTTCATTCACATTTATATAAATAATAACAAGATTGAACACCTTATCACAAAATATAAATAGCAAATATAGTAAGGCGCCTGGCTCAGGAGGCATTTATTTGGAAATTCAAAATTATAGAGGACTTAAATCAACACTATTGCACAAAATTGTTTACCACGAGAGGAAATACCAAAAGAGATGTAATCAGAATTTATCCATTCAATACAGAAAAGGAGATATAGAAAAATTTGTAAAAACTATCGCATTGGTATATAATAAATCGTATAATGAAAATTGTTGCCAGAATAATGGAAAAACAATAATTCAGAAGAACATGAGAGGCTTACAGCCGGAAAACTCTGTATAGATAACAGAGATAATACGCCCAGGACAACATAGCAAACTTTAAGAGATGCATCAATTAGGGAAGACACAATAAATATATTATTAACATTAACACATACGAGGAACAGATGTAAAATTAAGTTGGAAACCGTGTACCTACACATAGAATTCATAAAGGATGCACTGAAAGGATGTTGCATGTCACCACTGCTGTTTAAAATATATGTATAGTGACCTATTTTCTAAGAGAATGATCTAGAAAGTGCATTGTTATGGGAGTTCCAATGAATTCAGAATACTTCTTATATCACTTACTTTGTGGATAACCAAGTCATAATAACGGAAGATACTTCATATATGACAAGAAATCCGATTTAATACAATAGATATAAGTATTAATTAAAAAAAAATAAATATTTAACCTTGAAGATGGAAATTGAAGAAAAACTTGAGATTGATAAAGAAGAAATTAAAATGGTCAACACATAAATACATAGCTAATGGAGGGCACTTATCTTAAAAAATAATAAGTGAAGGAAGAAAAATAATATTGTCATGTTAAACACAATCCTCCGCCGTAAGAATATTTTAAACAAAACAAAAACACTAATTTATAAAATCATTGATCCAAAGTGCAGCAGAATCTTAAAACATTATACAGAAAGGGAGCAAATAAATTATTTACGATATTTATATTTATATTAACTATAACGGAATAGGAAAAAATAATTAGAGAAGGTATAAAAGCTGAAAAGATTATTGGATCAATCAAAGAAAAAAAAAAAAACTTTGAAATGGTTTGAACATGTGGAAAGTATATGGGGGGGGGATAAGAATTGTAAAGATGATATTGGAGTGGAATATTGAAGGGACATCTCACTGCTTGCCTTGCCATTTTTCAAACGTTTTTATTAACTCGCTTTCTTGTCTTTTCGGGTGGAATTTTGTATTTAATTTTTCATGCACTTCTAAATGAAAATTGGCTCATAGGTCAGAAATAGATAACAATACAATATAATATGGTAATTACCATGGTTCAATGGTTATACGGTTCAAAAATATAGTTCCCCAGATTTGAAAGTAAAGCAGCGCAATATCAAACACGGTTTTAAAAAAATGTAAGATTGAACAGTAAGAACACGTTTATGCAGTTTCGTTAATAACGCATAAAATATAACATTTATAATAATCTTTATTTAAAAATAAGAACAGTTGCTATGATGACTGTATTATATTTGTCAATACAATAAATAAATTATAGTGTAACTTGATTTAAATTTAATTTCAACGTTTTATTTGAATCTAAAATTATTAGAATTCTTTTTGTTATATTTTATAATAATACAGCCGCAATGGCAACTATTCAAATACACAGCACGACGTCGAACGCGCAAATTCCAAGAAACGCATGGCTCAAGCGCGATCAACTCAGACGATGGAAAAACGTTCTTCTCGACTCGCTAATGACACGCAATGACATACTAAATATTTTGATAAGAATACAATCGCCATGATAACTTTTCAAATAAAAACATGAAATTTAAATCCTAACAATTAAATCCTTACAAACAACATTTAATAAATCTGATTTCTATTACATAAATTTAATTGCGATAGTGTTAATGTATAACATGTGTATTAATAATATATTAATAATTTCAACTATGTAAATAATTGTGAATGAATGTTATATTTAATATAATATAATGAGCTACATATATTATCAAAGATTTTGACATCTATATCGAATATCTGGTACAAATGTATTTAATACTGAAATAAACATTTTCAAAATGAACTTTGTGTTTCTGTATTTAGTTTTTAATTAAAAAAAACAAAGTATTACTAGTAACGACATATCAATGGAGTAGATAAAACAATTTTCTACTGTAGATGTGATCAAGAGGAAACAAAATGAACTAAATCCAAAAGTTGCTAAATTTTTGTCATTATTTAATGGAGATGTCTAATATTGATTGCAAAATTACGTGCACACAGGAATAAAAAGTAGAAAATAATTTAAATATATTTTTTTATAAACTATGATTTTATTTTCTTAATTGCAAATGAAATAAAAAGTATAAAATAATTCATCCTAGCCAAATGCAGATTTATAACCCATGCAAATTCACAATCTCACAAACTTTTTTAGAAAATGTCTTCCATACGAAAAACATGGGGCGCTTGCAATGGATAAAATTAATAACTGTTAAGGGTATTTATAGTTTAAATTAATCACACAAAAGGTACAGACAAACTATTGCATGCGCCCCACGTTTTTGGTTTGGAAGAATTTTTCCAAAAAAGTTCTTGAGATTATGAATTTGCATGGGGTTATAAATCTGAATTTGGCTAGGATGAATTATTTTATACTTTTTAGTTCATTTATTCATATATTTAGTTCATGACTCGAATGGGCTAATGAAGGATCGCAAAGTTATTTAGTTTATTATCCCTAAATTCGTTTATATATAGCTGTGCTATGCCTCCATACTGTCCGCGGAGACAACTAAGAGAAAAATTAAGGGACAAGTGTTAACCCAAAACTTTCACCTAAAAATTGCATTTTTTATTATTATAACGTGCAATCTGAATTAATGTTCCTTCATCTCGACAACATATTGAATTATTATTCTGTTCAATTATATTAACAGGATATACCAGCCTTACTGCCATAAGAATAATATTTAATCATGTCATTTCCTGCTTTTATTTCAATAGTTTGATTGTTTTTTCAACAGGAAATGCTTTATTGCTTTTGAATTCATTGTTTCTCCATCTCGTATGAAACTGCATAAGCTTACTAACGTCTTAAAATGTTCTGTTGAATATCCACCGTTGACTATTTGATAACGGGGTCGGTTCTGGTGGTGTGGTGGTAAAGTGGTAACCATACTTGCCTTCTAAACCCAAGATCGCGGGTTCAAACTCGGCTAGCATCGATTGATTTTTACGGCGTAAAAATCCTAATTGTGACTTCCTTCGGAAGGGAAGTAAAGCCATGGGTCCTGAGTCGTACATTTCGGTAGGTAAAAGAACCTCAAGCCTGAAAGAACAGGCCTCTGAGCAAAATTTGTCGGCCGTTTCACGCCCTGAGTTGAATGGGACGCTGATGACCTGAGACGTTAAAGAGTGTCCATAAATAAAAAACAATTGATAGCGGGACCGATAGCAGCACGTGTGTTTCGTGGCATACTTGTGACCTTTCCTACCCTTTTTAACGATTGTTCCTTGCTAGCTATAGAGGGCCGCAGTTTGCATAGAAACTTAATTCGTTCAATATACAAAAGAGATATACTAAGGTCATATAGCCTCTTTTAAATCATATTTTTATCGACGTAGGTTGAATGGGAGCTTTTAACATATTTCTGTTTTTGTAAATTATATTTATATTGCATAAACGAATCATAAATGAATCCTTTCTAACATCTTAGGGGTTTTCTGTCTATTCAAATATAATCATATATCGTTTGTGATTGTGTATTTTTTACGATTATTAAAAGCTTATGCTCAGGTGGATAAAAGTTGATAAGCTTTAGTGTTGCTTTACTCAGAGAATTAAATAAATGAAAACAGTTTGGAGGTAATGTATACTCTTACAGTTTCAAGCTTCATAAAGCTTTAACTGCTAATTCACGGTTTGAAATGGAGTATGAAGTCCAAAGGGGGTCTATGGACATTCGATATCACCAAACTTTAAGCGGCTACTTTGGAGCACCGAATTTGAAGAGTCCTGTAGCTCGTTCCTGTCTGAGAGCGAATGGCCAGTGATTGCAGGCTGATCGATTCTCAATCGCGACTGAGAAGCACTTTCACAGAGTGGTTCGCCTTGGTGAATAATGTAGCGACCTTCACGAGCCTGTATAAAAGAAGGCAGATTAAAATCAGGTTAGATCAGAAGGCATTTTACTAATAAAGGTGTTGCATCCGTAAAAGTAATCTGGCAAACAATCTCCTTTTGTACCGAATTGAGGAAAATTTAAATAAACAGGCTCTGTAGTTTAAACAGAAGACTTGTATAAATTTAAAACTGTATTAAATGAACTTTTTTACGAAAGAAAATGCTACAAGCATTACCAAATTCCGTTTGTTATAGTCTCAATTAAAAAAAATGATGAAGCTATTGCAATTAAAGTTAAATATAATTTCTGAGCAACTTTTACAATATAATATTAATTATTGCACTTGTATTGAGTTCAAGTTTCAGACACAGTTCAAATTCTTAGCTTTAAACATTCCCAGATATTTATATACTTCTTTTTCACCAAATATATTTTACATTAAATTGTGCCTTATGATTCTTCAATTTAAGGCCATATATACGCACAAAGTGATATTATTTATGTTATGGACCGCCTAAGCCCGGCTCTTTATTGCAAACACCGAAAAAATTAAGGTAGAAATGTCTCACTTAAATTTCGAAAATTAGTATATTTATGTCACTGTTTACGTTTTTACTGAAAACAAATGATACTGCATTTAAAATTAATAAAAGTAACAAACCCATGTTTCTAACTGAATTTGAAAATGTCACCGTTCAGCGGTAATACACTGTCTGCATCTGCACAGGATTCGTCTAACTTTTCTACCGGAAAGACGGTTCAGGATATGTTTCTTAACACTGAGAGTTTCTCTCTTTCTCGTAACTTTTTGGCAAGTTTAAATAGCTTCCCTGTTTGGAACATGATTGCCAGAACATTTTCTTGGGAATAGTGTGCACTTTTCTGCAATAATGCGTTTTAGAAATGTATATTAAATAAAATCATTCCTTCAAGATTATGTTTATATTGTAAATATCAAATAACGATTAACACACAATGAAAGCACCACGAGAACTCACAACCATTTGCTGACAAACCCTACATCAAACTAACTGAAAACCGCTACCTGTCTTGATTTAATATGCAGTCGCACGTGCCGGCCCGCAACTCAAATAATCTCGCTGAATAAATATCAAGAGACAAATACGAATTCCGGAATGTGACAGAGATCACAAGAAATGGTAGATAATGAAAAGTTTTCCTCAAAGACGATGACCGACATTTTGAAATTTCTGAGGTCATTTTGGTTTATTTCCCTTCGATAACTTGAGAATGAAAATATTATATTTAGATACATGTATCATTATGGAAAGTTCGACATTTCTTATCTAGTATTATATACTTTTAGTTCTGGTGTATTTGATGAAAAATGCCTTTATCGCTACAATCTAACATATATATACATATATATATATATATATATATATATATATATATATAGCGGCATTCAATTACCGCATATGAACATATATATAATTTGAAACAATATAAAATAATGATTTCTTAACATGATTTGATTAATGTACAACCATTGCTGGCCCAAAAAAACTTTACCTTTTGTTCAATTATAATTGAGAAGTAAAAATTGGATATTTCATTAGAAAAATATTAAAGCGTTAGCTTTCTGTGATTAATATCCAATAGCACAGAATGGTAAAATATCCCTAGTAACGAATCTCTGGCAGAGGTTGAATGGGATGCACTATGTAAAAACGAATATTACATAGACGTATGCATGTATATACAGTATGCTTGGCTGGAAGGTATATATATACACCTTCCAGTCAAACATACTTCACTTAGAGACCTGGAGAAGGCAGTTATAGTTTTGCATAAGGCCCGTATTCCACCAGGCCTCAATATTTCTTTGTAATACTGTGAGGTTCCCCAAACTACCTTGCTCAGCTATAGTTGGCAGCTTTGCCGCCACGTTCAGAGTTATCTTATGCCTCTCTAAGAGGGACACCGTCCGCCACAGCTCAGTTTACTCTCAGCACGTGTTCAAGAGCCAACGCTCGAAATATCGTGGTCTTAGTGTTTAGTTTTATTACGGTTTTAGTGTGAAATTTTAATGTGAGTTCTTTATATTGCATATAAGTGCTTTTTATGAGTTATATATACACAAATGACATACATGTTTGCAAATTGAACTCTTTCATTTCCTTAATGATTACATTATAAATATATATATATATATATATATATATATATATATATATATACATGTTTAGTATAGATTTCCTTTTCGAAACCCATTTTGAACTTAATGAAGGAATGCTTACATTATTGACATTCCCCTCTACTTCCTCCTTTCCAGTAATTATGTAATAGATATAAAAATCTGAAGATTTCACATTATTTTACAAGTAATTTTATAGTCATCTTTTATAAAACATGTTTCATACCATTATTATTTTTGTTTGTTTATTATTCTCATCTGATTCTCTACACATAAAGTTGAGAGGAAAACTATATTAATGTGCAATGTGTAATATCTACCGTTAATGGGATATCTCCTAGTCATAGTTTACTGCGGTTTACTGTCTAAAATATTAATTAAAGCTAAGTATACACAGAGTCACTAAAACAACGATTATCAGATGACACATCAATGACCGTAGGATTTGAGTGTACATAACCAGACTCTTAAATTAATTTCATTATTGATTGCTTTCGGTTGAGCAATGGCCTTCATAAAACCGAACAAATTAAAGAAACTGCATAAAGCTACACACAAAGAAACAACGTGTAAGGCAAGCAAACGTGCAAGGGCTTTTTGTTACAGTAACGAGTCTGGAGGGGTTCTTTGTATCAGGCGTACAGAGTGGCGGCTTCGCTGCCGCTGAGTGCGAACTTGAAGCATTAACCTTAGTCACGCTATACCTGACACAACACATACACTTAAAGCAGAGTAAAATACTGGCCTAAACTAAGATGTACATACTGTTAACTGAACCACTGGTCATTGTAGCGGATTAGCATACCTTTGAGGTTGTTCATTTCGATTACAGTATATGTACCTATTTATTTGTTTTATTTACGGACGCTCTTTAACAACTCAGGTCATCAGCATCCCACTCAATTCAGGACGTGAAACGACCGATAAATTTTGCTCATAGACCTCTTCTTTTAGGCTCGAGGTTCTTTTACATGCCGTAAATCTACGACAAGGAACCCATGGATTTACTTCCCTTCAGAAGGAAGCTGTTCTTAGGATTGAAGTTTGTAGGTGTGTTCAATTTTAGCTCTTCAAAGAAAAAGCAATAGCCTACATGTGATTGTAAATATTTCAGATTGAGGTTATCTTTTAAATATTTGAAATAAAAGCATGATTAATTTTGGTGCCTGGATGGTGTTTGGACAGTTTAAACATTGTTCTTGATACATGATAAATGCCTTACCACTATAACGCTTCCTTAAGTGCAAATGTCTGAAAATGTTCATGAACTTTTATTTTAGTGTCAGGACGTAGTGTGAAACTAGTACGTTTTTACGTTTGTCAGCTGGACTTTTACCTTCAATCTTCAGACTTCCTATGCTCTCCTCACATTAAGTAATATTTGTACGGTTTTTTTTTTTTTTTTTTTTTTTGCTTTCTTCTTCACATCTTAAAAATCGACCCCGCTTTGTAAAAATACATCCTGTTAATACTTTGAGGAATAGTTGTTATAAAATGATTGAAGACGTTCAGCCTATCATTTTTCTTCTTGCACCTAAATTAAATTTACATACATGATAGGTTGTACCACTACAATAAAAATATGTATATAATACCTCAAAATTATCATTCTTTAATTTTGTATTTAACGATATTCGATCTCAAAGCTTTCGGCAGAAATTGCTTTCTCTGAATGGTTAAAATATTTTTATCCAACAATCGAGACTTCTTATATAACACTTCGTTTATATCTACGTTAATGTGTTCTTTTTTTCAATTAAAATCTCATTAGTACATTCACTCATGAAAAACATAAGCTGATGTTACACTAAAGCAATATATGAATGAGTCAACAGAGAAACATTACATTGTTATACACATTTCTCAACATAAATTTAATCGCAAACAATACTTTTCGTTAAATGGCTGTAAGTCTACTACAACTGTCATTTTAACAAATGTGGTCAAATCCTGAAGATATATTTGACCATTTGTACTCGGCTTCCTCAAAATGTTTGAGCATAAATCTACGTGATTAAAGTAAAAGAATATACAGAATAAAAATAAATGCACTTCAAGCAAAGAAAAAACTGTGTTAACATAACAAAACTTAATTCATGCAAACAGAAAATGATGAGCACTAATCATCTTAGATTTTTACAGTTACAACAATTGGTCAAAATACCCACTATCGGCGTCGATACACTTCTGAGTACGTTGAACTACTGATTGATCAACGTTTGCGAAAGTGTCCTCAGCGATTGCAGCACATGCCATTTCAATTTCTTCCCGAAGTGCTGCCAGTGTAGCTGGTTTTCTACGGTATACCTTATCTTAGGTAGAAGTCCAACGGAGCTAGATCTGGAGAACGCGATGGAAACTCAATCGGACCTCTTCGTCCTATCCAGTGCCTTGGATATAGTACGCGAGGCCTGTGCAAGGTCCCCCAGATCTGCCCTTGTGAACATCGCATACGGTACCACGAGTCTCAAATTTGTCTTCAATGTGTGCAATTGTTACTCGCGTTGGCGGTTCTGTTCTGTACACACGTATCCATTACCTTTGAACATCAACAACTGTCTCCGTTTTCCAATATTACTTCAAAATTGCTGTTCGCTGTTCAAACGATAATCTTGGCTCCATTTTTTTGTAGCAACGCTAGCATAACGTAATGTAAATCATATCTGTTTACAGATCTTCAAACGATAATCTTGGCTTCATTTGTTCATTGTTGCTTTACCAGTCACGTACCAAAGCTACCATAATGTATGTGAGTCACATCTGTTTACAGAACATCATACTACACATTACTGTTGTTTTTCGGTTCAACTTTGAAATATATTAAACAGATATCTACTGTGAAAGTGTGTATACATTTTTGACACCCTTGGTATTTTAATATATGAATTAAAAATTTTACTTCTTTATAACATACAAGCTATTCATTTAATTCTGCAACATACGACTTTCATACGGACTAAACAGCATAAGTTTCAGATACGTATATAAGCTTGAAAAAATATTGGCTATAAATATGTGAATTGTTAATTAAAATTCTTTATTAATTATTAGTCTACGACTTCCTAGTCGCTCATAAGTAATATTTGCAAGACAAAATAATCCAGAAGAACATATTTCATAAACAGTTCCCACTCAATCTTATTTAATTCCTTCATTTTCGTTTCTATTTTTTTAATGCTCACGTGTTTTCCCTTTAATAGCATCTTTTCTATAAACCAAAAAAACTCATAAATATTATCATCCGATAATATGGAAATATTAAAATATTCTGTTAGACAATATTGTGTGATACGTTTTCACAGATGAATAATAATATTTTTCCCTATTTAGACCATTCTCTTTGCTATCTTGCTTTTTTAAATAAACCAATGCATTTATAAGAGACCTTTTTAAATGCTACATATACTTTGTTCTTTATTTGCTTTTCTTTTTCTGATGGTGTATTACGGAAAGTTTAAGGCCTTCACTCCAGCATTATAAATAAGCTTAATAAATAAATACGTGCATATGTATATATGTAGTCTAAGTCAAACCAGATATAACCGCTCCAGCGACAGTTTAATGGTGTTCAGGGATCTATGAAAGATTACTCCTCTTTACAAATCTAATTCTTTCGTAAATCAGAGTATAGGCCACATTGTTCTTAATGACCAATGAAGACGCAGAAAATAGGGCTGCCTGAGATTCAATATCTTGGTTTTGTAGATTGACGCAATAGTCGAGAACCTTCCTCTAACGATTTGAACACTTACCATCTAGCGCAATGTTCTGTGCAGCATTGTTGAACTTTCGGTTACTATAAGTACTTGTAGAATTACCCTATATTTACTTGCCCTCTTCTCTCTTGTTCTTTTCTTCCTCACCCGCCACGTCACCTGGTATACCAGGTAGGCCTTTTTTGCCATTATTTCAAGCTTATCGAATGTTTACTAAGTCACACCTTGTCCCACCAAAAGAAGACTCGGGTGAGGTGGGTTGTGTTCACATTCCAAATTGCTAGCCCCGGAACCTTCTTCACACTCAGTGACTCAAATTACGAGGTAGTTTTGAAAAATTTTATAGTAAAATTCTTGATTGTGTTGCATTATATTGGCTTAAGGTTTCCTTTTTATACATTTTTCATCAGGGAGGAAGGTACATTTGTATGCTAAATAATCAAAGTTATTGTAAATAAGGACCTGTACTTTAAACTCTTTCAAATATTTTATAATTTGCTTGTGCCCAGTAATTATTTGCCAACAATTTAAGTAATTATTGCATGGTAAGTGTGACAAAAATACTAAGTTTTATCACATTGGAATTTTACATCATTAAAAATTCCAAAAATTAAAGATATGAAAGCTTTAAATTTAATATACTATATATTGCTGGGATACGTTAATACCCTTCGCCAAAAGTGGTTTCTGTTCAATCATAATCTATTCATTTTCTATCTTGAACTTTATTTTACATCTGTTTTACATATTAATTGCTATTGTTCAGTAAACTATACCAATTTTCTCATCGTTGGAAACTTTAAAGTATTATTCTTCTCCCGTATTGTAAAGTTACCTTTTTTCGCCATATCCTGAGGTTTTTCTTCCAGGATACTCATAAAGTTAAAACTTATCTAAATATCAATTTTGAATATTGGTCTTTAAACTATTACACTTGTGACACGCTTCATTAAATTTATAAAATTCTCTCTTAAAGTAGAACATTAGACCTGAAAATAATCTGTAAACATATTTTATGAAGCCAGGGTTAAGTGATCACTGTCAAAGCCAAAATTGAGAATAGGTGAACTTCGTTTACTTCTGTGTAATTGTGTAGAAATATGGCTACAAACTTGAAAGACACCTGAAAATTTTTAAATAAATATTCATATATTTTTATTTGGAAAATATAAATTATTTGTTACTCTTTGTGGAACCTGTTTTAATATGTTCAGTTAGTTTTGAAGTTTGACGGTTCAAAACCTTGTAAATATAACTTTATATTTCGAGTACGGGATATATGTACCTTCTAGGTTCAGTAGAAATTTAACATTCGCTTTTGGTACTATTTAAGAGTAATTTTTATAATTTTACTCCTATCATTCCGAAATTTTAAAACTCATCTTCAGTAATGGAAACCTGCAGTTAATTTTCAGCAATGTCGTATTCATTAAAAGAGTGGGGGATTTTAAAAATGGTTGTACATAACTATAGCAGTTAAGCAGATGTGATGTTAATCTTTATCCCTCATTGAAAACAAAGATAAATGCATTTCTCTTAGGTGTTACGCATTTTCGCATTCCGCCGATCACTATATCGCGACTTACTAGTTTGAAAATCGCCACCTTCTCCATCAGGTAGCTTCCCAATTGTCCTCACGAGGCTGGGTAGACCCCAATCCAGACCTTCCTAACGTAGAAAAATACCTAAGCAGGTACCGGGAATCGGACCTGGACCTCCAGGCCAGCAGTCAGCAACGCTAACCACTAGACCAAGTAGGTGGCCGTACTTACCGCTACTATTGCAAAAAATGGCTTTTCTAATATTCAAATTTATGAATTTAGAATGGCCCAAAACACACATTTCCATTATGTCATCTGATTTATTGTACCAGTTCCTCATGTACATTCTTTTAATTCTGCCGCCAGGACGATAAGGCGAGGACTCGTGAGCGGGAGGTTTGGGATTCGATTCCCACCTGGGACTTCCTCTATGACTGAGCTTTTTTCGGTTTTTCTTCAGTCATCATAAATAGCAAAGGCCGGGAAGGTACTCTAAACTTAGGCCTGAAACGCTGCCTTCCTTTAGAAAAGAAAACATTTCATGTCATGTATCATCAGTGTAATGTCTCAGCAGTTAAAACGGGGCTTTATTCAAACAAAAACTTCCATTGCTAAGTATTTCTATGTATAACACAGCCTGAGCTGAAAATGTATAACCTAAGAAGTTTGCATTGCAGAAAATGCACACTAGCTAGCATATTTACGTTCACACGCCTACGTATGTCTCTAATATTTTTCTTTTCCTTGAAATACGAAATTCAATTTACCCGCAAATTCAGTTTGCGCTGCGTGTGGTTCAGCCTTCCTCCAAGATTGCCAAAATCTTCGCATGACGGGCTCCTCGTATTCCCAACTCTCTTTTTTTCCCCCTACCTTTCCTCTCCCTCTCTCTTCTCTCTTTCTATCTCCCTCTTATTCGCTCATTTTCTCGCAGCAAGAACTTCAAGTAAAATAACTTCAGACCATTCTCCAAACAAAAATTATTCAAAATTTTTCAGCTTACACAAAGAATATTAAAAAACACACATTTTCTCATAAAATGATGACTGACATAAAGATTTCGTTTTAAAAAGTGACCAGCATAAATTAAACTGCATGTAAAGCAGTTATCAAACTCTTTCCCTATGAAATTTACCGTGCACTGTTTTCTATACTCTCACGATGTTCTAAGCGGCTATTAACTATCTGCGAAATTAAAATTAAATCCTGTCAAATCCCGTTATTATTATTATTATTATTATTATTATTATTATTATTATTATTATTATTATTTTTTTTTTTTTTGCAGTAGTGTTTAACGCCCGTGTTTACTACTGAGGCATCACAGACGGTGGACACTGATGACACTTGAGATAAAATGATAGATTGGAAAAGTTTGTTTTTTAAGGAAGGAACCATTCCAGGCCTTGTTTTAGGGTACCTCCCCGGCATTCGTCATTTATGAGGACCGAGGAAAACTTTGAAAAAGCCTTAGTCAGCGAGGATAGTGCTGGCGGGATTCGAACCCCAGACCTCCCGCTCACGAGTCCGCGCCTTAATGACCTCGGTCACTCGTGGCGGTTAAATCCCTTTAAGGGCAAAAGCCTCCAGTTAAAGTGAATCAGCTCTATCTTAATTTAGAATTATGTACACCATTTACATACGCGCTCAACACTCTTGACATAGTATTTACATATTAGCCTAAGTACATCTTTCTGCAGGTTCTTCCACACTGTCCTATTTCTTTCTGTCGTTCTCGTCTATTGTCTGATATGATCTTTAAGAAGTTTGACCATCTAGATCTAAGCTTGTCTGTTCTTTTCCTTCTGGTTTAAGGGTTTCATATCGTGGTCGCATAAGTTCTGAAGCTTCGTGACGTGATCACAACTATGCAGCAATTCATCCATTTATAATGCAATTATACGAAAAATATAATTAAAAATACTCCCTTTATTAAAAAAAAACTTGCTTGCTTTGACCTAACATTACCTGCTCCTGATAACTTTCTTTATTTTCAGTCTGTAAAGCAATGAACATTTGGTTACAGAACTTCGTTTTAGTAAAAAATCACTTATAAAATTACATATTTTCCTTAAAATATTCCATAGAATTAATAAAAGAACAAATATGTAACAATAAGCTGTTATATTAAAAACAAAAATATTTAATAGCCTTACATTGCAATGAACGAACAGATATCAGTCAAAGGTGTGAAGCGGAAATTAACATTTGTTAGGTTTATACATCTCAGCAACAACACATTGCAATGCCACAAATGCTATAAAGATACTTAATGGAAATAAAACCGAATAGAGAAAAGAACTATAACATAAACAAATGTAATCATTACAAAATCATTACAAAATCATTACGAAAGAAAAAGAAACGAAAGCTGGCTTATTGTATCTCCATCGGTAGAGATTTAGTAGCGTGTCCATGGAAAGATGGCGTTCTAGTAGCTGACGTATAGTTTTAGTAGATATTGTGTAATATGTACATGTACGGGTGGCCCAGACATTTATTCCCATTTAATACTATTTACTTTCATCTCCATTTCTGTGTCTTAGTAGTGCTATCGCTACGGGTGGCCCAGATCGTTATGGCAGGGACTTGTGAACGGGAGGTCTGGGGCTCGAATCCCACCAGGACTGATCTCCCTGACTGAAGAATTTTCCAGGTTTTCCTCAGTCCTCATAAATGGCAAATGCCGGGAAGGTACCCTAAAGTTAGGTCTGGATCGTTTCCTTCCTTAAAAAAATTATTTTCCGAATATATAATTTCATCTCATGTATCATCAGTGTTCACCGCCTGTGATGCCTCAGTAGTAAAAACCAGGCGTTAAACACAATTAGAAAAAAAAAGTGACTTACTACGTTCCTATTAATTTGTGTTTTGTATGTATGAGGGGATGCATACATAATATAAGTTTAAATATGCATTTTTCTATTAGCTATAATTATGAATTCCATTTAATTTCTTGCCATAAATCCACGTAAAATAACGTTGTATTATCCATAATTACTTTTTCTATATATAAGGAAGTTATCAAATTTATAATCATTACAGCATACATTTGTATTCTGTTAGGCTTTCTTCATAATATTTTTCGTTTGGATACGCTGTATAAAATATTTTTTCAGTGTCAATTATTTCTTACTCGTCATTTATGTAAATACTCCTACGTTTATTCTACAGAAGGTGCCAAAAATGTATACACACTTCAAGCAAAGAAAAACTGTGTTAACATAACAAAACTGAATTAACACAAACAAAGTACTAATCATCTTAGACTTTTACAGTTACAACAGTTGCACAAAATGCCCACTTCTGAATACGAAGGACTCATCCTCTTCCACCATGTTCCGAAACTACTGCATTCTCCGATTAGCGTTATTTTCATTTAATGCATGCAAAGTCTTAGTATGAAAACTTTCAACTTTGCTGTTTTAATAATACGACATACGCTGGTTCGTCTAATCTCAGCCTCATGTGCACATTGCTTTGTAAATTTCTGCATTGAGTGCTGAAAGCGTTCCAAATCAATAGCCGAGGACAAGGGGCTTGTTGCTGTGCGAGGTCTCCCACATCTGTCCTTGTGGACATCGTATACTGCACTACGAGTCTCAAATTTGTCTCGAATGTGTGCAATTATTACCCGCTTTGGCGGTTCTGTTCTGTACACACGTCTCCATTGTCTTTGAACTTCAACAACAGTCTCGATTTTCCAATTCAAAATTGCTTTCCGCTGTTCAAGCGATAATCTTGGCTACATTTTGTTGTAGTAACGCTATCATAACGTAATGTGAGTCATATCTGTTTGCAGAACATCATACGATTATCTTGGCTTCATTTGTTAATTGTTGATTTACGATAATCTAGGCTTCATTTGTTCACTGTTGAATTACGTGTCATGTAGCATCGCTATTATAATGTGAGTCACATCTGTTTCCAGAACATCATACGATAATCTTCATTTGTTCATTGTTGATTTATCTGTCACGTAGCAACGCTAACACAATATATGTGAGTCACATCTGTTTACAGAACATCATACTACACATTACTGTTGTTTTTCGGTCCAACTTTGAAATATATTAAATAGATATCTACTGTGAAAGTGTGTATACATTTTTGGCACACTTTCTATTCTTAAATTGTTGTGATAGAGTGTACATTTATTGAAAAATGGCGCCAACCAGGAGTGTCAACAATATAATTGCCCCTTGAAGCGCTGTACTTTTGACTCTGCACCTCTGTTTTCGTCAACATCAACTCAACGAAAGTTACAGGTGTCTCTGGTTACAAACTTTATCATGTCGGTGGCTATGGGATAGCTTTCAGAATCTTTAGTTACCTTTGGAACCTATTAAAGGGTCTGATTATACAATAACTATTGTGGTACAGGAGAAATAAAGAGTATTTCATATCTTACATGATGCATTGTTGTATAAATAATAATACAATGATATTGGTACACAAAGCAGAGAATTTGCTTCCTATAATTCACAACAATTGCTCCTCTCAATGTACACTTATGCATATATATTCTTTTTTGTTTGGGCAGGAATTTTTATTCACTGTGTTCTTCGTCATTCTGTATTCTAAGAATGTCCTAACACTGTCTTTTGTGTTTTCTATATCCCATATTTCTTGTATCATCCACGAGGAGGCCCATTGCGTTGGCCGGGGGAAAAGGTGGCATAAGGGGAGGGGTTAATAATAATGTGTGTAATAATTTATTTATAATAAGACACATGGTTTTAACGACCACATATCAGGACATTATTACAGTCACCTAGTTAACAATTTTGAGCGGGCTTTGAAAATGTTTCGCAACTATGTAATTCGGAGGGGGAGTAGACACTGTGTAGTGATAAATTGGGCAAAACTTATTTATTTATTCTGGTAGGGCTAAGGCCCATAGGCCTTCTCTTTCGCTCTATCAATCTAATAATAATTACATGAAGTTATAACCACCATGTTACAATCACAACACTGACAGTAAAGTTGACAATACTCGTACACATATAAACCAATGTAAAACATATATATAAATAAATGCATGCTAATACATAAATATGGACAATGAAAATATTCACTTAAGAACAAAAATATAAGAAAATAAAAGATCAATAATATACAACAAGCACCAGCAATGACAATTTATACATATATCAACCTGCGTAAATCCTGAAAGTGGAAATAAAGATACAACCAAAACATAAAATTAAACATAAAATTTACAGTTACAACAGCTGCCCAAAATGTCTATCATCGGCGTTGATACAATTCTGATTGAGCAACGTTTGCGAAAGTGTCTTCAGCAATTGCAGCACATGCCGTTTCAATTTCTTCCCGAAGTGCTGCCAGTGTAGCTGGTTTCTACGACATACGGTAACACGAATCTCAATTTTGTTTCGAATGCATGCACTTGTTACTCCGTAGGCGATTCTGTACTGTATACACATCTCCATTGCCTTTGAAATTCAACATTCTCGGTTTTCCAATACCACTTCAAAATTGCTTTCCGCTGTTCAAACGATAATCTTGGCTCAATGTTGTTGTAGCAACGCTAGCATAACGTAATGTGAGACACATCTGTTTACAGAACATCATACGATAATCTTGACTTCATTTGTTCATTGTTGATTTATCTGTCACGTATCAACGCTATCATAATGTATGTGAGTCACATCCGTTTACAGAACATCATACTGCACATTACTGTTGTTTTTCGGTCCAACTTTGAAGTTTATTAATTATATATCTACTGTCAAAGGGTGTATTCCTTTTTTGGCACCCTCGGTACTTAGGCTTCCAAGCCTCCTTTAACAATAGTTTAATGTTCTCGAGATAAATATAAAAGTATAAAAACGAGAAAGATATAGCATGACAATGTAAAGCAGTGAGCAAATAAAACATCTTAGTCGATTTTCGTGGAACAGAAGTAGAAAGAGAATATCAGTTCCCCATCTTCTCTTGAGAGATTTACGTATTCCACTAGCATATTACGCGAGCTTGCACTTCGTCTTTGATATCATCAGCACCACGCACAGCCCATGGAAGACAGACAGGTGATAGATACGGGTGGGCGGAGGTGCGAACCTTGCGGTAGCAGTCGAGTCACGTCTTGAACCCGACTGAGAAGAAAGATGCTCCAGTTCTATTTTCTTGAAGGAAGCTCTAGTCAACCCTCCTCCCTCTCCCTACCTACCCAATCTTTGCACAAGACAAAGCATTAGCTCCGTCTTCCCCTTCTTATTCTTCTTGTTCCCCTTCTCCGCAAAATTTTCGCATAATCGCAACTTAACTTCCTGACTTGAAAACCTCTGGTGAACTCACGTGCACAGATAAGGAATAGCATACAAATTGGAATGCCTTTATCGTCTTCTTATCATTAAAAGGTCTGAACAATTACGCTGCAAAGAGCAGCTGAGACTCGAAGCTTGTTAGAGAAACAGGTATCTTATTGTTGAATAAACGTGCTTTATTGAAACAAGATTTCAGAAGACAATTTACGGCTGTAATTCCGCAATTTTTCTATCTTTTAATTTATAAGTTCAAATTACGACGGCATAATCTGTAAAAACGATTTAGCCTATTTGTTTTCTACTCCAAATGGAAGATAATTAGAAAACTAAAGTATTTATATTCCTTCTTTGTATGGTTCCGCCATATTTATTATTTTTGGCATTTATAATAAAATATTAATTGGTACATATTTTTGTTAATTACTTCTAAACATTCTGTTTATATTGGTTATAACATTCAAAGTATTAAAAAATCTATTCTGCGAAAGATTTTATGGAATATAATGATACTAACACCTAAGCGGACAATGGGGTAAAAGTTCAAAGAGATGGTACCGTAAAACACTCTTTATAAAAGTTGGTCCTGGCTGTGTAGGGGTAACCATACTTGCCTTCTAAACTCAAGATCGCGGGTTCAAACCCGGCCAGGATTGACCGATTTTTTGGGCGTAAAAATCGTAAGTATGGCTTCCTTTGGAAGGGAAGTTAAGCCGTGGGTCCCGTGTCGTACATTTACGGCACGATAAAGAACCTCAAATCATGAAAAAAGAGGCATCTGAGCAAAATTTGACGGCCGTTTCACGCCCTGAATAGAATGGGATGCTGAGGACCTGTATTAAGAGCCTTTAAATTAAAAATAAATAAGTAAATAAATAAATAATAAAAATAAAAAATAAATAATAAAAAAATTTTAAAAAAAGCTGGAACGCTGAGGATCTGTATTAAGAGCCTTTAAATTAACAATAAGTAAGCAAATAAATAAATAAATAATAAAAATAAATAATAAATAATAAAAAAATTAAAAAAAGCTTTCTAAAAGCTGTCAGATAACACTATCACAAATTAGTTATAAAATGCTGATAAGAACGAAAAATTTAAGGAGTAGTGGCGAATTAAATGACAGAGGAAACCAGAATACTAAGAGCAAACTTTGTATACTATAAGAATCAGCTGCCCTTATTTTTTCGTATTTTTTATTACCTCCCTTGTAAACTTCGCCCCTTTTGTCAAGCACCTATTTTTTATAGCTGCATTCTAATGCATTTAAGCCTATCCTAGTACTAATGATAAAATGGTAAGAATGGTAAGAAGTTGTCAAAATGTTACTTTTTTTTATTAGTATTTAACGCCCGTTTTTACTACTGAAGAACCACAGGCGGTGGACACTGATGATACATGAAATGAAATGATATATTTGGAAAGGTTTTTTTTAAGGAAGGAATCGTTCCAGGCCTAAGTTTATGGTACCTCCCCGGCATTTGCCAGTTATGAAGACTGAGGAAAAGCTGGAAAAACCCCAGCCAGGTAGGACGGTCCTGGCGGGATTCGAACCCCAGACCTCCTGCTCACGAGTCCGTGCCTTAACGACCTCGGCCACTCGTGGCGGTTTTAAAAACGTTACTTTTTCGTAGACTTGAAAATAGTGTAATACACAAATGTTTTGTTAGAAGTTCAGTAAAGAATTACTGTGGTTGAGTGGTCTAGCCATCCGGCTATCACAAGCTGCTAGGAGTCTCGCAGAGATGAATTCTAAACAGCATCTTCCTCTTTTTAATTTGGTTTTCCTTCTTTTTTTTTTTTTTTTTTTTTTTTTTTGCTTTATTTGTCTAAATCATTAGTTTTAAGTGTTGGCCTTTTTGACCGTAATTATAGGTCAGCTAAATGTCTTTGGCGCTAGGGATAAAGAATGGAAAATCAATTGCTGAAAAAGCACGTGATTAATGGAGCAAATGCTCAAAATGTCGCCTTCCTTGGTTAATACATATTTTGAGCACGCTGTTGCGCATACATTCTTAAATGCTGCAACATGTCTAGTGTGACACAACTACATACTTCGCTCTTCAGCAGCCTTAATTGAGTTGGGTTATGTGGTTCCTCTGCATAAACAATTGGCTTTAAATAACTGCACAGGAAGATAACCAGTGGTGTGAGATAAGGAGATCTATCCAGGCAAGCGATGGGTCCTCCTCGTCCAATCCATTTTTCTGGATATACTGTGTATAAGAAAGTCATTACAATTAGGAATACTTCTTGCCGAAATCACATTCCCACTCGTTTTATCAGCTGCACATTTTCAAATAAGAGCGGCAGATCATCTTGGAGGAACTGAAGTTATCGCGGTCTCTTGAAGTTGCCTTTCGAAAAATAGTGTCCAATTAGGTGATCGTCTAGGATCCAACATTGATACCTTCTTTATCCCAGCGAGGGTTATTTACAGTCCCAGTATACTATATCGATTCACAGGTCTGTTGTGGAACACGACTTCGTCACTAAAGGGCACATTGCTTAAGAATCCATCACCCGCGCTTGGAAGTCACGTAGAGAGCCCGATGTAGTGGTACATGGTAGGGATGTAATGTTTTCAAACTAATGCCCGGTAAATGTTCATATCCTGTGCTATGGCAGGTTGTTTGCAATTGCATTAGCACCGTTTCTTCATTATTTCCAGAAGTACTGGGCCAACACGAACTGGAGATGATAATTTTTACTGACCCTTTTTCATCCTTTGAATCGTGCCTGTAATTGATGTTGTTGCTGGAAATGGTTCCTCGTATAAGCTTCTTGTTTGCGCTTAGTTACATCTTGGTTCATCATTTCCACATACGAGGTCTGTTCAAAAAGTATCGCAAATTTTGTGTTTTTTCAAAAAGTATTTATTTATTCATGAATATCTATTTTGTCCCCTTCAAAGTAATCCCCACCAGATATTATACACTTGTGCAACATTTTTTCCAATCCTCGAAGCACTTTAAAAAATAGTTTTATGTGATGTTGTTCAGCTCCTCCATCGATGCCGTCTTTATCTCCTCAATCGTGGCGTAGCGTCGTCCATTCATGGGCCTCTTCAGTTTTGGGAACAAAAAAGGGTCACGGGGCCAGATCTGGGTAGTATGGTGCGGCATCATAAGTGTGTTGTTTTTGCCCAAAAATTCGCGCACAAGCAATGATGTGTGAGCAGGGGCGTTATCATGGTGCAAAAGCCAATTTTTGTTCTTCCAAAAATCCGGGCGTTTCTGGCGGATTGCTTCGCGCAAATTGCGCATATCTTGCAGATAATATTCCTTATTGACCGTTCTACCCTGTGGCAAGAACTCATGATGCACCACGCCCCTGCAATCGAAGAACACTGTAAGCAAAACCTTCACATTCGACCGAACTTGGCGCGCTTTTTTTCGGTCTTGGCTCGTGTGGCAGCATCCAGTGGGATGATTAGCTTTAGTTTCCACGTCATAACCATAAACCCCATGATTCGTCACCAGTTATGACCCTCTGGAGCAAATATGGGCCGTCACGGACAGAGTTCAACAGCTCCTTAGCAACGTTAATGCGATGGGTTTTTGGTCGAAATTGAGCAACTTTGGTACGAATTTTGCGGCGACCCGTCTCATGCCCAAATTATTGGTAAAAATCGAATGGCACGAGTCAATCGATATTTTTAGGTCCTCAGCAACTTCTCTAAAGGTGATTCGACGATTGGCCAATACTATTTTCTTCACTTCTTCAATGTTTTCGTCTGTTGTTGACGAGCTCGGGCGTCCGGGACGCTCTTCGTCGTTCACATCTTCTCGACCCCCTGAGAACATTTTGTACCACCGATAAACGTTGCTTTGGTCCAAGGTAGCTTCACCATATGCCACAGTCAACATTCGGAATGCATCCGCACACTTAATTTTGTTTTTCACACAAAATTTGATACAGATTCTTTGTTCCATTTTTTAGAATAGGCAAAAATCGAAGACGAGCCAAAACACGTCCAAGCAAAATAGCTGTCAACAATTAACTGAGCATTCAAAATGGTCGAGCTTATCAACATAAGCGAGGGACATGAGAGTACCAACATAACGCCACAAAACAATCGAAAATCGAATGTACGTATCCCGCGGAAATTCAAAATTCGCGATACTTTTTGAAGAGACCTCGTATACGTAGTTTGAATACATTGCTGTGTATATCTGAGTAACAACGGAGAATCATAGAGATATTAGAAGTATATACTGCAAAGCTTATGGAAGGTTGATTTATGCGATTTCGGCACAGCTACCTGGACACTTTGGAGCATGAAGGACTTACAACAAGGTTGGGTGGGTGAAGTGTAATACCGATATTAAAAACGTACCTGCGGTGGTTGAATTTGTTACCGTTGTCATTATGTATCTGCCAGCAAAAGGCATGAAGCATTCTCATCCATTTCAAGTAATTTATTAATAATATTTCCATAATAATATTTTGTATCGTAATACATCATTCGTCGAAAAAAGTAAAATAAGCCATAAGACAAAACCGATTCACTACGAAAGATTCGATCCCGAATTCTCAGAGCACAGCATTGAACGAAAGATAATTCTGTTCGACCACTCAAAACTTGAGAGCAAGCGTCTTATTAATCCTCAATGCTAGCTGAGTAGTTTGGGAACTACGCTCTCGACATGAAGTTTTACCTGGATATTATAATCGTTTAATTTAATTTGAAGCTCCTTTTGGAATTTTAACATCAATATTTTCTTGGCGCAAGCTATTTCGCTTGACATACGAAGCGTTATATGCCGTAGATTATGTCAGAGATGAATTATTAACGTATTAAAAATTTATGACTGAAGGGGGGGGGGCGGCTTCGGTCGTTGCTCTTCAGATGCTCCTGGTGCGGGCTCTGCGGACCCTGAGTACCCGTGGTACTTCTGACGTTATTAGAGGAAGCCGGGCCGAACTTGAAACGAGCCCCTCCCGCAAGGGAGTTGTACGGATTGGGTTGGACTCGGCGTGGCAGTGGTCCCGGAACTCACGGGAAATTGAGTACTCACGACGGCAGCGTGTCCCAGGGGAGTGTCGAAGGCGTGTAACCTGGGGGCAGGTTCGCCTGAATCGCTGTCGTTCATGGGGTGGTAGTGGCTACCTTAATGCTGGGGTAATTCACCCCTTAAGTGAGTAGGTCAAGCCAGTAGGACCTATCCACCAGTCAATTACTGGAAACTAGGTGTGCTCGACTTTGAAGCTAAGTTCACTTGGCGCGACTGGGCGTCCCAAACGTCTGCAGCCGAACGGGGGGTCGGAATAGCTTCTAGGTGCCGTCCTAATGCAAAAACCTACAGGAACTGCAGACCTCTGTGAAAAGATTGAACACCACAACATCCCATGGTAATGGGGAGGGATCCTCTTATAATGTACAATATCCATTATGTAGGCGTGTCTTAAATGATTGTAGCCTAACACTTTCTGCTTTGCACAGACCCGCCATTTTGTTTTAAACAATTTTGATATTTGATACATATGATAGGTGACTCATTTAATGACAGTTCCGTGGAGTAAATAAGGATGTATACAGTAGAATAAACGTTTATAAAATATTTAGTTCTTAGTGTGAGATTAGGATGCTTTTGGAATGGATATATTTAGCGAGTACCTTCTGCCCCTTAAAGCCATTTATGGACTAAATTTTCAAGTCATTCTCTATGTGCATTTACGAGGACAGGTCCACAAGTTTCTGCCTAACCATTTTCTAGGTATGATAAAGACAATAACCATATATCACGTTTCAATATAGTTACCCTTTATTGCTTCACACTTCTCATATCTTTGCATTAATATTTCAACCCCCCCCCCCTCGAAACGGTCAGAAGTATTTTCTGCAAAATGGGCATAAACAGGATCCGTCACTTCTTCCTCACACTTAAGTTTCCTTCCTCGAAGGTCCTTCTTGAGTTTTGAGAAGTGAAAATAATCACTGGGAGCTAGACCTGGGCTGTAGATGGATGGTCGATCATCTTGAAGCCACATTTCTTCAGAGCTTCCTTTGCAATAAGAGCTGTGTGCACAGGCACGTTGTCGTGAAGAAGGCGCACACCACCACTCAGCTTTCTCCGCCTTTTCTCTTTGATGGAAACACGTAGTCTGTGCAGTAGGTCAGCATAGTACTCCGCATTTACTGTGGTGCTCCTCTCCTTGAAGTCAATGAAGAGCATTCCTTCACAGTCCCAAAAGATTGTTGTCATGATCTTGGTTGACTGAGCGACCTTGTCCTTACAGGCGGTGCTTCGGCAGGTTTACGTCTGCCACTCCATTGATTCCCTTTTGGATAAGGGATCATAGTAGAGGACCATAGTTTCATCTCCAGTAACAATGTTTTGATCTCTCCAGTAACTTCTTTCTCTTTGCCAAGGCAGAGCTCCAAAAATGCCTGACAACAGATGACTCGTTGCTGTTTTTGAAGTGAGGAAAGAATTCTAGGCACCCATCTTGCATTAAACTTATGAATGTTTAAATGTTCATGAATAATTCGAAGGCTTGTTGTTTTAGACAGACCCAACCTTGCTGCTATTTCTGTAACTTTGAGCCGCCGGTCTTGCATAATATCTCCTCCACAAGAGCGATGTTTGCAGAAGTGAACACCTCCAAGGGCCGACCTGCACTCTCTTCGTTTTCAATGATTTCTCGACCCATTCTAAAATTTTTTCCCCATTCTTTTGCGGTAGAATATGAAGGGGACGCTTTTCCATATACACCGCCTAATCGCTGTTTAATGTCATTTAGAGTAAGTCCTTCTTTTGATGAAGAACTTAACAACAGTTCGAAACTCCATTTTAAACATGTCACAATCTTCTACACATAGCCTTCTTTATGCAACTATATCTGAACAATAGAACATAGCGGAGCGGAAGTTACAGCTACAATTAACAGATAAGGTATGACACCAATTAAGGATTTTTGTGAAGGCTATGACGCTTAGAATGAAATTGCGAAACTGCCCATATCCTTCTCACCATACATGTGTCTTTGACGCGCTCTATTCGTTCAGAATTACAGTGTTCTAACTTACCGATTACACCAAGTAACTACCCTGCAATAATCATTTTAATGAGCAACGACGTTTAAAATGATAGAATACCAAATTACTTAAAATGTGGGCACTTATGTATATTTTAAAAATGTATTGCTGGTATTTTCAGTTCAAACACGGGAAATGTTAAATAATGCAATGTATAATTAAGTCAACCGCCCTTTATTAGAATGGGATACACTTACATTGCTGGTCGAGGTTTAACATCAGTTAGTGCGTATGTGAAAATCGTATTTTTTAAAATAACACCCAGATATTTTAATTTTGAAGATTATCTTTCTGGGTAATAAACTGAAACAAAGTGACCTTGGTATACTTACAATGACGCTGTTCTGTTATGGTGTTTCATATTTAAAAAATAAAACATTAATTAAATGTAGCTATAAGTTCTAAGACTACCGTAGCACAAAGTATTGCTTCGAGAATAGGAATTGAAATCCGTTGTAATCGTTAATTTTATTTGCTTTATTTTTCATCTTAGTGTTTAAAATAGTATTAACGCCCATTTTTACTACTGAGGCACTACAGGGGGTGATACTTGAGCTAAAATGATAAATTGAGAAAGGATTTTTTTTTTTTTTGGAAAGGAAACGCGTTCCAGGCCTAAGTTTAGGCTACTCCCCGGTATTTGCCAATTATGAAATTGAGGAAAACCGGTAAAAAACCTCAGTCAGGGAGAACGGTCCTTGCGGGATTCGAACTCCAGATCTCTTGCGCAGGAGTCCGCCACCCGTGGCGGTCTAGATTACACGATGATGCTAAGTCTTACTTGCTGTTACACTAAACAGCTGCACTCATTCAGTAAACAAAGTACTCCGATATCGGCACCTCGATTCTTTCTATTCAAAATGCGTGAGGCAGAAATAAGAATTTGCGTTCAGCGGAGCACGACTGAGTCACTTACCTTGAGTGGCTTAACGCTAGCTGGTAAGTTAGGTGCACCTCTTGTGTACGACATAGAAACTACCCCTTCCCTTCACCCCGCTTCCATCAACTCCTGTCTGCGTGCTTGGGCCAGTGAATGCATCCCTCCTCTCGTAATCCCAGGACCTTTACGTGCTCCAAATTGAAAATCTGACGTTTCAATTTCCTGAGGTTTGGTCTCATCTTCAACCTTCCCAGACCGGATACTGGAAGAGGAAAAGATACACATGCCTTCTCTCGCGCCCTTTCACCCTCTGCCTCGTCTTATTTTCATCCTTTTCTTACTATTTCTTTCCCTTTCCCACCCCTGACATTTAATTCCGTCTAGATCAGCCTCTTTTTACGATTCCGAGTGCTCCCATACCCACCCCCCTGCTCATCCTGCCTTGCAAGAATCTTTAGCTGCACTCCAGTAAGACGCTGCTTCATAATGAAAGCTTGACAGAACTGCTGCAGAGAATAGCAAACAATTTACTTCTTAATATAAGTGTCCCAGTTCTACATGTATGATAAACTGCTGAGCTCATTTCAGTGTGATAATTACAAAATAAAATGTTACGTTGCAATATTGCCTTAAAGTTACGAAAATAAGCCCTAACTTAAAAGTATTTTTCAGCAGCTGACATTTTTATCATATTTAACACTAGAACGCCCGAGTTTCAAGTACCCCCTAAAACTTGTTGACCGCTAATACTTTCTTATGAATTTGTAATCATTTTCCTCACTAACAACTATGGATTGTTCCCTTGTCGCTTCTACCTTACTGTGATGTTTGTTTGGTTTGGTTTATTTACGGATGCTCTTAAACATCGCAGGTCATCAACGTCCCATGCAATTCAAGGCGTGAAACGGCTGATAAATTTTGCTCAGAGGTCTCTTCTTTCAGGCTTGAGGTTCTTTTCCGTTCCGAAAATGTACGACACTGGACCCTCAGCTTTACTTCCTTTCCGAAAGAATCCATACTTCTGATTTTTACGCCCGAAAATAATCCATCAGTCCTGGCCGTGATTGAACCCGCGATCTTGGGTTTAGAAGGCAAGTATGGTTACCATTACACCACCAGGGCCGACCTTTACTGTGATGATATAGAGGAAACGATTTTTGCTTCTAAGTTGCAATCAAGTTCCCATCCAGTTTGCATTTAGCTTTCGCAGTGCGGAGTGAATTTGTAAATACTTCGTGTCTGCTCAGTATCACATATTTAAGTGCTCTTCTGACTTAGGCCTATGAAATTTCTTACTTTCCAGACGACTGTAGTGATGTAGAGGGAACAATATGACTTCTCCAGGTTCGAATCCAGCTTGAATCGAGCTTCTGGTTTCAGATATGTTTATATTCATGGCTTTTGCTCGCGTATCACGTATGTTTAGCGCTTTATGTTCCCAAGTACCGTCACTGGTGGCCGAGGTCGTTAAGGCGCGGATTCGTCAGCGGGAGGTCTGGGGTTCGACTCCTACTAGGACCGTGCTCCCTGACTTAGGTATTTTCCAGGTTTTTCCTCAATGCACATAAATGCAAATCCCGGGGAGGTACCCTAAACTTAGGGCTGGTATACGTTTCCTTTAAAAAAAAAACTATATATAATTTCATTTCATATATCATCAGTGTCACCGTCTTTGCTGCCTCAGTAGTAAAAACGGGATTTAATCACTATTAAAAAAAATGTTCCCAGGCCCCTTAGCCTATTCATTTAATTGGTTGGTAATTCAATAATTCATTGATACGTTTGTTTATTCATTCTTTAGTTCATCTTTTATACATCATCCCCGGCTAAATATTTTAGTAAAAAAAAATTGAATAAATCTGTTGTTGATAATTATGTAGAAGATTAATGTTATAGGGCATTTTTTGTATGGAGAGTAAAATGAAACAGTATATCCAAAATAGTCCTTCTATTTTATATTAAGTATAAGTGCTTGTTTCCTAATATATCATCAGTGTCACCGCCTGTGGTGCCTCAGTAGTAAAAACTGGCTTTAATCACTATTCAAAAAAAAAATGTTCCCAGGCCCCTTTGCCTATTCATTTAATTTGTTGGTAATTCAATGATTCATTGATACATTTGTTTATTCATTCTTTTGTCCAGCTTTTATACATCATCTCCGGCTAAATATTTTTAGTAAAAAAAGGTTTTGTATATTTTATATTAAGTATAAGTGCTTGTGTTCTATATAATAAGAAATGTTTTATTATACGAAATGCGTTTGGTCTATGCTATGCAGTAAAATTATTTGTACAAATATTCTTGACTTAGATGAAAACATCTTTGCGGCAGGAAACTCTAGTGTTCAACATATGCTCTGGAATTCAAGAAGTATAGAATTCATGAAGCACGCAGCTAGGAGACTATACCATACAAACTGATGACGTGGAGTTGCATACACTACCTGATCTTACCATTTATCACCGATTAGTGTTTTATTACCCAGATACTTTGTATCTCATACTTATAAACAATATGCAATTGGAATCTCAGCTCACGTTTAGAATCTGATCACTTGTCACTAATACTTACTGAACAAAGCCAACTAGATCGAGCGAACCATGGATTAAAAAAGGGTATATTGCGCCCGCGACAGACTGGAGCAAATTTAAAGCCCGAATGCACAAACTGGCCATACCAGCACAGAGAAGATTAACAGCCTCCCTGAGGACGGCCAAGTTATACAGTATTGAAACACCAACAATCACACATTATTGGGTCACATTTCCCGATGTCATAGACAATGCATGCGGCTGTGGCGAGAAACCGGAGCACCAATTTTAAATTAACAGCGAATTGGTTGCATAAAGTAATTAAGAGTAATTAACCGCCAGCAATCATGACAGACGGATGCACGAAATTCAAACTGCATCCACTCGACGATTCCTTATGGCAAGTGCTACGGAGTTTTAAAAGCACTGGTGCACTGCATCCTAACACTCAGGTGCTCAAAAGTCAGGGTCAGTTTGTTTTCCCCACGACAGAGAAAGCCGAAATATTTGTGGTTATGGTGGAGTATCGTTTTAAAGAAAATTAAATCACCAATCACTTGCATAAGCGTGAGGTTGGCAAGTGGCGGAACATAGATAACATCTTCCATTGTTAACTACTCAGAGAGTGTTTAAACATATACAAATGCTAAAAACAGGCAAAACTGCAGAGGGAATGCGAAATGAAGACTTAAAACATATGCCACGGAAGTATTTTAGCGCATGTCTTATAAACTACTACTTTCCTGCTGCCTGTAAGCACGCTAAAGTAACTATGATACCAAAATCAGCAAAATCATTCGATACTCTCAAAATTATAGACCAACCAGTCTCCATTCCAATATTAGTAAAGTGTTGGAGAAACTTTCCTGTTGAAATATAAAACACAATTCGCACTATGGTGCAATTTCTAAATTTCAATTTTCTCTCATGTTACTCAAGAACTACAATTGTTAAAGTTAACGAATGATGTTACTGGACAGTTTAACAGAAGGTCATCCACTTTGGCATTATTTTTGGACACAGAAGTCGCTTTTGACAGCTGCTGGCATACAGGAAATTCAAACTACTTTAAAAAAAAATCCCAAATTCCACAATTTCCTTCCTCTCCTGTACAGCTATCTTCAAAATCGAAGTTTTTTCGTACAGATCTTCCAAACTAAGATTTTCCCTAGGAGAAACAATGGCCCGTTATATCTACGAGACCTACACTTGTGACTTTCCGATAGCAGCTAACTGAGGTGGCGATGTGTGCCGACATCGCGGTATTGTATCTCATCATACAAACTACAAATGTGCGCTCGCTTAAATATCTTCAAACTTTTGAAACAGGCTAGATAAATGGAAAATTAAAGTTAAGGACGAAAATGCATAACCGTATTCTTTTTCCAGAGCAAGAAATTTCCAGAACTTGAAATAAATATACATGGGCAACAAATACCCTTTGACGCCACATTGTACATTTAGGTTAAAAAATGTGCCAGAAACATCACATCACAAACGGAAGTGTCGGTCCTGATGGTGTAGTAGTTACCATACTTGCCTACTATGCCCAAGATCGCGGGTTCGAACCCGGTCAGGATCGATGGGTTTTTTCGGGGGTAAAAATCCAAAGTATGGCTTCCTTCGGAAGGGAAGTAAAACCGTGGGTCCCGTGACGTACATTTACGGCACGATAAAGAACCTCAAGCCTGAAAGAGAGGCCTCTGAGCCAAATTTGTCGGCCGTTTCACGCCCTGAGTTGAATGGGACGCTGATGACCTGAGATGTTAAAGAGCGTTCATAAATAAATCAATCAAAAAAACAAACAAACGGAAGTAGGCGGCGCCGCAATTTATGTGCCCCATTTTCTGAAGCAAACAAGTAAATATGTTAACAAAGATTTTTTTAATGGTGTTTAACCTCGTTTTTACTACTGAGACACCACAGGCGGTGAACACTGATGATACACGAGACGAAATGATATAGAGGGAAAGGCTTTTTTAAAGAAGGAAACATTCCAGGCATAAGTTTAGGGTAGCTCCCCGGCATTTGCCGGCTATGAGGACTGAGAAAAACCTGGAAAAAACCTCAGTCAAGGAGGACGGCCCTGGCGGGATTCGAACTCCGGACTTCCCGCTCTTGACGACCTAGGCCACCCGTGGTGGTACACAAAGCTTATACTATACAAACATTTTATCTCGAGGTTCCTCACATACGCACATTAAAAAAAAAAAAAAAAATAAAGTAATGGCACGCTAGCAAACAATCCGAAATATATTTCTGCGAAAATGATACCATGCCCCCATAATCACCAGTAGCGACACCATACATCAGGGGACAGAAATCAAGTTCATAACAGATTTTTTCGAATATAAAATTCAGAAACTACGGTAAAAAATTCGGGTGCATCCAAATGTGAATACTGGCGGAGATGTACATTATACTGGAAATATAAAAAGATCAAATTGGTCCTGTAAATATTTAAATACTTTAACATGTAAATATATATGCTAACCACTGTAAATAAAGACATACCGACCTACCTCTTACTATCAGCCCCCCTCTCTGTTACACTCTTTATCATCTTCTTTCACCTCCTCCTTTATTCATACTCTCCTCCTTCCTCCCTTTCATTCTCCCTGCTCTTCTTTTTCATGTACATTTTTAAATATACTAGTAAATACGCTAGAATTGCATTATCATCTTGTAAAAATAAATTGTTAGTAAATATGTTAGAGCATAATTTATTATCTATTTAGCTACGCAGAAAAGAAACGGAAACTGTTTCTCACAGCCCAAAGATAAGATTGTGTATGGGTTTTTCTCACAATATAAAAAAAATATAAGTAATAAATACAGTAAAATGTAAATAGGTGGTGTATTATTACATCCTGAAAGGGTAGCACTTGTAAGGCCGCAGGAAAATATTCCTCAATAAACAATCTCCAATCTCTCATTTACAACAGTCCCTTGTAGAATGCCAAGGAGTAAAGATGGCCGAAAGATTTGTCGAGGTATAAATTATTTGGTTGCAGACCCACGAAGTCATCATAAATAATCAACGCCGAAATAGCTCTAAATACAATTATAGTATCTTCTGACAATGAAATTAACCAGTTCAGCGTATTTTCATCGTATTTCCGGTTCTCGCCAACAAGATTCTGTAAATTAATCAAATTTTATTTTTTTCGATGCGGTTACACCAAAGACCTTGCCGACCTATTTCAAACGCTCTCCGAACGAACATAAACGGGAGAGCATGTCCGAGAGAACTGTGACCAACCAGCCTGCTTGAATCTAGTAATTAAACTTTGCTATCAAGTGTTTTATGCATCATTATTATTATTATTATTATTATTATTATTATTATAACCTCAATAGTTGTGATATTCCCATCGTAAATATGAAGTAGATCAACTCCGTGATCTAGTGGCAGATCAAGCTGTCTGGGCAAGGTTTTTTCGGAGTTTTTCTTTACGCTAAGAAGGTGAATACCAGATTGCTTTTAAGCCTCTAGGACTCCGATCTCTTTAATTCAATTAATTTCATTCATTCCTACATATTTACACCCATAGTACTTAATGTATGCAACCTAAAGTGGTCGCGATACAATCAAAGCGACAATAAATAAAACATTAAAACATTGAAGATCGGTATCCTGTGGAAATAGTACATAGAGGTGGATTCTATATTAAGTGCACTATGTATCGTGACATAGGCTTTCTTGTGCAGCATATTAGAATGGAATAATGATTGAAAGGCGATTATTTTTTCAAATTATATTTACACTTCAGTTGTTTAGTATGTAACAGCACAGTACTGTACTAATCTTTACTGTTTTCTGTTATCCCTATTCCCTTTGTGTCCTGAGCACCGAGGTATTATTGTATTTTCTGCCGTGTCTACCTGCCAATTCTACCTATTTGCTCTATATGTTATCATTTATTTCTTTTTTGTTAGTATCCGTGGAAAAATTAATATTTTCCTTGCTTTGTGCCAATATCAAAATACAGGCACGCATACGTGTATTTATTTCTGAGTTATTTAAATGTTCTGATTCAGTTATGGGCTCATGGATTGCGAAGGGCGAAGTTCAGTGTGATAACTCATAGTTCTAATTATTCGATAAAGTTATTGTTTCTCAAATGTTCTCTATCATTCTGCTTGAGGGTGTTTTCATTACATTAATTTAACCATCTCCACTATTTCTCTTAAAGAGAGAATCCTTATGTCAGATTTCAATGATTCCCCAATGCTGCTTGCTCTCATTGTTGTGTTAATTTAAGGATCAATCTCTGTTCCCAAAATTTATATGTCTATGTTCTTTATCTAACCTTATCTGGTTCCCAAACTCTGTAATAAAAATTCGAATTCACAGTTCAATGGTCATATTGAAATTGTATCGGTGTGAATGGCCGAGGTTCTTAAGGCACGAATTTGTGAGGGAAGTCTTGAGTTAGATTCCCACCAAAACCACTTTCAATATCTGAGGTTTGTTTCCAGTATTTTTAATTTCAGTACTTAAAAATGGTAAATGGCGGGGGAGGTACCGTAAACCTAGGCATGGAACGGCTCCTTCCTTTATTTATTTTTTTTTTAACAATTTATAATTTTATCTAATGTATCACCAATGTTCACCACATGGTGCCGCAGTGATAAAAGAGGGCGTTAAACATTAATAAAAGAATTAATTTGCAAGTGAACTTTTAAAAATACACGCATGCTATGATAAAATTAACGCATAAAAATCTGCAGACCTTAAAGTTTTTCATTTTAAAAACAACAAAAATATAATAATAATAATAATAATAATAATAATAATAATAATAATAATTATAATAATTCTTAATAAGTCGTCCTGGCATCTAGGTGCCTATATCAGGATATATATATATATACAGTTTCTATAGATTATTATATTTTTCTTTTCTCTTATATTTTTAACATTATTTGCACAGATTGTATCTGTAACTAATTAAACATAAGTAATTAACAAAAATGACAAGAACAAAACAACCTCAATTTAAAACACTGAAACAATTCTCTAACTGGAAACTAGTCAGCAAATAAAACCATATCTGTTGGCCAGGTATACTGTAATAACTAAAACTTAAATTCAATAATAAAAACTGAAGCCAAAACTACCAAAAACTAAAACTACTGTCCGTCGAAAGCTGACGGTTACAGTGCTGGTAACCAGCACCCCTCAGTTAAATTTTTATTTAATCTATCTATTCCCTGTATCAATTTTATTGGTTTGTACATATTTATATTTTGTAACTATTCCACTACACTTTATTTATGTCACTTTCACTTGTTCACTAGAATTCCATTTCCACCTATCCAAAACAGCACCTCACTTATCTTCACTACGCTCCTAAGTGTTCAAATTATGACCGAAAACAATTTAAACCAATCAATAACTACGCTATTTACTCACCATACACCACCCATTTTATAAAACTTTGTTTCTTCCTTCGTAGCTTCCATAATTCGCCCTCTTTTCTTCCCCCCTGTGGCTCTCCAATCCATCATTTGATCCCTTCTGCTCCTACCTGCATCTTCACACATCAATCATTCCAGAATTCTCCCTTTGTCGTCTCCGTTCTTCCCCTTCGGTTACCGGTCTGTCATTGTTTAAATTATAGCCCAATGGGTATTATCGTTAAAGTCGTTAATTTTATATGCTTTCTTGTTATTGGGTTTGTTGACTGATGATATGTTCCATGTCTTGTCATTGTTTATACTTTCCAGTATTTATAGTTATTATTACGGTTTAGATGGTGATTGTTGCCAATGCTTTTAGGTTGTTTGTCTATTACATCTCCATCTTTTTTCTTCTTCGCCGTGACCTTCATACTTCTTTGTTGATATCATATGGTTGTTTATCGTCTTTATTGCTGTTGTGTGCAAGGTTATTGTGGTCAAAGTGGTCAAGTCGTCAATGTCCTTTGCCTCTCATTCTTCTTTCTCCTTCGCCGCCGTCACATATCTTACATCATTCCACTCTTTGAATGTACATGTATAAATTCTTCTTTTTCATTCTTCACCGCCATCACATAGTTGCATTTTCCAGTTCTTAACTCATATAAAGTGAGGATACCGCCACAACCGGAACAAGGGAGATATATTCGCTTGTAGTAAAAGTTTAATTTTAATGTATGTGTTTATGTTTTTACCGAAAGCAGAAAATGATACTGTATCTAAAACAGATAATAATAAGCACTAACGTGTGTTATAAGATTTTTTTTTAAAATGATGCCCCTCAGCCGCAAAACATTGCTGGCATTTGAAATTCCTCTAGTTCACCTAACAGTTGCCGAACAGTTTCTCACCTTGAACATGAATTGTAGGATATATTCTTGCGAATCGCCTTAGCACTTCCCTGCAAGAATGCTTTTTCATATACGCACGTTACATATATACACCTTTCTTTAAACTGCCGGGGTGGCCGAGGTCGTTAAGGCACGGACTCGTGAGTGGGAGGTTTGCGGTTCGAATCCCGCCAGGACCGTCCTCCCTGACTGGGGTTTTTTCCAGGTTTTCCTCAGTCTTCATAACTGGTAAATGCCGGGGAGGTACCTAAACTTAGGCCTGGAACGCTTCCTTCCTAAAAAAAAAAAATCCTTTCCCAATTTATCATTTCATCTCGTGTATCATCAGTATCCACCGCCTGTGGTGCCTCAGTAGTAAAAACGGGCGTTAAACACTACTAAAAAAAAAAACTCTCTTTAAGACTATATTTATATAATGGAATAACCATGAGGGGTAATTCGCAAACAATTAACGCACCCAGAAATACACAAAGGTACAACCACTTGGTAACAAAGCCTACTTAAAAAAATTAAAAGTCACTAGCATTATACGGCTTTGACTAGTTACTTTCAATTCGCAGTCAAGCTCTGCCAGCCCGAATTCATTGTACCATTTTCATTGTTCAGGACCATTAAATTTTATATTGGAATCAACGTTTGTTATGCACAATGTTTTAATGAACGTTTTCTTATTTCCTTGAAATAATTATATTGATATCTGGACGTAAACGTAGGAACAAAAGCAAAACTACACAGAAATTTAAGTTATATCCAACCTTATTGTAACGAAATTTTCCTCCGTCAAAGTGCTTGTTGAAATCACTGTACAACGACAAGTACATAAAAATATATTAATATGTTTAACACTATTAATTTCACGGATAGTGCATTCCGAATTCACAATTGGTTATTTGTTATAATCACCAATCTCATATTATTTAGGGTATTTATAAGTTTAGGATAAACGTGAATTATTAAATTAAAATAATAATAAATTTAATTTGAAAGCAGCTCCTAATACACGTTAGTAATAATATTAATCTTGTCTTGAACTGCAGTATTACAAATTTGACATTTATACAAGTGCAGATCAGAATCAGTCAGTAGAATACAATGACGATCTCTATAATGGACTTATTGTTTCTCTATTGATCAGTTTTATAATTTTATTTCTGTTCACTTTATTTTAAGTTATATTATTTGATAAGAAAGATAAATTCCCTTTATATATTTACGGTCGGAGAATTTACACTGAAAACAAAAGGACAAACTTTTCCTATTGCTAAAACCCCCTTAATTGTACTTTGACTACGAAGTTGGCTAAGATAAGCATTAACACCTAAGCATTGTTGTGGTGCATTTACAGGTATTTTTGAAAATGCTACACTATTGTTAGAATGAATAGCGTTTAACGCCCGTTTTTATTACCAAGGCACCACAAGCGGTGGACACTGATGATATATGAGATGAAATGATAAATTGGGAAAGGCTTTATTTAAGGAGGACTGAGGAAAACCTGGAAAAAACCTCAGTCAGGGAGGACGTCCTGGTGGAATTCGAACCACAGCCCTCCCGCTCACGAATCCGCGCCTTAATGACCTCGACCACCCGTGCGGTTGTAGTGACAATGAACCAGGTTATTCCTGAATTAGTAACTTGAAATATAATTCATTTCTGAAGTTCCCAGTTAGAGAACAGTGCTGCAAAATAATTGGCATAATTTTATGAAAGTTCATTATCTCCATATAAACTATTCTTAATTTTCAGCTTAGTACTACAGATTACGCATGTACCTAACGAAAGCGTTTTAAAATATATTGAACTGAAATATTGGGATTAGTGCATTTCTAAATTGTGTGGCATATTAAGGAGTCTTTTTCATTCTCTCATTTATAAAGTATGTTTATGCCCTTGAATCGCATAGAAAATCAGTGTTACATTATGCAGTGTCATGGATTTACGATTGTCTGCTTGAAAGAAGCAACACTAAAAATGACTGAATTCAGCTTAGAGTCATGTAATCTTACGCCCTTTTTATAAACAAAACAAATAAACAAATCTGCTTACAAAATCAAATTATAATAGGTAGAAAAACATAAAGAAAGCCTATTGTGTCTCATAAGGGCAAAGGCCTCCTAACAAGTAGAGAAGGCTCGCTTTTTATTAATGCGGCGAGCTATTCTACGCTAGTTGTTCGTATGCTGTTTAATACACTCTGACTGATTTGTCCTTTGGTTACTCCATTCTCACTGCACTAGTTGCTTCTCGAGAGATTTCCATTTTTCTTTTTTTGTTGCTACTCTTGACCAATGTGAACCTGCATGTTCCTTGAAGAGCTGTCCATCTTCTTGTGGATCTGCCTTGTGTTCTTTTTGCTATTTGGGGGTCCCACATAGAGATCTATTGTCCTGCATTCTTGCGACGTGACCGCCCCATTGCCATTTGCTTCTGGTAGCTATTTGTGCAATGTCTGTTGTCTGAGATAATTGATGTATTAATATAGGTATTTTGTCTTTTAAAGTTATTCCCAGGATCTTGCGTTGCATTTTCCTTTTGCATATTTGAATTTTATTCTTTTTTTGTTTGTTTGTTTGTTTTTTTTTTTTTTTTTTGTTATTGACCATGTATGGAACCCAAGATATAAACAGGTTTCGAGCGTCTGGAATCTGATATTCTTAGTTAGTGTTTGGTCTAACAATATAAATTTAAGGGCCCAAAATGCTCTTCAGGTTAATGAGATCCTTTGTACTTCTTTTTCCATTTTATCATGGAAGGAAATCTGTTATCCTAGGTGCGTATATTCGTTCACATATCATATGTCACAGGATCACAACAGGTAAATTACAACATAAACTTATAAGTAGTTTCTGAGAAAAAGGATTATTGATATTAGTGTTAATGTTTTTTTTTTTTTTTCTCCTTCTGTAAAATTTAGTATTTGGTAGTTACGCTCGGTTGACTCTGATATACAGATATTATGTTCTCTCAATTTTTAATGCAGCATTATGAGGTATTTGGTGGACTTATTTCAATGGAGCTGGTATCATTGGCTTAGAGTACGATATGTTCCGCGTTAGCCATAATATGGTTCTTGTTCTTTACTGTTAATATTACGTATATGAAATACCTAACTCCCAAGCCAAATTTTCTGCACTGGGAGGTCCATGATGCCGCTTAAATCGCCTTTTGTTCTTTATAAGTAATCCCCTTTTTTGTAGCATTTGTTCCAGTAAAAACATCTCTCTGACTACCTGACGGTGTGGTAAATACCTCTTGGAAACGAAAAGCTTGGAATACAGTGCCCCTTGTATGGAATCTGTGAATCACGATGCGCTCTCAGTGTACTAGTTTTGTAAGTGTGTGTATATATCTATATAATTTACAGTCGAAATTGATCATAGTTGCTATACAGACGGAATAGTTCTTAGATTCCTTGTAGGGGGGAGGGACTATGCCGGCTTCGTGATACTTAATCTGGAAACAGTGTCATAGGCCCAGTTATGATCCCTGGCCGCCCATGCCTCCCTTATCTTATCCCTTCGTGCTGGATGTGTCTCTCTTTGGGAGAGTGGGTGGGCTTAGGAACAAATCACTCTTGGTGTGCCTGAAAAACAGATTTTCCTTTTGAATTTAGTTCAATTCAACCTAGAAGCCATAGTCGTGTTCTTAATTGTGGAAAATGTTTTTTTAAAACATTACGTCAATATACGTTAGAATGTATACGTAATCTGCATGAAATCGATATTAACACAAATCGCAAAATTTTACGCGCGCAGGTCAGAACTATGGTTATAAATATGCATAAATACATCTTTCAGAAAATTCTTAAAAATTGAGTGCTTTTTGCACAGAGTAAGAATTTAACAACCTAGTATTGCTGTATTATTGCACATTCTGTTACAAAATCGTGGAAAAAAAATGAAAAGTGAAACAAGAAATGCTTCTACTTATAGATCTCCCGGAAAAGGCCGCATAATCCAAAAACCTGTCATAAATTTGGATTAATTCCAAAATTGGGTTGTACATCTGCAACACATTAAGAGAAAATTCCAATTTGGTGAATTTAAAAGGAGATATTATAGAATAAAACGCTTTATTTCCTCCCAAGTCACAATTTTAAATTCTCTGGGATTTAAGTTATAGGAGAATAAAGTATGGCAGAACACTTTTGTTGCACAGAAGTGATATTGTTGTTATTAGATAAATGATCCGCACATTATCAATTAAGTTAGATTTATAAGTGATATCAAACTCAACTTTTAACTGAATTACAACCTGGATTAGTCAAAATGACATCAGAAAGATGTATGGCAAGATAGAGGCATCAAACTGCCCTTGATAAACGAGTTAGACTCATTATATTCCATAAAAGGCTGGCAAAAAAGGTTTATGACCCAAAATAAATCAAGTTTTAATTTCAAATGTTAAAAAAATTGAAAAAACGCTGAATTGAACGAAAGCACCTTAAATAAATAGCTTGTTAACAGCTTTTTTAATTAATTGGTAAACGATTGTATAATATTGATGAACGAAGCTACTAACCATTAGATAAACTACAACACAAAATGAAGAAAAAAATAGATGTAAGAATAGCTTCAGGAATATAGGACTAACATATGATCAAACAGAAACTAGCTCAAGTTATTAGTCCGTAATTCACCATATAAAACTTAAGAAAGTGACAATTAGTTAAGTAAAATAGCTTTAGATGTGGATCACCAACTTATTCGTTTGCCAATATAATCCCATTGAGCTTCTCTGAGCTAAAATATTTTTAATTGGTTTATTTACGGAAGCTTTACTTCCTTTCTCAAAGAAGGTTGAAAATATCCTCCGATCCTGGCGGGCATTGAACCCGCGTTCTTGGGCCTACGAGGTAGGAATGATTATCACTAGACAACCAGGGAAACATGGCAGGACTAACTAACTCGTGAGTATGACTATGTGTCGGTACTAACGAAGCTTTGTACAGAATTAGAAGAGAATACGGGTCTCGTATTGAACATCAAGAAGAAGATTTTCTTAAAGAACCTGAAAGAAATAACATCTCATTATTGACTTTAGGGACGATGAATCCGACACAGATACCAGTGAATGTCAAAAGCAGTAGAGGATTAAAACAATAACACCCGCTTTCTATTTTTGCAAATAACCAAATTAATTTCTTAGGGGCCCTTGGAGGACGGTTTGAGAGTTTTTCTGGGAGGACCTGGGGGTTAGATTTGGAAGAGAACTCTGGGTAACGTGAGAAACAGGATTTGAAGTTGTGCATGGCTCATCTCTCACAGACTCATCACCTCTTATGAAACAAACTGCCCTCTTTTGACAGAAAGGACGGCCAGTTGAAAACTCAGGTGGAACTCTTACTTGGAACGAGACTAGAAGACTCTATAATCGATTTTGTCCCAAAGAGGTCAACAAAATAGCGAAGAATATACAACGGTCCAGAGCCTTAATTAATTAGAAGTAGAGGAAGGTTCCAGGATTTCATGGAGGCGCTTCTGTAGTTCTATAGAAAACAAAACAAAACAAATGCTCGATGACCTCACCTGTGCCCCGCCGACCGGCGTGTCCAGTTTGACAATAGACGGTAAAATAGTTACACAACAGAAATTGACTGAGCAATTTTAATTATACCTTACAAAAGTTCAGGAGTTATTGATAAAATTCATGGTTTGCATAGTTTTATTGAAAGTATAAGAAATAAAATCCCAGAAGAGCAACTAATTCATACTTTCAAAGACAATAAATTTCATTCGAAAATGTAGAACTATGACACCCGTAAGGATATATGGAATGGAATTGAAGGACTTTCTAAATCCAGTTTTTTTGACATCTATATCTGGGCTTTTTGTAGTAAGGTCGAAAAAAGTGAAACAAGGAGTAAAAAAAAAAAAAAAATACAATTGATTCAAATCCAAGTTCTCAGAACACAGCATTGAACGAAACGCAACAATTCCGCTCGACCACTCAAAGTTTTATAGCATATGCTTATCAGCCGCTAGTGTGTGGGAACTGTGCTCTCGCCTCGAAGCTTTACTTGGTTATTATAACCCTTTAGTTTTGTTTTAAACTCTTTTTGAAATTTTAACATCAATATTAACTTGGCGCAAACTATTAAGCCTGACAAATAAAACATTATATGCCGTAGATTATGTCACAGTTGCATTATTAACTTATTAAACTTTTATGTGACTGTACAATATCCATTATGTGGCGCGTGTGTTAAATTTGTTGTACCCTAACACTTTTCACTTTGAATAGATTCACCATTTTGTTTTAAATAATTCTGATATTTGATGTATATGATAGGCCGCTTGTTTTGATATCAACGATGGTCGGCATATAGAAGACAATTAACTAAGATACTTCGAGTTTGTTAACCATCAAAATTGGACAATATTGGGTTAACCAAAAGCGGAAAAAGGTAAAAATTGGTCTAGGAACCGCAATTAATGTTTCTTTTCAACAAAACTCCGTGTTTCTTTAGAAAAAAACATTAAAGCATTTTCCGAAAATCAGAGCAATCGGACCATATAGGAATAAGGGTTACACCTGAAAAACGAATGCGGATTAAAGCGGAATATAAAAATCGCTCTAGCAGTCACAATTTTCATTTTTAAGGGAAACTTGACGTGTGCCATTGAAATAAAATAGAAAAATCAGTGAATTCGAACCACTAGAGCGGTTGCCTGAAACCCAGAATTCAAAATTCGTTTTGTGGCATTTTTATATTTGTTTTTTCGTAACGAAACTTTGTATATAATAATTGAATAAAATAAACGATTTAATTTCTAAAAATCAGAAAAAATTGGGTCATTAGGAGTTGGGGTTTATTAGAAAACCCAAAATATTAAAATCCCTTTAGCAGTATCAATATTTTTTTTCATAATAAAACCTCAGTATATACGATTTAATTCAAATGAGAAAAACTGTTTATAAAATCGTGAAATCAGATGTGGAAATCAACAGGAGTGGGAATTTACGTGAAACCCAGAATTTAAAAAGTACACTAGAGGCACCAATGACTGCTTTTTCGCAACGAAACTTCGTATATACCATTTAAATAAAATTAGCAAAATAGTTGCTGTAAATTAGGTAAATAAAAATATTAGGGTTGGAGATTTACCTGAAACCCAAAATTTAATAATCGATCTAGTGGCTCCAACATTTGTTTCTTCATAACAAAATTGGATATATTTTTTTAAATAAAAAGGTAAAATTATTTTCTGAAAAGTATGAAAACTGGACCTTTAGGTGTACTTGAAAATCGAAATTTAAAAAGCACTTGAGTTTAACTCCCCCCATATTGTTTTAAAATAAAAAATAAATGAATTCTGCATATAAACTGTATTTATAACCATGCATATGTTTCATAATTAAAAATGCATCGTAGTGAAGAAAGCAAATTGAAATATTAATCTAATATTTGTTTTGAGAATTATATTTGTAGGTAAGAGAAAATGTTTGCGTTACACGTTTATACTGCAATAACATTTAAATTATATTTCAAGATCAATGAAAATGGATGAAACGTTAGGTTGTACTCGTATATAGTTGATTGTGCATATTTGCTTAATACATTGTAATTTTTAATAGTAATATATTTTTCTTTTATTGAAACATATGAACATTTTCTATAATACACAATGCAACTCTCCCGTTATTTTTCTCTATTTTAATTAATGTAAAGGTGATATTAAGGGCTTAGCTCATAAACATGTTTACACTTAAAAATGTTTAAAAATATCCTTTGGGGCAGTTTTAATGTCCTTGGCTCTGTTTTAATATAGCCCGACGTTGGTGACATCAATATAGGACAATATGGGGATGATGACGTTGATTTAATTAATGCCTCACGTTCATGAGTAAAATATGAGACTGTTTGATGTATGTGACTGTCTTAGGGGTAGCGGAGGTTCATGACGATTTAGGTGCGGGGCCGACGTCGGTTGGGCTACTGTACGTAGTCTCCTGTTGCGTAGACTCTTGTCGTAGTATCATGCCTCGACTGCTGAAGTTCATCTACTACTCCCTTTCCAATAAGAAGTAATCAATATCTCAGGGAAACCGTTTTATTAACAACGAGTCAATGGGAACGTAAGAGAAGTTGTTGGTATAAATGAATACGCGTCACCCCAAGCTTGTTTTTTTAACTCTCACACGCACATAACTTACATAAAACGGTAGCTTCTAGCTTAACAAGTCTCTTTAAATGGTCGAAAAACAGCACAGCGACCTCGGTTCTACAAAGGACACCCTGCTTTCTTCAGCCTGTTATTGTTAAAATTGTCACTATAGGCAAACGGCGTCAGACACTTCTTAAGTTACAAGAAATTTATCGACATAACATATGTACAGTAATACAAATTAATACGCTAATCATAATGCTATGTAAATACAAAGAAATACATCACCAATGTGAAAATAATGAGAATAATAATAGTGGTAATAAGAAAAACAACAACAACAACAACAATAATAATAATAATAATAATAATAATAATAATAATTTGGTTTCTTTATTGAGACAAATATAGATTGCAAGAATTCTAATTCTGTTCCCATAATGCCATACAGTAATGCCATGACTTATTTCATTAATGAATAAGTCCTTAATTCAGATTTTATTTCTTTTATAAAGTTATGTTACTAGTTGAGCAATTCACTTAATTTACGCAGCTCCTGCATGACGAACACTTTATAAATTAAAAGTGGGCTGTTTTAATTAAAGTCAATCCATCTTTGAAGATAAACCATGCATGCAAAGAACGTCTAAAAAGTACAACGAACATATGATATGGTATTAAATGACCGGCGAATTCATTTGGGAAAATATTGAGGATAGAGTTATTTGAAAGAAACTTGTTGGCTATGTCTTTTTACACGAAGAATGAAATATATTCAAAAAAACTAAGCGCAAGATGGGAGTTGCTCTTGCTAACAGTAGATCAAAAATGCATTCCTATGAAATATCTCAACAGTGTTAGGAGCATTTTAACAGCAACAGCACTGATTTTGTACGTCGATATAGAGCTATGAACTAGATCTAATCCTCTATCAATCACCATATCTAAATATCAATCAATACAGTAGACAGTGGCCGGTTAAGAGCCAAAGGAGATAAAAGGAGTTCCATCTGTAGCAAAGGTAATGGCATCACTCTTTTGCATCCCAAAAGAAATTTGACTGATTGATTATCTTTAGAAGGGTAAAACTATAACCGAAGATCACTATTTCAAGTTTTTACATAAACTGCATAAAAACGTCACTAAAATATCGTGTTTGCAGAAGAGAGAATAATAGTTCATCAAGGAAATATGCATGCTCATAAGCGTTTTATCATTTGGAAAATTGGGATATTTGAAGCATGAATTGTTATATCATCCACTCTACTTCCCAGATTTGGTTCCCTCTTACATCCATTTGTTTCCAAACTCATGATTTTCCTCATTTTCCTCAATTCATTAAGGAAATATGCATGCTTACAAATGTTTAAGCAATTGGAAAAATTGGGACATTTGAAGCATGAATTTTTGTATCATCCGCACTACCTCCAAGAATGGGTTCCCTCTTACTTCCGTTTGTTCCCAAGCTCATGATTTTTCTCGCTGGTTAATTTTTTTAATCAAATTGTAGTTGTAGAGAAGGCAGCCCTTCCCGAAAATCTTCCGAAAATGAAAGTGGTAGTGGAGTATTATATACCTTAGGGACGATTATGATGAAAAATAAAAGTAAAATAAATTAACAACTCGTTCGTCCATTGCTACGCCGAGGAACGTTTCACGCCGCTTTCATACGTAAGTCGCTAATGTTTACGTTGGTTCTTTTCTAGTATTACAAAATGTCATGTTTTTCTGCAAGCGTACTCTCAAGTATTTATCATGGAATTTGTGTTCCTTCCTCCAAAGCAACGTGTGAACATTAAGCCTTGAACAAGATTATTTTGCTAGAAGTGTTCCTCTGCACGTTTGCTAAGTGCCTCAGTATTTATCGTTATAAACCCGCCAGGCTGTCCGGCAACGTTTATGCGCAGGATGGAGAAACAGCAGGAATTTAAGATGGCGTTGTAGCCCATAAACTCCGTTGCGTACAGGATGCAAGTCTACATTTGTTTGCAAGTATGTATGCGTAATAAAAGCAACATACATTGCTACTTTGGGGAAGGAAAATGGCTATTCCTTTTTCGTTAATGACCGTCCCCATCGTCTTTTAAAGCGTTCTGCCCCTAATGAGTTTGACTTTTGTAGATACGAGCACCGGGAAGAGAAATGTTGTACATAACAAGATGCTCACTACCTTGGCCTCCCCCTATGCCTCCTACTAATTATTAAATCCTTCTATACTAGCAACGTCTTAACTCACGCCCCACGCTCCCTCTGCATAAAAGGGTTTACCGCTTAATTCTCCAGACACCGCTTTTCTTCTCCATCCTTCCACGTTCATCTCACCAGCAGTGAAACGCTTGATTAAATCTCGTCCTAATTTGCAACTCTTCTCATATTTAGGCACAGTTTGGAGTGTAGGTATACTGTTATCTTCGTGTATGATTATCATAAGAACAGGCGACGTCTCATATTGCATGGCCCTTGCTCAAGGGACGTGCTTATCAACGGAAATGTAGCCCTTAAATTCTATCTTGTTCTAATGTTCTGTAAGATATCCGTTTAAAAGTCAATAATATTAAGCTTGATTTTATGGAATGTCAACTGCTAAGCACTTGCTAAGGAATAGGTATTTTTCATGTCAACAATGAGATTTGGAAAATAAAGGATTAAAACTTAAATTATATTTACTTTTGAAAGCAACCAAATTTGAATAATATTTATTGTGATAAATGCCATAAAATTAATTTTAGAAAAACTTTTCCAATATTCATTAAAACAACCATAATGAAGAATCACAGTGGAGTGACTCAGGTGGTAAACGCTTGAAATTAGCATTCGGGAGATCTCATGTTCAAATCCCTTCGCATGGGCATTCTAACCTTTTATTTTTAAGGTTTTTCGTGGTCTCCTCTGGCCACACAAGTAAATGCTGGGGCTGGATAATAACTTGCCACGGACTTTTTCATTTCATTTCCTTGTTCGTCGTTTCAGAGTTGCAAGTCAGAAGACTTGGGTTGCTGGTGAACAATGTACAACGGTGGAATTTGTACTGGCTTCTAAACCTTTCAAGGTGCTGAAAAACTTTTTAGGAGAGACTCCGCCAGTGCCATAAGAGATAAATAATAAAAGCGCTAAAAACCCCACCCCCTAAAATATTGACCGCCCTTCGTATCCCTCACTTTATCCTTTCCTCCCTGAGATTTAGTGGGATACAACATACTCGTTGGACTTTGTCTTATCTAATCCAACCCAATATTGCAGAAGTCACCTATCTCAAGCTGTAAGAAGTTTACAAAAGAACGACAGGAGTAGAAAAATAAAAGCGATATATAAATCCTCTGCTCTTACTTGTTTTAGAACAATTTATAATTAAATAAAAAAAATTAAATAAACAAATATCTGTGTTTTGTTTCGTAATACTATGATATTAAGAAGGAATAAATAACATATTTAGACACTCAATAATTTATATTTGCCACTTCGTTTTCAATTGAACTGAAATTATGATAACCTTTAGCTTAATTTCAGAATATTAATGAGCTAATGTAACATTTAGAAATGTAACTCTTCTAAGTAATATTATCATAGTATACAGCAGACGAAACGGCTCTAAAGAAAATTTAAGGCACAAAACAGTAGATACATTTGAAAAAAACATATCTATTGTTAATACACAAATCACACTTATCCTATAACACCACGGGTGGCCCAGGTCGTAAAGCAGCGGACTCGTGAGCGGGAGGTCTAGGGTTCCAATCCCGCCAGGACTGTCCACCCTGACAGGTTTTTTCCAGATTTTCTTCAATAAATGACAAATGCTGGGTACGCACTCTTAACTTAGGCCTGGAACGCTTCCCTCCTTAAAAATAAATCCATTCCCAATTTATCATTTCATCTCATGTGTCATAAGTGTCCACCGCCTGTGGTGTTTCAGTAGTAAAAACGGGCGTTAAACATTATGCAGTCAGACACTAATCCTATATACTTAATAATGTATTTCATCGGTAATAAGTTATACAGAATGAGAATATAAAACTCATTTTAGGACAATTGACTAAATGAGATATTAATACAGTACCTCTTGTGAAAAGGAATATACAATAGACCTTGACTTTCTTTTTCTAAGTTTGCTCATTGTAATTATCGTATTTTATATAACCGATCATTTTTTTAATGGCGTTTACTTCCCATTTTTAATACTTAGGTGTCACAGGTGGTGGACACTGATGATACACGAGATGAAATTATATATTGGGAAAGAAATTTATTTTTAAGAAAGGAAACGCTCTAAGTTTAGGGTACCTCCCCGGCATTTGCCATTTATGAGGAACGAGGAAAATCTGGAAAAAACCTCGTCAGGGAGGATGGTCCTGGCGGCTGGATGTCTATCAGTCTTCGTGTGAGATAAAGATAATTATAATTTGGATTTATCTTTGGCTCACTTATTTTTGGAATTGCTTCCTAGCGTATATGTTTTATATATGTCTTTCTGCTAAGCTACGTAAATTTCCATCAAGTTAAGAGTAATATATATAGCTGAAATTTTCTGTTATGTTCTGCTGATTTTGTAATGTTACACAGATGTGAGTGGAGGCTTAAAGATTTTCCTTCCAATAAACTCAGACTTTTCATTATCCTATGCATCACGTTTCATTTCGCTTTTGAAGAAAACGGGGGAAGAGAAGAACAGGGAGAAACTAATAATGGACTTGCCCTTCCACACTAATACCCTTCTTATAATAACAATAACAGCACATAACGGCATTCTTATATCAGTCATCTCATCCCAAAATCGCACAGAAAAGGTCTCCAGTATTCAGCGGAGTCATGGTTAGCTGTTTTCTCAATGAAATGCTAAAGCTGAACGAAAGAGAGTCTCCAAAGTATTCTCTACGTTCCAGCTTTTCTTTTGTATAACCGCCCCAACTCCACGGCGATGGAATCAATAATTTGCAACGCAGAGCTAGCCGTGGGGTTCTGCAGTTATATTTAATATCGTCCGTAATCCATAGGAGCCCTTCTGCTCTTTCCCCACTTGTAACAATGCTTTCTGTTGTCCGTATGAAGCTAAGTCTTGCAATAATGAAGTCGTCCGGGAGGACTCATTGTTAAGACGTAACAAAGATCCGTAGGTAAAGGGGCGGGGATACGAGAGACTCGTGCAAGCAACAGTGAAGCATGCTAGTAGTGGATGATGAGGGTGACCGAATTTTTAAAGTTCTGTGTGTTTTGCATGCGCTGAACTGAGTCCCTTATTTGAATGGTTTCATATTGCTTCTCTATGGCGGTAAATCTCCAGAGATTTTGGTTCAACCGTCCACATATCCCATGATTAATGTTAAACAGCTCAAAGTGAACTTGGAAACAATGGGCAGGGATTTATTATTATTTTTTTTGAATGATTTATTTATGGACGCTCTTTAACATCTCCAAGCACCAGAGACTTCGATGAGTGAATGTGAGATTCCGACACACAGCAACAGGATTCATGAAATGACTTTCTCTTTTCATCTTGACCTACATTTCTTGTTAACCTTCGTGAACATTCCATACGCAGTTCGACTTCCAATTACTTCTCCCAAACCTTGCTAGTAAGCGTGTTTAAGCAACTAGATTCCGGGTTTTAAAATTAAAAGTCTTTGCTGTTATTACCAGTTTCATTCTAACATTGTGCAACGTTTTCCTTTATCACGTAAGTAACTGTAAAATCTCACATTTACTCATCGAAGTCTCTGGTGCTTGGAGCGAAACTTCTGGGTAAGTTGCGCATTTAATAATACCCAAACATTATATCCCATACATTTCATTTGTGTTTTAATCTCAAGAACAGGCTTATTTTTCCTCGGCGTATAACAAACGATTGGTCGACAAGCAAAAATGGGAGGTTAACCTAAAACTCGCGATAGAAAATAGATTCCGAAATAGTTCTAGCGACACCCTGGTAAGAATAAATAGTTATTCGAAAATCGAAAAGCGTGCTAGCGCGTAATTTTCTGTTAACATAGCACTTATTTAACAAAAGCATTGTGGTAACTATGAAACTATTTGCATGTAAGAGCGCTCAAATAAAATTTCAAATCGAATGCCTATGTTTGCTGTTTAAAGAGTGTGCATTTTTATTGTCACATGTAAATTTCTTCTTAAATACACAAAGTTTCTTTATGTCTCAGTTCAAAAATGTAATAGTGTATAGTTTATCTATCACTTAATACATTTTTTGTATGTTTTAATCTAAATTGTAATATGAATGCTAAAAAACGCGATTTCTCTTTTGTAGGCTGCATACATATTTAACAAAAGCATTGCCGTGAAGATAGAAATATATTGCAGGTAAGGGCGCTCATTCAGAAAATCGATTGTTTAATTAGTAGCGCGTTTTTTTGTTGACACAGGAACTTTTCTGAGATTCCTTTATGACACCAAGGACTCAATTTATAAATATGGTTGCCTTTAATCATATATAGCTGTATATGTCAAACATTTCATTTAATAAACAAGGAAGGAAATGTGATTTCTATTTTGTGAGATTGCAAGAATTTAAATTTTGTTCCTCGTAGAGTAATTTCACTATAGAAACCGGAAAATATAACCAATGTTTAAATATCATATATTTAATTTCGTGTTTTAATCTGAAGAAATCTAAAAATGTGATTTCAGATTGCAAGAATTTTAACTTTGCTCCCCTTAGAGTAATTTCACTATAGACAAGGGAAACTACAAGGCTGTTTAAATATCGGTGGTCATACATTTCATTCTGTGTTTTAATATCAAGAATTCTAAAATTATTTAGACTGCTTGTATATTTAACAAAATCATTATGGGCAACTGTGAAAATGCAAGGGCGCTCATTCATAAACTCCATCGTTTATTTTACGTTTAATTAGTAGTATAAACTTCTGAAATACACGATGTTTCTTTATGCCTCCAAAGACTCAGTTCATAAATATCGTTATAATTAATAGTATATAGCGTTATGCACAATTTTTGTGTGTTTTATAATGTGATTTCTCTTTTATAGGCTGCATGCATATTTAATAAAAGCTATGTTATTCTTGCACGCTCATTCAGAAAATCAAATGTATATTTACTTTTTATTTAGTAGTTGACACATGTGAACTACTTCTTAAATACATACATGATTCCTTTATGTCGCTAAGGGTTCAGTTTATAAATATGATTATATACACACTATATCTTTATCTGTCATACATTTGGGGGGGGGGTTTAATCTCAATATGAGAAGAACAATGTGCTTTTCAGATTCCAAGAATCCCCTTAATTAGAGTAATTTCACTATTATTTATTAAGGAAAAAATCAACCAATGGTCATACATTTCATTTGATTAATATTGGTTCGTGTTTTAATATTAAGAATAACGTGATTTCCATTTTGTTCCCTTAATTAGAAAATTTTTACATTTATTTTGAAGGGGAAAAACAGCCAATATGTTTAACAAATATACTATAGTCTTATTAGTTAGCTTTTGAGTTTGTCATGCTTCTTATCACTCTCATAACATATTTAATTAATTATAATTTGGATTGTTAAAAGTTATTCTACTAGAAGAGGAATTCGTTCGTATTATAGTAAAATTTCTTTCCTTCGCAGTTCTGCCGAATATTCTTGGTAAGTCCTATTCGAACATGACTACTTCGTATAATATTTCAAAGCAGGGCAGTCATATTCTCGTTCGCTAATTTTCATGTTTTCCCTGTAAAAGCAATTCTCCGCCCACCTTCATATCAAATTATGATACAAAGCACTAAATATTAGGTCAGCTAGGCACTCTTTTCAAATCAGTTGAATTAAATGATTTAAATTATCACCGTCATAACATATTTAATTAGTTATAGTTTGGATTTTTAAAAGTTATTCTACTATTATACTACTATTATTCGTTCGTATTATAGTAAAATTTCTTTCCTTCGCAGTTCTACCGAACATACTTGGTACCTTCCAAAGTCCTATTCGAATATGACGACTTCGTATAATATTTCAAAGCAGGGCAGTCATATTCTCGTTCGCTAATTTTTATGTATTGCCTGTAAAAGCAATTCTCCGCCCACCTTCATATCAATTTATGATACAAAACACTAAATATCAGGTCAGCTAGCCACTATTCAAATCAGTTGAATTAAATGCTTTAAAAGTTGTACATCAAGGTAAAGACGCAATTAGAGTATATTATGATACTAGTTTTTATACTATTTTGTGTGATGCCTTAATATTATCAAAGCAATGCATTCATTTATGGATATTATTTACTACAATAAATAGCCCAAGCTGTGAACCTTAATGCTCTTTAGCGTTGACGCGTATAGGGTTAGTTCGTTTAGTAGCACATTCATAAGTGAGAATTATTTATTCTGAATTTTTCCTTAATGTTATCGTATTCAGCTGATTACTTTAATGAGCAATTAAAAGACTGGCGATTGCAATGCTCTTAATATGCTACGAGACGCTTTCTGTGTAAACTTTGAGGGCGGATATTTTAATGTGTTTTGACTAATAATGAATGTTACGATCAGTAAAAAGAAAGGGAAACAGTTTTTCAATTGCGACAGCACAGACTTGCTGGTCAACTTTACTTTGTGTTATACTAACGTAGGATTCCCGTGCTCTTTAAGCCCGACAACTTTCGATATAAGAAGCAAAAAAATGCTTTACGTAAGTAATTTCATTTTGTTAAAAACTCTTATTTTGACTGTTATATTAGGTTTCAACGCATACTATGCCAGGTAAACAAGGGAATATCTCTGAGCAATACTGGCGTCTTACAAAAGTATGGCTACAATTTAGAATCACGATCAGCGAATATTGTGGGCTGTGCTTGCAGACAAGCGCCTTGGGGCATGCCTACGTTTGGTCCAAAGCTTTTAATTTAACTTCATTGATATTTCAGCTATAGCATAGACTTCCAAGATAACTGTCCATTTATGTAGCAAGCCTTGAGTGAACAAACATCTGACACGAGCCTTCCTCTGAGTTTAGCTTGAAATGCGTATTGGTATTATCACTAAGGGTTCCTGTCGAGTTCCTCATTTCACACGCACAGTGTACCACGCAAAAACTTGCTCCAATTTTTATTATCTTTATCAAGGGCTCCCTAGATGTACATTTTACTAGACAAAGACGCGGTCCAAGTCTCAGCAGATTTTTCTTTGCAGATGACGAGTCCTACAGGTACCTTCGTATGTTGCAGCTAAACAAGGTGCTTATAGGGGGGTGTTAAAAGAAACAGAGCAAGGGAAAATGGGATGTTTGAGTTAAAATGGTCAGCAATAGTTTTCTTCAAATTTTTACTTCCTCCTCGCGCAAACAACGTTACACCTGCTGCATTTTCGACCATCCTTTGCCATAAGAAGCAATTTCCGGAAGGCTAAGATACCATGGGGGTTGCTGTGATTGTTTACCAAAAATATTTCCGGAAAGCGTCGCAAGGGAAGAGGTGGGCGTGATTTTAAATGGCGATAGGAAAAATGGGCCAGTGTAAATGCTGTCAGAAAAATGAACAAAACTTAGCAAATAAATGCCTTGGAGAATGCTTAATCTTTTGCTTAACCTCAGAAATTGGCGTCCTAAAAATGTACACATGTTCTCCCTGGCGCTGTTGAAAGCAAAGGAGGAAATATATTATGCGTTATTTGTTGCAGCGGAAGAATTGGCGCCGCAGCGATGATCGCACAACAGTTTCGCCTGCAACCAAATCTGCCTTGAAGAAATAAACTTTATTGGAGACTGTTTCACCTGTGTTCATTACCTTTTCCCTTTCCTCTAGTTTTATATGGGCTGGATCAAAAAACTATTCCGCCCAAAGCAATTTGAGTTGCTGGGAAGAGTATCGTGTCCCCAAAATAAACTGTTAAAAGGGTCCAAAAATGGGTAGCCATACTTTACATGACCCCGGAAAAAAACGTCCACAATCACGTGTACTTTCCTTGTGCAAAGAATCCCTACTACCCGTTCCTCCCATCTCTTTGCGTTATGTCAAATAACAAGCCATAAATATGAGTGGCGGTATTTCCTAGACTGTTAGCAGGGCAAATTTAGCGAAGTAGTTTCCTGGATCAAAAATGGGGCGGGAATTTTAAACAGAACTGGAGTAGCACAGTTTCCTGGGATGTTAAAAGGAGAATAGCGATGTAACATTACTTGGACTGTAAGGTGGGCGGGTGGGGCATTTTAGTGGAGTGGCGTGTTTCCCACTTGACAATACTGTATTCCTTCGTACTTAGCGTAACAATATATGGGAATGCATTTTATAGTCCAGTCCTTCATACTTAACGTGGACTGTCAGATGGGTGCCCATTTCTTCATGTTTAACGAAACAATACATGGGGTGTTAAGAGGATGTATATTTGGGAGTACAGCCGATTCCTTCATACTTAGCGTGACAATATGTAGGCTGTTAGGAGGGTGTCTGTTCCTTCATACTTAACGTTACAATACAGGCTGTATTTTTAGCGTGACAATATATGGACTGTTAAGAGGGTGTATTTGTAGCCGAGACCTTCATACTCAACGCGAACCGTTAGGAGGGTGTATTTTTAGCGATTCCATCAAACTTTACGTTACAATACACGTTTGTTAGGAGGGTGTATATTTGGGAGTAGCACCGATTAAACGTAACAATACCTGGGCGGGTAGGAGAGCGTTTCAGGAACTGGAAGAAGTAAACTTCATTGCAAATATATAGCTTTATGTGCCTCGACTTTGGAGACATTTGTGATGTTGAATTAAACTCAACACTTAATAAATAACTTTCTTCCTCGTCCATTAATCATCAGAGAGGAGAGTAATGCATGATGAACATGTTTGATGATGAACATGTTTTTACAATAGCGACTCAGTCAATCAGAGAGCAATCCTCTTATACTGACAAATTCACAATGCCAGACTCTTTAAACCTGGTAGCATTAATTTTATTAGAGCATTTGATTTCCGCATAAACACTGTAAGCAATGTAACATTATTTTTTTCCAAATACACTTGTTTTCCAATAGTCTGATGTTAAACCTCCACACGCAAATAATAACAAGCTTTTACTTTTGAGACTGCTTCACATTTAGTCATTATTAAACTCTACCTACAATGAAAATATTCTACAAGAAGTGGGGATGCGATCAATGTGGTATGAGTGAGAAAAGATTTTTGGAAAGAGATAATAATAAGAGTTAAGGATATTGAAATTGAGGAAATATTAGCAATCTTAATAATAAGACAATTCTGAAATTATATAAAAATGGGTTAGAAAGAGAAAGATATAATGAAATTTGCGATAAGGATGGAAGGGAAGGATTTAGAAGAGCAGTAATAAACTTCAGGAAATATTAGCAAATCTTAATAATAAGACAATTCTGAAATTATATAAAAATGGGTAAGAAAGAGAAAGATATAATGAAATTTCCGATAAGGATGGAAGGGAAGGATTTAGAACAGCAGTAATAAACTTAAGTGGGATAAAAACGAATTTATCAAGGGGGGATATATCCTATGTGTCAAGAACCAAAACAAACTAAGTTTTTGGAGGGAACAGTTCCTTTTGAAAAAGCGGGGAGAGTAGAATTCTAAATTTAAATTAGAAAAAATATTAAGAAACTGGGAAAATACATAGGCAAGGTGAGGAAGGTGATAGGGGTAAAATTTTTAGGAAAGGAGCGAGTGAAATGTTAGATAAGAAAGGAGGGGGAAAACAGTATGGGGAGTTAGATACTTAGTATCAGGTAAGCAGGATTCTTAGGGTGTTAACGTGCATAAGATCCAAAGGAAAGCAACTCTCAAGGATGGATTGATAGCAAAAATTTTATATCGGATTATTAGTGTAGAAATTGTAATTATAATGTAACAATGTAGGTCAAGTATGTTAATTTGTTCAATATGTTTACTATAAAATAAATAAAAGAGTTTTTTGTAACATTTATGAATGCTGTATATGAACCTGGGGTCTTCAGGAAATTCCAGTGAATGATCACTGATGAGCCAAAGTCCAAGGTAAAAATTGTGAAATGTTTATGTAGAGATATTGTTGTAAATAAATGCATTGAATGAAGGTTTACATTTACAATCGAGGAGAATCAATCGTGTAGCAGCTGTGAGCTTCGAGACCCTAGCCAGGTAAGGCAAGCACATGTGTCGGTTGTAACCTTCAACAACAGAGACTTTTTTGCAAAGTGTAATTCAAAATATATATTTTAGCATAGTAAAGTTTTGAAAAATAAAATTGATCAGGAAACAGAAAGTCACAAAATTTCGAACTGCTAGAGAGGCAAGAAGACAAGTAATATCTTTACTCACTGCACTGTTAAGTGCAACAAATATAGTGTTTTATATTTTCCACTGGCATTGTAATGTAGGGCAATGAAAGCAAGCCATGCCTTACCTCCACAACACTCAAATTATCAGCAGCCTTTGAGAACTGCCCAAAGGGACCGCCAATCATCGGAAAAGAAGCCTACCCCTTTCTTTCCTTGGTCACCAAAATTGGGCTTTTAATTCCTTTATGCTTAACGTGACAATACCTGGTCTGTTAAGGGTTGCCTGTTAGAGGTTGGTCACCACCAATTCAAATAGATCTTTAAAAGGTAAGTAATATATAATTAATGACAAAATAAATAATCAGCAGCGTTTGAGGGCTGCCCGAAGGGGTCGCCAATCAAGCCTACCTCATTCCTTTCCTCACCAATATTGGGCTTTCAATTCCTTTATACTTAACGTGACAATACCTGGTCTGTTAAGGGTTGGCTTTTAGAGGTTGGTCACCACAAGATATTTAAAAGGTAGATAAGTGCAACAAAGACTGCAGTCTGTTATATTTTACAGCTATTGCAATGTAGGTCAACGAAAACAAGTCTTGCCTTTCCTCCATACATCGCTTCTTAAAGGCATGCAACTTTGTTTCACTTCACGCTCTTATAATTGATTACTCTAAGGGCATTGAATGAAAGCATCTTTTGCAACGCATATGGTAATTGATTGTAAGAGGGACGCTTGCCATCTAATATCAATTGCCGCCGTAAGAGTTAGTCACCAAATAGATTTTTAAATAATTAATAACAAAATAAACCAGCAGCAGCATTTGGGGGGTGCCCAAAGGGGTCACCAATCATCGGGGAGAGGGAAATCTTACTCCAAAATTGGGCTTTTAATGTCTTTATACTTAGTGTACCTGGTCTGTTAAGAGTTGACTCTTAGAGGTCAAATTCAAATAGATCTATAAAAGAAAGATAATCACAAAATAAATTAGCACCAGCGGGGGGCTTTAAAAAAGATGGCGGCTGACCAGTTAAATCATCTTTTAATTCCTTAGCGTACCAATACCTGTTCTGATAAGGGTTGACTCTCTGAGGTTAAATTCAAATAGATCTATAAAAGATAGATAATCACAAAATAAATTAGCAGCAGCGGGGGGCTTCAAAAAAGATGGCGGCTGATCAGTTAAATCGTGGTCTGGCGGCTGCCCAAAGAAATTTGAATTTCCCGCCAGAAGCATTTTGATTGGCTGGTGGGAGGTCACGTGACCAGAATGGAGCCATCTGATTGGCGGACTCAAGATCCCCTATTACTACTGGTATGTTTTTACTAGCATTTGAAACTTTGATATAATTCAGGCCAGAAAATTAATTTAACTAAAAAAATATAGTCTTTTCATATTAAATATGACAAAATTCTTAAACGTTATAAGAAATGGAATTGTGAACTATTTTCTTTTGTTTCAATTTGTCAATGCTGTCAAAATAGACACCACGGATTTTACAATGATTGTTTCATTAAGTCTCATGGAAATGACTACCGTTTGATAATTTGGCTTAATAATAGTCAATTGTGTCCCATTACGTTTGCCTGCGATTTTCCCGAATTTATGATTAGATCGGTTTGAATTAGCTTATATTAATATTGAGTTTAGAATTTCCTCAAGTTCTGCTACCGAGTTGAGAGTAAGTATGGTCGTGCGTGTATACAGTGTAGATACCCTGCTTTATATGGTATGTGCAATGATTAATGAGATTAATGGGGTCAATCATATAAATAGAACCCTGTGGCGCTCCTAAATCTACTGACCTCCAAGGCGAAAAGCGGTCTCCTAATGCAACACACTGTAGTCGACCGGAAAGGTAGGCGTGAAACCACAGGATCTAGTTTTCAGATAAACTCAGTGATTTAAGCTTTGAAATGCGTTTATTTATATTAACTAGGCCAAACGATCTAGAAAAATCTAAGAATTAAGTTAATCTGTTTACTCACATCCAAAGTTCACGGATGTCCTCAGAAACGTTAAGCACGGTAGTTGCCGTACTGAGTCCTGATTGGTAACTGCCCAGTAGAGTGTGCAAGTTAAAATAATGAGTTACTTGCTAACCATCCGCCCCAATGATTTCGATGTGGCAGATAACATCCTAATACATCTGTAAATTTGTGGGATGGAGGGATGATTTTTGCTTTCGGTAGTTGATGTTCTTGTGAATACATGAAATATGCGTCAGAATTGGTAAAATAATGCCAATAATTTTGTTCATGAAAATTATGATTGCCTTTTCTCTTGATGGAAGCAAGTAGTCTGTGCAGTAGGCCAGCATAGTACTCCCCATTTACTGTGGTGTTCCTCTCCTTGAAGTCAATAAAGAGTATTCCTTCACAGTCCCAAAAGATTGTGGCCATGTTCTTCTTGGTTGACTGAGTGACCTTGGCCTTTAGTATTTACGCCATTTCATTGATTCTCTTTTGGACAAGAGATCATAGTAGAGAACCATAGTTTCATATCCTGTAACAATGGTTTGCAGAACTTCTCTCTCGTTGCCACGGCCGAGCTCCAAAAACGCCTGACAACGAATGACTTGTTGCTGCTTTTGGACTCAGGAAAGAAGTCTAGGCATCCATCTTGCACAAACCTTAATCATGTTTTAATGTTCATGAATAATTCGAAGGCCTGTTGTTTTAGAAAGGCCCGCACTTGCTGCTATTTCTGTAACTTTGAACCGCTGATCTTCCATAAGTTCTCCTTCCACAAGAGCGATGTTTTCAGGAGTGAGCACCTCCAAGGGTTGACCTGCAGGCTCTTCATCTTCAATGCTTTCTCGACACATTCGGAAAAGTTTGGCCCATTCTTTTATAGAATATGAGGGGGATGCTTCCCTATATACACCGTCCAATTGCTGTTTAATTTCATTTTGAGTAAGTCATTCTTTGGTGAATAACTTAGTAACAGCTAAATACTCCGTTTTGAACATGCCACAATGTTCTACACATAACCTTCTCTATGCAACTATATCTGAAGAACTGAACACATCGTTTACTTAATAGATAAGTTATGCCACCAGATAAGAATTTTATGAAGGCGATAATCCTTATAGGCGAGGACGGAAACTTATAGAAATATACTTATTAGACCAAAATACAATGGCGAAGTCAAATTTCATATCCATGCAAAATTAAAGTTCATAAAATTATGCATCTAGTTAATTACTAGACATTTGGGTTTAAGTGCCTGGAGATATTATATTCCTATGTTCATTCATGCTCGTTGGATGACTAACCATAAAAACGATCAAAGTTTTTTTTTTAAAATGTACTTCCTGCATATCTCTATTCACTTTTTTTTTCATAAGAATTCTATGGAACTGCACTTTGGACTTTGAGACAGGCAAGCATATCTTTCAGCATCCTGTTCTTTAGACTCTATGTGCCTCTACTCGTACTGAAAATGCAAATAAATGTTTCATAATTTGTTTTAGTTTTGCGAGACTTTTCTGATCGTAGTAAACCTTGGTGGTTACCAGCTGTACATAAGGAGCAAGGGTGCATTTCACTCAACAAATATGTAACCACATTCTTTAGCCGTTTGAGAAATCGGCATATCTACCCCCCTTAATCCTCTAATGAGATTTTTTTAATTCTATCCTTCGAACTATAGCAATCATGTAATCACTTTATGTAATCAAAACAAACTGAACACCCGTATGCTATTCAGCAATAAGGTCCTGATGCACACTTTGTGGTTGATAGTACAGGGAACAGGGTGTAAATTACATAGGGTGATATGCAAAATTAGCCCAACCAATGAAACACACAGTTCCAGGGTTTCTATAGTTTTTCTAACGCAAAAGCATCACTCTTTTATAAAACAACAACGAGATAAGATAGGTATATTAGATTGGTAAGATGGTGAAATAATACTGCATGCTAAACTGTGACTTATTTGCATTAACAATAGAGTAGTCCTAGGGTGGAAATTCATGGATAGCGGAATTCCCGGGTACACCACCAGTTTCCGATGGGGGTCTCTGCCCCTTGCAAAGTTCCCAGCCGTATAATTCAATAAGCAGTCACTTCATTGCAAACGCTTTTCCTTCTCTTCTTTCTTTTTCCGTCTTCATTTGGCATTGATCGTATTATTTTCTCAACTAAAAACTTCCAGTTCCTCCGAAAAAGTATATTTTAAGCCTCCTGAACCGGCAACGTTGTTATAATCTATTTTGTATTGGGATGAAAACGCTTAGAGTACTGCAGAGGAAGGATACAGTTAAGCTTGTCTTTGAGGTTAATAAACTTAACGCTAATTTTCCGAATAACAATTAAGCATTTTCTTTCTGATTATCAAAATGTAGGACGTCTTAAAACAGTTGCCTTTCTTATAGAAATAGATCAATGTAACGAATGAATTATTCTGATGAAGTCTTGAGAGTTAAAATTGTCTAAAGGTTAATAGGAAGTAAAGAAAATACTTGAAATCATTAGTAATATGTGTACAGAAAGAGGCTTCCATGGTTTACATGTAATTGTTAGAACAAATATTTTTTTTCAGTATGTTGAAATCTTTTATAAGAGTTCCTATAAAGCAAACATGCCTTATCCGTTTTTCAGTGTAGTAAGTCCGTTGTTATATGGAAGTAACATTTTACGTTATTGCAATTCTTCTATTGACTTTTAATTAAAATTAACTCCGTAATTAGGGAAAAAATAGAAAAATATGCTCCTGTTTGTGACAACGATAGCGAAAATTTTGTTGTCCTTAAGGCCAGGGTTCCTCCGACCTTTTTAAAAGTGATAAATTATTTATGTTACTCCTACTTACTGCATCGCTATACAGAAAAAAAAAACTCCTTGCGAGATACAAATGAGAAACTGGATAGCGTAAAGCTCATTTATTATTCCTAGATTTTAATTTTGCGACTCTCCAGAAGGCAGCGCTAATGAGCATTCAGCGCACTGAATGTAAATGATATGCAGACAGTCGAATATCACACAATGAATGAGCGGGAAAGGAAGCCAATCAAAAGAATACATATCATATGTGAGTTTTTATTTAAATTTCCGGCTGGCTGTTTTCATTTTTGTTTAGCTGCGAATATTGGAAAAATATAGTCATTTTAAGACATGGTAAACACAAGGTGCTATGCTCTTTCGACACCATAGATGTTAGTACACAATGGCGTCTGCAAATGGCCAAAAACACCGCTATCACTTCCTTTGTGCTTAAATGTACAGAAGTGTACAAGGACTGGGTCATATGACTGTTTAGTAACATAATTATGTTATGTTGTGTAAAATGGAAGAAATTAAATTTAGTAATTAAAGGAAATGATTTAATAGGAAAATGAATATAAAGTGTAAAAGGGAAAAGATAAGCGATTCAGGGGGTGGAAAAAATTAACTAAATACATAAATGGTAAAATGCTGATTATATAAGGCTCATACATAACCAGGGACCTAGGATTAAGTATGTTTCCATATATCTTAGTTGTAATAGTTTCGCTTGAAGTTAGATTAAGAGCCTATGGCAAAACTTTTTATACAAGTAGAAAAATCTAGCAAATAAAATTTCAGAGAAATGACGTCAAGCCAGCCCGTGAGAAAGGCTGACAGAAAAAGGGAGCGAACTATCGCGTGAGTTTCTGGTATCAGCGTCATATTTGTGTTCTGAGCGATTGAGTGCCTTCTGCGGGGCGATTACATGCTTATATATAGAACACAAATATGACGTTAATACCAGAAACCCACGAGATAGATCGCTTCCTTTTTCTACCAGCCTTTCTCATGGGCTGGCATGACGTAATTTGATTAATTTGTGTTGTTACTAATAAGGTGTTGATTCCTGTATAATTGCCTATTTCATGTTTAATAAAATGCGCAGTATTCTAGTTTAGCCATCTGTTTCATCGCCTTTGGAGCAATTAAGTTTGGGAGTCGGATGGATGGATAGTTTAGTACAATAAACAGTAGAAGTCAATTAGAAGACAATATTTAGAACCTCACATGAATGCTATGACAATAAGAAACTCTTGTTTAATACTCACTGAACAAACAATAAAATTACAACAGAATTTACAATAGTCTTCAGAAGGGTATATACGAAGGTTACAAAATATTTTCCTACATATGAAAAACTTTTAAACATACAATATTATTCATTTCTAATACTAAATGGGATCCACCCACACCCCCCCCCCCCCGCAATTGTGTAAAGCTAGGTATCATTATACGAATATATAAGCCTTTTAAGAAGTAGTGCATGCATACACACACATAACAAAAATTAAAATTACTATACCCCAAAAATCGAAATGAAAGAGGACTCTGAATACCTCATAAACAGTGTAACATCAAACTTACTCTGGACAATGGCTACATGTAGCACGGAATATTAAACTAACTACACATAATCATGTTTCCATGCCAGCATGCAACCTGTAAACTAAATGTTCTACCAGAGATAAACTTATTTAATACTTTCTTCGTTTGTTAATTACAAGGATACCTTTTTTATCTCTCTATCTCTTTCTTTCTGTTTTGTTTTTCCCATCATATGAACTTTTCAAGTTTGGAATTTCGTACATTATTATGGCATATGGAACTAATAATAACGTGTTAACAATATTGCAGAATATTGTCACGCACTATTGTAACGCATTATAGAGGTGCACCGTTAAAGTTACGATGAAATTCTAAAAGGGTTTGAAGCAAAATTTCTCCACCAAAATATTCATAATCACCAAGTTGGCGAAACACTCACCGCAACCTGTCTACGAACTGGAGGATCTGAACAAAATACCAATTGAAGGATAATTTTACAGCTATGAGTTGAATCACGAAATAATTACCCTATTTTCAAATTATATAATATATTGAAAACACAGAACCAACACCTCATCTGTTGAAATGGATACGGTTCCAACTTTGACAGTTGCGTCGGTTCATCCAGCATAAAAAAAATGGACGAATGTTACATAACGGTGTTAAGCGATTCCAGCACTATTATCTATCCATGAAATACTCTTTCTAGTTTCCGAAACGATTTGACATGTAAGATTAGACTTCATTTAGCAAATATTTGGTGTGTCCTGCCAAAGGGGAAGAACGGAGACAGCGAAGGGAGGATTTAGGAGTGATTGCTGTGTGAAGATCCAGGTAGGAGCAGAAGGGATCAAATGATGAACTGGAGAGCCACAAAGGGGAGGAGAAGATGACGAAGTATGGAAACTACGAAGGTTTATAAAATAGTGAAATTGTAATCGTGTGGTGTATGGGGAGTAAACAGCATAGCTGCTGATTAGTTTAAATTGAAAGTTTAAATGTTTTCCATCATAATTTGAACACTTAGGAGCGAAGTGAAGATAAGTGAGATGTTGTTTTAGATAGAAGGTGGAAATGGAATTCAAGTGAACAAGGTGAAAGTGACATAAATAAAGTGTAGTAGAATAGTTATAAAATACAAATATTTATCAACTAAAATTGATAAAGGGAATTGATAATAAAATTTTAACTTAGGGGTGCTGGTTATCAGCACTGTAACCGTCGGTTTCCAGTGGATGATAGTTTTAGTTTTTGGTAGTTTTAGCTCGAGTTTTTAGTTTTGAATTTAAGTTTTAGAAGTTAAATTTTAGCTGGCTACCAGGTATAGTTTTGTTTGCTAACTGGCTTCCAGTTAGAAAATTGCTTCAGTGTTTTAATTTGAGGTTGTTTTGTTCATTTGCGTTTTTATTATTTTTGTTAATTATTTTTGTTTAATTAGTTATAGATATAATATATACAAATGATATTAAAATGCAAGAGATAAGAAAAAAAATAATCTAGAGAAACTGTAATATATGTCCTGGTATATCATCTACATGCCAGGACGTAAGGGGGAGGGCGCGACGTCGGTCGTTGCTCTACAGATGCTACAGGTGCGGGCTCTGCGGGCCCTGAGTACCCGTGACTAGAAGCAGCCGGCCTGGACTTATTCGAGCCCCTCTCGTTGGGGAGTTGTCCGGGTGTGTTGGACTCAGCGTGGCAGTGGTCACGGAACTCACGGGTAAATGAGTACCCACGACGCCAGTGTGTCCCAGGGGAGTATCTATGACGTGTACTTTGGGGGCAGGTGCTACTTGAATCACTGTTGTCGTGGGGTGGGTGGTGGCTACCTTAATTCTGGGGTGACTTACCTCTTAAAGTGAGTAGGTCTATGCTAGACGTGATCTAACCAACAGTTAGAACCTTAGGCCGAAAGACGGGTGGGTTTAAGAAATTAGTTGTCGTCCTAAATTTAAAAAAATGAGTACCACGGACCTCCGTGAATCCCTTTCGCCCAGGGGAGGGATCCCCACACGAACTTGTGTCTTACAGAACTCTCCTAATCTTCGGTTACGAATCCATAGCAGAGGAAATTCTGAAAGGCATCTGTGAACTAAATAAAAAAGTGATCATAATTAGAACTAGCAGGATCGTGTTGGAAACTGTACAGATCAAAAAGTGTCGGGTAAAAGCCAAAACTTTCATGAATTGAGCTTCTAGGCTATCTCGTTATTCCCCAAAAAGATAAAGACATGGAAAACACAAAGAGGAAGTAGATTGCAACATTTTCAATATCAGAAGAACATACTTTAAAAGGTACATATAATAACTGCCAAAGAGAAGGGACATAAATTAGAGAGTACATTTGAAAGACAACTTTCTTTCACATCAGGGTATGTTACGATCTGGTACATCTCATGCATACCGTAAAAAATTCTCTTTCAAATTTCGAATGTTATAAAAATGCAAACAAAAACCGCATATTGCAAGTAGACGCTTTTTCACATTTCCAACAGGAAAAGGGATTTCCAGTTCATTTAAGAATGAAATCTGTGTTTGCATTATGCAATGTCATAGAACCGCAGATAAATGGTAGCTCATACGTTTTCTATTTAAGAAAATCCCCTCCAGTACGAGGATTCACTTATTTGACATCTATATTATTTACTTGTAGAACTTACCCATTTACAAACAATTACCATTAAGTTGAATACCGGTATTCATTGAATACCGGAACATGGTATAAACAGTTGCCTTAAACCTACCGTAACCTTATAGCATTTCAAAAAGGTGAATAATTTATACAATTATGTTAGAGAGGGCAGCTGAATACGCAGAACCATTTCACGGATTTTACAAACCAGAGGGAGGATTCCTAATTAAGGAGCTTTCCTTGGTAGATATTGACATTGAAAAAATAGTATTTCACTGCAGTTTAGGACAACCCAAGATACCTAGATGCGCCTGGGTTGAAAATTACAAGCGGACGAATAAACGGCTCACGGTATTCCATGGTGGTAAAATATACGTAATATACGTGAAAGGAGATATGGGCAAAAATGTATTAAAGTGCAACATCTGCCATTGCTATGAAGAATGCGCATACCCAGACCAGGCCGAATATCTTGCAGTGGCCCTCGTGTACCGCTTGCCCTTACTAGTTGGTCCTGGTGGTGTAGTGGTGTGGTGTACTTGCCTCATACACCCAAAAACGCGGGTTCGAACCCGGCCAGGACCGATGGATTTTTTCGGGCGTAAAAATCCTAAATATGGCTTCCTTAGGAAGGGAAGTAAAGCCGTGGGTCCCGTGTCGTACATTTAGGCACGAAAAAGAACCTCAAGCCTGAAAGAGAGGCCTCTGAGCAAAATTTGTCGGCCGTTTCACGCCCAGAGTTGAATGGGACGCTGATGACCTGAGATGTTAAAGAGCGTCCATAAATAAATCAATAAAAAATGCCCTTACTCAACACAAAAAATATCAAAGTCGCAAGCGCTCGCAATAGCTCAATAAGTGAACGAACATCGTTTGAAATATGAGTGAGGGCTTAAGACCCGCTCACTTACTAGTCCCGCCGGGTCTGATTAGTAGAATTACTGTCATATTTAATTAATAAATGTAGATATGCTTTCTCGATTTTATGTAAAACGGATTACGTTCTTTGATGGAGTTAAAATGATTATTTTAAACAATTAATGTAAATAAACCTATGGATAAAGTTACTTGGAAAGCATGCCTAAATAATTTCTCTTATTGAGTTCCTTTTTTCTTTTTATTCTCTTTTAAACGGTGCGTATTCGTGCTTTACAAGTTTGTGTTAGCCCTGTTGTGTAAAAAAAAAATTAAGTACTTTATATTAATTGTCTAGCTCCTTTTGCAAACCTGCATTTTAAGTAGTGCCAATTTCTAAACGCCCGGCACATTAGGCAACCCAGGCTTATTGATCGACAATAAAGTGATTCCCCGTTGTATGTATTAAATATTATACTTGTAAATACATTGGCTTTGATAGAAAATTTAAAATTAGACAACAATTCGTGAAGATTGACCAATCACGAATATAACATTATGAAAACGAATATTTCCTTTTATCTAGATTTATTACAAACAATTATTGCGTTAGGCATAATAGGCCACTTCACGGAAATGCTGCAGAGAGAACTGATTTGAATGCATAATATCTCCCGCTGTCACAGTGACTGATAGTTCATTTGTCAGTACTGACATTCACAGTTTATAGACTCTAACTCCTGTGGTCAGTCAATTAATAACGGTCTGTGATCAACAACATTTCAAACACAAGTAGGGATTGGCTGCTCTCTTTGAAAATGTGGCGATCTCAACACATGTAACAGCAGAATGTCGGAGCAAAGGCAAACAGTTTCAGGAGAGGATTGGCGATATTTACCATAAGTTTTACCAACATTTCTATTTTTTAAAAAATGTTATAATTTATTTTTAGCCGGCCTACCAAAGTTATTTCTATTTTAGACGAATTTCAATCATCGGCGGTTCGGTCTGTATGATATGTGGGTGATTACAAATATTTATAAGATTCAAATGTATGGTGATATTTTCATTTTTTTTCCACGTGAACTTCACCAATTTTGCAAGCTGTGTATTTAAACGTATTCTAACAAGTAATTTGCATTGTCCTACCCGACTGAGGTTTTTTTCCAGGTGTTCCTCAGTCATAAATGGCAAATGCCAGGGATGCATGCAACATTTTACTGATATCACTTTTTGTTTTTCTCCACGTGCTCTCTTAATTATTCTGCCTATATATTGAAAAAAATATTCAATTATTACAAATTATTGATTAAGTTGTGCCTAATATTTTTAACTTTAAACTTTATTTTGGATTATATATATATATATATATATAAATTTTCGATTCACACATTTCAATATCTTTATCACTAATAATGTGTGTTCTCAGCTTTTATTTTGCTTTGAATGACATATTTTGTCCTCTCTATAAAAACTTTTAGATATTTACATTTGCTAATTTCTCTAAAAGTTACGTTGCTTTTTAAAAATCTTTTTGCGATTCTCCTATTAAAAATTGTAGCCAGCAAAGATAATTGTGTTTAAATTATTTTTTAAAATTATTTTACAGTATTCCTGCACTTAAGATTTTTCACTGTGCACTCCAAACAAAGAGTTTAAAACGGTATTTAATATCTCCGCTAGTTTTAACTGTGTAAGTTTTTATAATATTGTAGTACTATTTTATAGAAATAGATCATTTATGCCCAGTTTGAAATGTATTAACTGATTTTATATTTTTCTTTGCATTAAATTCATATTAAAAATATGTTTTTCATAGTTTATACAAGCTAATTTATATTGATATCAAAAAGAGGCTTGCATAACGTGATAGTTATCTTCACTAACGAAAATAAAACCTCTCGGTACAACGGTGGTACTTGGCATAATGCACATGCAAAATGCAGTTCGGATTCGATAAATACATTTTCCAAACCGATTAAAAATTTAGTAGAACTAGAAAGGTAACGAAAATCATATCAAGTTCTTAATTTACGGAATATCAATATAAGTGAACTATATTTCATTCTTACACAGAAAACAAAGCATAGTGAAGCATACAATAGTTAATATTGCTATTGCTAAAATGGTATGAATGCTTCGAGAAATGATGCCTAAATGCTCTGACTGCCCTGGCATTTCGCAACAGTCTTAAACAGCGATGGGTATCGGGGCACCAGGGCATTTATGGAAATGACAAAAACAGAGCAGTTGGCAAAAAAGGGTGCCGATACATTCTTTGGCCCTGATATGGGGTTGGAATGTATAGCTAAAACTCGGATTGGAATTAACACCAACTAAGATGGCAAACCTAACTTGAACAAAGGACAGCTAGGAAATTAGTCCTAGGTTCTAGCAACACTCTTACATCACTTCTAAAATTGGACAGACATAAGGAAAGAATTTTTTTTTATTGGTTTATTTATGGACGCTCTTTAACAGCTCAGGTCATTAGTGTCCCATTCAACTGGGCGTGAAACGGCCGACAAATTTTGCTCAGAGGCCTCTCCTTCAGGCTTGAGGTTCTTTATCGTGCCGTAAATGTACGACACGGGACCCATGGCTTTACTTCCCATCCGAAGGAAGCCATACTTAGGATTTTTACGGCCGGAAAAATCCATCGGTCCTGGCCGGGTTCGAACCCGCGATCTTGGGTTTAGGAGGCAAGTATGGTAACCACTACACCACCAGGACCGACATAAGGAAAGGATTTGTATTAATTACGAACATGGTCATTTTAGGAAACATCAACAAAAATTGAGATTCTATAAAGATGAATCCATTTGTAGAATGTAAACAGGATTAGGAATCTGCCTCACATAATCCTGTTTGAGTGTCCATTCCTTACTCTTTCTGTAACCAGGGAAGATATAGTAACGGAGGTTAACATTGGAACCAAAACACTGCAACATTTCCAAGAAACGGATGAAGACCTCTGGTCCTACGGGTAGCACATTAGCCTTTTAGGCCGACGTGTTCGGAGATCATTTAAACTCTGTTAAACCCCAATTATCTAATCTAATCTAACTTAATCTCTGCTTTTATTTGTTTTAGCGCAAATTAGAAATACATGATAATAGTATAACGCATGTATCTTCAGACCCAAAACTAGTTACATGCGCAAGAAACAAAAGTTATAGTAAAAGAACATTATTTGAATAGTAAGAGAATATCAAGATTGCCGCTTTGAATAGAATGCGTGATTATTCGGGCTTAAAAATTACAGACATAGCTGCTACTTTTGGGAAACTTAAGAGTACTATATTAAAAGGTTTTTTTTTTAATAGAGTTTAACGCCCGTTTGTACTACTGAGGCACCACAGGCAGTGTGAACACTGGTGATATAAAAGATGAAATGATATATTGGGAAAGGATTTCTTTTTAAGGAAGGAAACGTTCCAGGCATAAGCTTACGGTACCTCCCGGCATTTGCCATTTATGAGGACTGATGAAAACCTGCAAAAAAAAAAAAAAAAAAAAAAAAAAACCTCAGTCAGGGAGGATGGTCCTGGCGTAACTCGAACCCCAGACCTCCCGCTCACGAGTTCGCGCCTTAACGACCTCGGCCCCCCGTTGCGGTTTAAAAGAATTTATTAATATATAATCCTTGCATGATAATTATTTATACTCAAAGAATAAACTTTTGTTCATTCATTAAACTAGGTAGAAAATCAAATAAACGTCGGAGCTAATAGGAAAATTACAAAATGTTGCAGTAACACAAATGCTGCTAAATGTATGTCGTTTGCTTTATAGCGATGTAATTTGGTACCTACATTTTCATCTCTCTTACGTATCTAAGATTTTAATTCTCTTATTCTGTAGAAAACCTATTAGGTTTTAAATAAAGGGTGTGTAATGTTTGCATTCGTAAGTGTAAATGTATACTCATTTTTTTTATTTTAATCTCATATTTGTCATTCAATTTTAAATTAATTTATTCTGTCTGCTTTTTGTTTGTATTATTACTGATAGCAGTTGTTTTTGCAATATTACATCATTTACATGCATGGAATTTAATCTTAAGAGGCAGCTTTATATCTTTGTATGTTTTAATTTTCCAATCTTAAACATACTAGCCAAAAAATGGAACGTTTTGCATTATATATAAATTGTTATTATTATTATTATTATTATTATTATTATTATTTGTAATTGTTAAGCTACAGATTTTCAAAGTATTTTATTAACTTCTATATTTAGAAAGAAATAAACTCGTGGCGGAATTATTCAATCTTATTACAAATGTGGACGCAGTTTTTCAACATCCTTTCGGTAGTTTTTTACCCAAAAAGGTTTAAGAATTGACCCATTTAATTTTAATTTCGTTTTAAAAATCGCCCAATATTAGCCCAGCAAATTATTTGTTGGTTACGGGGGCTTTGTTAAAAAAAAGTGTGTTTCTGAGAAAATCTGCCACAATTGATGAGTAAATATTTAACAGTAAGAAAGCTAACTATAGGGGGCTGTTAAATATACAAGAACAAAGTTACATATTTATAACATTTAGGGAGAAAGAATAATACAGAACTTCCATTTTTTGTGTAATAAACCAATGAAAGAATACTTAAGAGTGTATAGAGAACTAAGATCATATAAGCAGTTAACGTTGCCTATTACTTTTGAAAATTCTGTGCATTATAATTTGTATTTCTTTTTAAAAGGTAAAGAAAGTAAACGATAACAAATTCCAAAGAGAAATTATTATAAAAACTAACTTTAACTTATAATTTATGATCTCTAATTTGAATGGTTAAATTTATGAATACATTTAACAGTTTTTATATTAAGGAAAGTCAGACTGTCGCATTACCTGGAATTGTCAGTTAAGAGACCAGTAATTTGTTATTGTAGAACTCCCATCACCTATTTTTCCCCCTTTATAATCCAGGGGGAAAAAATTGCACTGAAAAGTGGCACTGCTAGTACCATTGGCTTTGAAACAAGGTGTATCAGATTCCCTCCGTTCGACTTTGTAAATATTTAAACGAGAGCTTTTGAGCAAATACACTCAGCACATGTAAAGAACAAAAAATTTTCTCTTTTTCAACCTGAAAGGTGTTGTTAACATTGTCGACAGAGAGCCGAGACTGGCCAGAGACCTTTTCAAACAAGGCCCTTAATGGTGGGAGAGGTTTAATGGGAGGCAAATAAAAGGGAAAGAACCCCTGACGCATTACTGGATGACAAAGGTTTTAGAAACCCTACTGTCCTTTTATCCTTACGTTACCATGTTAATTTATCTCGTTAGCTTTAAGAAACCTGCAGCCCTTTTTTGTGGCGCATACCTTTCAATAAAAAGCCTGTGAAAAGACTGTTCAGGAATATTGGATTTCTTGTATTTATTATTGAATTTGAATATTTATTATTATAAGTATTACAATGTATTCAATATGCTTGCATCATGTTTGGTTTTGTTAAAAAGTGACTCGAGAAAGTTCACGTACGGTGTCAATCGCTAGTTACTTTTATATTAATTAGTTATGTGTATAATTATTATTTATCTGACTATTGAGGAGACTTTGTGAGACCATGGGACAAGAAATTTCTGTGGTAAATAAGAAATATCCTTATTTCAACTTTTTATGCCATAAACCGTAAATTGACCAGCTATAATTATGTTCTGATTTTGAACAATTTGCTCACAAGAGTGAATTCCTCCATTTTCGCTGTTTTAAATGTTTAAGAATGAAACGGGATAAGGTAAAGCGATTTTTCTCTTTTGAAATGTTCAATATGTGCACTTAGTTGAGTAAAAAATATTGATTTCCTTCAAGCTAAGTTAATCTTATTTTGCCAGTCCCATTTTGTATCTACCTTGTTGCACGCAGATCGCGCTGACCGTCACCCAGCACACATGGAGTCATAAAAATAATTAATGTCATCTTCCTGTTTGTTCTTAAATTTTGTAAGCTGTGGTGCGTTTGTACATTATTCTTAGTATTCTATAGGAAACATTCCTACGTGGTGCCGAGGTAGTTAAGGCGCGGACTCGTGAGCGGGAGGCCTGGGGTTCGAATCCCGCCTGGAACGTTATTCCAGACTGAAGTTTTTTACAGGTTTTCCTCAGCCCTCATAAGTAGCAAATGCCGGGGAGGCAACCTAAACTTAGACCTGGAACATTTCCTTCTTTAAAAGAAAAAAAAAATCCTTTCCCAATTCATCATTTCATCTCATGTATCATCAGTGTCCACCGCCTGTGGTGCCTCGTAGTAAAAACGGGCGTTAAACACTATTACAGGCATGGAACGCCTACCGCTCTTTTGTCCGTTCGCGGATGTTTTTTCTTGGCAAAGTTACAGGCACTTGAAATCTCTTCCGGTTTCTTATAGCTTCATTAGAGCATTTCATCCGGTCTGCAATGGACTTACTGGGCGTTTTAATCATAGTTAAATATGTTGTCATATTGTGAACTCCAATCACAATAATTGGATTTCTACTTTGCCTATGCAATTTTTTCTATAAATAACCACTCCCGGAGACATCTAAGACCAATCTTTTCTTTTTTATTTATGATCCAGAACCTTCTTTACTAAACCAGGTTCAATTACAAGCTACTTCAAATATCTGTTTGTTAGGTGAACCATCCAGGATATTCAGAAAGCCCTTAGGCCGCAATTCATAACATTAATCTGCAACAAATTAAACAGATGCCCGAATAACTATAGAGTTATATAGTTTCATTCTGGTCATTTTGCTAAAGATTTTACACCATTTCGGAAAAAAATTAAAATGCATTAAACTCCTGCATAGATATTTTGGTCGTTTTGAGATTTTCGACAAATTTACTCGTATATAATTCGTGCATTAATGCATCACCATCCTTAATATGATCCTATAGGCCTTATCAGCTGTGAATAACAAGACTTTGGTAATCACTTTGTATTTGGGTATATCTTATATATGAATGAATGTGATTTTTATTTTGTGTGGTGACAAAGATACATTATAAATGTCGTGACAGTAGTAGAACACGTCTAGATGTTTTTGGCTACTACTTTCATGTCAAAGCAAAGATGCAAAGTGGGACTTGTGCAAGTACATGTTCCAAGTTAGTGAAGACGCAGGTGTATATTTGATTTATTTTGTATGTTCGATATTGTTTCACGTTGGATTGGAATTGTCGCTTTGAGGTGTGTGTCAATAAGCAGATTATCGATATGGCTTTGAGGTTATGAAGATTTACGTTCATTGTGTAAATTTGTTTCAGAGTAGTTTAGTAGGGTCATTAAAAGGTGGTAATGGAAATTGTAAAAAATATGGACACATTTTTAATTATATTTTAATACATGGCCGAAGTCATCATGACTTTTTGGCCCAGTGATATTATTACAGCTAGGTGATGTCGCAAGCTTGAGAGATACACCTAATTAGAAAAGAAAGGAAAAAAAAAAATACAAGATGAAAGAAAATAAGAGAGAAGAAATAAGAGAGATAAAGAGGGAGAAAAAAGAAGCAGGTGCCTGCTAATGACTAACTTGTTTATTTATTTACCTGTAGATTATGCAGTTCGTTTGTATGCTAATACAGAAAAAGCGCATTTGTTAGGGGGTGTAATCAGATATGTACACGGATAATGTTTTTGGATTTTGGCGCCGTAATAATTTTAATGAGTTTTTTCCGTGTTTTATGTTTGTAAATACAAATACTTTGTATTTCACACACCAGGGGGGCCCTTTTTGTATATAATTGTGAAAGTTTAGTTTTCTTTCAAATTTTAATGTCAACTTGTTTTGGAAATCATTTTTATATAATTATTTAAGGACCACTGTACAGTTAATTATGCACTTTTAGTCTTTTCAGTTTCTTTTGTAAACGAGTTTATTTTTTATTTTAGTATTTATGGAGGGGTATTGAAAACAGTTATTTAATTATCATTTGTAAATTGTTGTATTACACCATTTTATTATTGGAGACAACAGCGCAAACAATTCAGGAGGCCGCTCTGCAATAAGAGAGAATCCAGTCCAGTCGATCGCACTGCCTTTACTGCAGAAATTTGGCTGCAACATTGTGCTACAATTAGAGTCAACTTGAGGCAATAGACTACTTTAAATCATCAGCATTGTTTCCTGTCGTCGGCTATTGATTGGGCCCGCCCTAGAGCACAGTGGTTAACGAGTACTCGCCTACGGTGATGCGATAAACTTTACATTACGTGTACGCTTTCAGTGTAGTGACTTATGTTTGGTGTGTTTTTTAAAAATTCCGTTATAGATACACAAGAAAACATTAGGAGCGGTACTCCATTTACAATTAATGAAACAAAATAAGGTAACGCAAATCGTTTTCATGTTGTTTGTCCACGATCATTCTGTATATTTTCTAGTGTCATTTTCTTTTCCAGGTTTTCATTTTTGTAACATTCTGGTACCCTGTTTGTTTGTTTTTGTTGTTATATTGTATTTCATCGACGGGGAACTTCAATAGGGTGACTCGGGGCAGTTGTAGCAAATAAGAGGATGACAATTGGAAAAACTAATATGTGTTGCAAAGGGTGTAGTATTGAAACGGTTATCTAGAAAAGACGGTTGGAGACATATGTGAGGAAAATGTGCGTCTGCGCTTGCACGGCCATGGGAAAGGGTAGCGTTTTAACGACTTTTTTGACAGTCGCAGGTTACACCTTGGAGAGAGTAAACGTGTAGCCAAACTGCATTACGGCCATGATCGACGACCAACTGTAATGTAAAGTAAATTTTACATAGTATACCTACGAGGGTAGGGGCATAAGTTTCCGGCCTCGCCGATAAGGGTTATCGCCTTCACAAAAGCCTTATCTGTTAAATAAATAATTGCAGATGTAACTTCTGTGTTCAGTTGCTCAGATAAAGTTGCATAAAGAAGGCTATGTAGATGATTATGGCATGTTCAAAATGAAGTTTCGAGCCATTGTTAAGTTATTCACAAAAGAGGGACTAACTTCATATGAAATTAAACAGAATCGGGCGGTATATAACGGGAAGCACCCCCTCATATTCTGCCGTAAAAGAATGGGCCAACCTTTTTTCGAATGGGTCGAGAAAGCATTGAAGACGAAGAGCCTGCAGGTCAGTCCTTGGAGGTGCTCACTGCTGAAAACATCGCTCTTGTGGATGGAGAAATTATGGAAGACCGGCGGCTCAAAGTTACAGAAATAGCAGCAAGTCTGGACCTTTCTAAAACAACAGTCCTTCGAATCATTCATGAATATTTAAACATGAATAAGGTTAGTGCAAGATGGGTGCCTAGACTTCTTTCTACAGTTCATAAGCAGCAACGAGTCATCTGTAGTCAGGCATTTTTGGAGCTCTGCCGTGGCAACGAGAGAGACGTTTAGCAAACCATTGCCATTCATTCCGCAGCCCTAATTTATCCAGAGAACTTAACATTTCTTCATTTGCTACCTGTTCTTCTTAGAATGGAGTATAAGTTATCTTGTAAACTTTACAAAGCATTTTATATTGGTTTAACTTCTACTGTTGTTTCGCTGTTACTGTATGAACAATCATAGACGTTCTATCTCACTGTAAGGATTTTGATGATGTTTTTAACTTAACACTTATTGATGCGTTACCTACACAATGCTCTGAAAGTTTACTCAGAGATAGAGAAATGGCAGCTATATTTTTACACAAAGCGCGTATACCACGGATTTAAATATTACGTATTAATTTGTTTTTCTCCCTCTCTCTCACACCCTCTTATTGCTTGTTTCATCTGTTTCCATGCATAGCGCTAACTTCGATATTCAATATTTATTTTTATTACCTTCACTTGTCTTCTTGTCATAGAACAACTCGAGCAATTCGAAACATAGCCATTATTAACCTGTGACTTTTTCTTAGTGTTTTCTCCTTTCCTGCTTTTCTAGTTATTGTTATTTTAGTTACATTGTTAATAGTGCTACATTATTTTTATTTACATTATATATAACATTATACACTAGTACTTTACTAAATATGCAATTTAAAGCGTCCAACTGTTCACTATTAATAATCTGCTTTCGTTAACTCAAAGAGAACGGACGGCCGTAAGTATTTGAAAGGATGAAACATATGCAGTGCGTTTTACTTAGCAGATAAAGCCCTCCTCTCCACGCATACGTCACTGGCCATCTCTCCAGCTCCTAAAAGTACCAAGTGCCTTCCAGCACTTCGGTGTATTCTTAATTCATGTTGTTCAATATTTCAACAAGCTTTCCGACCATATCAACATTTCCTTAACGTGAAACTGCCTGCCAACTTCTTTCCCTCGCAACGATGTGTCTGGGAGAGTATCTGGTGCTCTTAGGCTATCAAAGTGACAGTGTCCATTCTCGTTTATAATGAGCACCTTACCATCTGTCCGGCTACAGCATAATAAAATTCTGCAGGAACCGGCAGACATTACAAACAGAATGTCATTGGAGCCTCACGGTGTTCAGACTTTAACTTAGTGGCCACTCGTGGTGAATTTCAATGGCATTGAGCCTGTTTCTTAAACATCTGGGCGCTCTGTTGAAGATTGAGGGTTTTTTCCCCAGTGAAGTTGAAAGGAACCTAACGACCAACTGCAATCAGGTTGATTTCTCTCTCCTGAAGTCTTCCAAGGAGCACCAGATTTGTGCTTATTTTAAGTCATCCTCCCCAGCGAATTCAATAGCGGACACAAGTCTGACTTTGGCCTACTACTTGCAGTTCAACGCAAATGGAACGCCTATATGCGTCCTCTGGTGGACAACGAATAACAAACATTTTTACAGCATGACTTCCTTGTGATGTCGGCCGAAAACAAAAAACAACTAGCAGAGAGAGTTTTTTTTTGTGTGTGTTTTATTTACACGCTGTTTAACATTTCAGGTCATCAGCGTCCCATTCAGTTCAGGGCGTGAAATACTTTGGTGGGGTCCTCTATGCAAAGTGCACTCTTGCTCCCCCCCCCCCCCCGCTTTACTAGTCTGAGATGTCCCGATTTTGCTGAGTCACTCCCGTATTTCACAGGAATGTTTCAGTGTCCCGAGAGAAAAAAATTCCTGATTTTATCAAGGAGCGAAATCCATAAAATATGTTTACCAGTTATTTATATTTTATTTTACCATTGTCAACAATACGGAACTGAGAAAATAAAAATAAATGTAGACTGCCTAATTTAAATACAACGAAGCTCATTATAACAGTAAAAACGTATTCCAATCTGTTAAGCTCAGATATACGAGGTCTCTTCAAATAGTATCGCGAATTTTTAAATTCCGCGGGCTACGTATATTCCATTTTCGATTGTTTTGTGGCGTTATGTTGGTACTCGTGTCCCTCACTTATGTTGATGACAAGCTCGACCATTTTGAATGTTCAGTTAATTGTTGACAGCTATTTTGCTTGGACGTGTTTTGGCTGTATCAAATTTTGTGTGAAAAACAAAATTAAGTGCGCGGATGCATTCCGAATGTTGAATGTGGCATATGGTGAAGCTACCTTGGACCAAAGCAACGTTTATCGGCGGTACAAAATGTTCTCAGAGGGTCGAGAAGATGTGAACGACGAAGAGCGTCCCGGACGCCCGAGCTCGTCAACAACAGACGAAAACATTGAAGAAGTGAAGAAAATAGTATTGGCCAATCGTCGAATCACCATTAGAGAAGTTGCTGAGGACCTAAACATATCGATTGGCTCGTGCCATTCGATTTTTACCAATGATTTGGGCATGAGACGGGTCGCCGCAAAATTCGTACCAAAGTTGCTCAATTTCGACCAAAAACACCATCGCATTAACGTTGCTAAGCAGATGTTGAACTCTGTCCGCGACGACCCAAATTTGCTCCAGAGGGTCATAACTGGTGACGAATCATGGGTTTGTGGTTATGACGTGGAAACTAAAGCTCAATCATCCCAATGGATGCTGCCACACGAGCCAAGACCGAAAAAAGCGCGCCAAGTTCGGTCGAATGTGAAGGTTTTGCTTACAGTTTTCTTCGATTGCAGAGGGGTGGTGCATCATGAGTTCTTGCCACAGGGTAGAACGGTCAATAAGGAATATTATCTGCAAGTTATGCGCAATTTGCGCGAAGCAATCCGCTCGAAACGCCCGGATTTGTGGAAGAACAAAAATTGGCTTTTGCACCATGATAACGCCCCTGCTCACACATCGTTGCTTGTCGCCAATTTTTGGGCAAAGACAACACACTTATGATACCGCAGCCTCCGTACTCCCCAGACCTGGCACCCTGTGACTTTTTTTTGTTCCCAAAACTGAAGAGGCCCATGAAAGGACTACGCTACGCCACGATTGAGGAGATAAAGATGGCATCGAAGGAGAAGCTGAACAAGATCACAAAAAACGATTTTTTAAAGTGCTTCGAGGATTGGAAAAAATGTTGGCATAAGTGTATAATATCTGGTGGGGATTACTTTGAAGAGGACAAAATAGATATTCATGAATAAATAAATACTTTTTGAAAAAAACACAAAATTCGCGATACTTTTTGAACAGACTCGTATTATATTGAATATTTTCAAAAATGAATTACTGTAGTCAATTCATTTAACTGATAAATATTAAGATATGGATATTAAATACTCAAAATTATACTATTGAGTAGTATCTTTTATTTTGTTACCGCTACGGGTGGCCGAGGTCATTAAAGCGCGAATTCATGAGTGGGAGGCTTAGGGCTCGAATCCCGCCAGAACCGTCCTCCTTGACTGAGTTTTTTTTTTCAGGTTTTCCTCAGTCCTCATAAATGGCAAATGCCGAGTAGATACCCTAAATTTAGGCCTGGAACGTTTCCTTCCTTAAGAAATCCTTTCCCAATATATCATTTCATCTCATGTCACAACAGTGTCCATCGCCTGTGGTGCCTCAGTAATAAGAAGGGGCGTTAAACACGATTAAAACTTTTTTTTTGTATTCTCAGAGGAATTTTCATCAACCTAATTACAAAATATATTTGATCGAATGTATAACAATTATAATCGACAATTTCTGAAATTAATGTAAATTTCTTTCCAATATTAAACTTACATGTGGTCTTTGCATGTGCTTAGAGTTGCATTATTTTGATCATAATGAAATTCTTCATAATATCTAGGTAGTTTAATGATTTGAAAGTTAAAACGAAGTACAATCCAAAGTGTCCCGGTTTTTAATACGAAATTCTGGTCAGCCAATCTTTACACAGTGCAAAGTGTATTGACAGGGTTGAGTCAGCCCAGGGGAATCTCACCCTATTCCTGTTCAGCCGTCTGTACATTGTAGCTTAAAGACCAAAGTGGAGCAAAAGAGGCATAAGTGTAAGTTCTTTAGGTTTACTTTCTCCGTTCTTATTTGTTTCAGTGCGCCATATATCTATACGCCTTGCTTGAATCATAATGGGATTAAGTAGGGGAAATTTAGGGTACAGAGGAGGGATGGAGTAATATAGATTTAATACTAAGAATGTTCTGTAAATTAAATTTGGGAGTTCCCAATAATACTGTAAATGCAGGAGCATTGAAGGAGTTAGGAAAGATAAGTGCCAGAGGGTTAATATGGAGAGAGTAATGAAATGTTCAATTCAAGAGCTATTGGACACTGATATTGTGTGACTAATACTTGGTTGAACAAAACTAGAGGATATTATTTCAGGAGATTTTTTGGGCTAAAATTGAACATTTTAGAAGAGATTGTTGGACGGAGGTGAGATTAAGAATGGAAGACATGGATAGACAAGTTTTATTTGCTCAGATTAGGGAGAAAAGCTCATTAGTATGCTATAAGGAATCAAAAATTATCCAGAAAAGGAGAAGTATATATTAATTTCCAAACACATAATCGAAACCGTTCTATTTTTTCTCTTTCACTTTTCTTGCAAATACGATACATACTGCATTTTTTCATTTTACTTTTAATTTTATTCTGTTTTCTACCAATTAACTAAGCAGACAGACACAAATTACGTATTTTTAATATTTAAAAACACACGGTGTATATTCCTTCTCTTATAATAATACTTTTGCTAATTTTAGCGTACTTAATTTAGATAAAGTTACAACTTATTTATATAATATTATGATTTCTACTATAGACACGCTTTTACAAATATTTGAAATGCAACAAAGAAACATTATCATTTTTTTAAACTAATGAAAATAATAGAAGCTAATTTTCTGTAATAACCCAGGTATAACTCATATAGAACATAAATAAATAAGGATCAAACAATATAAATTGGAAGAAATAGTGTTAATATATAAGTTTTTTTAAAAAAAAACATATCTGTAAATACCTGTAAGCCCGAGACAGCTATTTGAAAATCAACTGCTAATAATTCCATACCAACTTTCAGTTAAACAAATTTAGGCAGATGTAGTTTATGTTTTAATCTTGGGATATAATAATGCTTAATTATATTTTCATGCATGTTAATTTGAAATCACCTATTACGGTTTTTAATTGTTATATGTAATTTCTATTGTTATTATTCTTTTATTGTTTTTGTTGTTCTATTCTGAACTAAATATCTTGTGTTTTGTTCTCCAAAAGGGGTTCCGTTAATGTGATTTATTATGGCAAATGTTCCCATTCTATTAAGCATTTATGTATTGCCTCTAGGAGCATTTTTATTTGCTTGGAAAATCTGTTATGGTTAGGCTAAATAAATATTCAGTTTTATACATTTGGCTCGTTTCCTCCCTTTTTGTAGCCCTTTCCCAGGTCTCACTTCAATTTAAAAATTGATCAATGGCTATAATTTATGTAAATTTCCATCACAGTGGTTACAGTACAAGGGGAAACTTTTGTCGTTACAAACTTTCCTGGGGCGTTTTCTCTCACATTTTCATTTTAGCGGATAACCGCTTTGGAAATTTTAACAAGTAGCTATTCAGCGCTACTCTGATGTCGAAAAATAAATTACGCACGCACACACTAAAGCTTCTTCGGTAGCGTTTTACTCTATACATGCTGCTTCGCACAAAATTTTTCGTACCTTGCAACATCTGCTGCAACATAGCGCGACCTTGTGCATAGTAAATGTTACCTGTAGGTGCAGCAACAGGCCGAACATAGCTTATGAACTTAAATAGATGTGCAACAGAATGCGGATATGTTCTTTAAAGAGAGGTTCTAAAGCAGTAAGCAAACATCGCTTAGTGCTGTGAAACATTTACAAAACTTTTTTATCCTTTTGCTGAGCAGTAACAGTTGGCTTTTGTGTTTCCTTTTGACGATGTGGGAACACAAAATACTCGCATGTTCAAGTAAGTTTAGGAACAGTCACAAGGCAAACAAATACTCAATGAATATGAAACTGCGCTGAAGGGAGATAACTTAAAGTGAAGAAGAAGAAGAAGAAGAAGAAGAAGATGATGATGATGATGATGCCACCGGAAACGTTAACTAGAGTTTGCCTTTCATAAAATTCTTGCTCTATGAAATAAATGTTGTCTTACTATATTTTTATTATTATTGTTTTTATTATTTTCTGTGCTATTTTGCTGTAAGGTTAAGAAAAAACCTGAAAATAAAAATGATATACAAAAAATAAGTGCAATATCTAATACAGTGTTAGTATCCTCATTAAATTAATTAAAGTATCTTAAAGGGACGAGGTTGTACGAGGTGCTATCCAGAATATTGGGGACTGGTGCAACCATCTGGTCAAAAACTTACTTTGAGACTAATAACCACCATCACCCTCAAAATACTTCCCTTCCACACGTATACACCGGTCCCAATGATTCTGCCATTTTCCAAGTGCATCTTGCAAGTCATGTTCTTTGAGGGTGTTTAGCACAGATAGCGTTTCTTCTTGAATCCTCTCAATTGTGTCGAACCGACGTCCTTTCAACTTGATTTTCAGTTTGGGGAATAGAGCGAAGTCGCAGGGTGCTAAATCAGGCGAGTATGGTGGGTGGGGGACTACCGTCATGTTTTTCGTCAAAAAGCTCCTGGTGAAGGTGAACAAGAAATTGTGTTGGGGTGCATTATCGTGATGCAACAGCCAGTTCCCTTGTCGCCAAAGTTCGGGCCGTCATCTCCGCACATTTTCACGCAGCCGTCGCAAAACGTCACAGTAGTGCGTGGAATTTACTTTTTGATTTGGTGGGACGAATTCTTTGTGCGCAATCCCCTTGGTATAAAAAAAAAAAAAAAAAAACGAGGAGCATGCTCTTAATTTTGTTCTTCCCTTGTCCCGCTTTTTTGGGTCTTGGTGAGTTCGGTTCTTCCACAGGGAGAATTGTTGTTTTGTCTCAGGATCATAAGCATACATCCAGCTCTCGTTACCGGTGATGACCCTGGAAAAGAATTTTTGGTCATCGGATACGGCCTGACTAAGTTCTGTGCTAATTTCAACACGCTGCGAAGTTAGGATCATTGGCACAAATTTTGCGGCGACACGATGCATGCTCAATTCATCAATTAAAATTCGTTAGCACGTCCCATAACCAATTTCCACTTTATGAGCAAGGTCATCAATGATTTGACGTTGATCCTCACGAACGAGGTGTTGAACTTTGGCAACAATGTCAGGCGTTGTGCAGCTGACGGGCCTACCGGTATGAGCATAGTCTTCAATAGCCGTACGACCGGCACTGAACCGAGCATGCCACTCAAAAACACGTGTATGGCTCATGCTTTATCCCCCAAGTACTTGTTGAATCATTGTGAGTGTCTCCATAGCATTTTTCCCGAGATTTGCACAGAATTTGATGCACACTCTCTATTCTAATCTTGGATCCATCGTAAAATTGCCACACGCTACACACACAGTATCATGAAAAGTACTATAGAATCTCAACACATCTACCCACCAAGCTGTATGAAACTTTAAATACTCACTCATCAGATGTGCTAGTGTTGCCACCTAGAGGCACAAAACTCTACTGCCACTACTGTCGAGATGGCAGCACCAGTTCCGAATATTGTGGATACCACCTGGTATATAGGACCAACAATTAAATATCCCGTTATTTTTGCAATAAGTTAGTACTTTCATAATTAATAATTAAGTGTACATTTTTATAAAAATACATTAAATTAAATTATTTTAAAAGCTTCATTTAATAAGAATGGCCAGTAAATAACCTGGACAGCCATATATTGCGAGGTCTCAATATAGGTGATGGACGTATAATTGCACAGTCAGGTTATTTGAGTTATAGATCGGTAGATGGCGGATAAGCAATGGAAGAGGCCTGTCCTTAAGCTCGCATAATGCATGTGCAAATAGCTACTTGCTATTAGTTTAGAACAGTAACTTCTTATTGTTATTTTTAAACAGATAATCACGTTATGCTTTCAGAAAAAAAAATATAAATACAAAATAAAAATGCTAACTTTCCGCGCGGCGACTTTATATCCTTTTCTTCGGATGCGGGGGTGGTGGTTCCCAGTAAACTGCCACGCTCAGGCACCCGTAACTCAAATAATATTGCTGTACACATTCCTTGGCCATTATAGTTATTCTGATTTATATTTTTCATTTCAAGAGAATTTTCTTTATAAATTTATTTTAGTACTTCCACTTGAATAATTAATTTTTGGTGGGTGGAAAAGAAATGGGTAATCGTTGTCTTTATATTTCCATACTCTATAATTCTAGATTGCAAAATGTTAAGATATTTACGCAGAATATGCAATGATAGAACTTACCCAATATTCAGTTTAATGCTCTAATAGATAATTCTGAATGCCTGCCATACATTACAAACATTGAAGAGGTTGTTAGGGCTGATGCTCCACTTGATTCTCGTTAATAACTATTCATAGGCCGATGGAATAACGACATGGCGCCGTCACGTCTACCTAATTGCTCTTTGGGGTAAGGGCTTGAAATTAGCAATAACCGTAAACCATGGGCCAGAATGTGGGCCAGCCTGTGGCGGCGCGATAGACAGTAGAATTTAAACAGACAACCGTCATGAATCAGCACACTATATTCGTGTATATAGCTGCTAGTAAGCCACTCAGGTGTTGTGGTCTGACTGGATGCTGTATTGATGTCAATGGAAGCCTCAATTTACTTCATTGCTGGCGATAAAGACACATTCTTAAGATGAATCTTAATACAAGGAGTGTCATATATCGATTTTTTCCCATTATATATTCATTTTTCTTAATATTTATTAATGATTACCCTTTTGCCATTTTTACACGATTCTATTGCCCATGAACAATACTTTTAGCTATATTTCTTCCATTTACCCCTTCTTATCTTTTTGCAGCGGCATTTATAAAGGGAATGAATGGTAATGTAGGAATTTAGATTGATTGACTAATATATTGAGGACTGATGGGTGGATTAACAATCGGAATCTCTGGGGTAACAGTTTTCTTGACCCTGTCCGATGATAGTTTCCACTGACTTTATTTTTGCCACGGTTGCCGAGACTCTGCTGCTGGATATTTTAGAGTACCGTGACCATAGGGGAAGGAGTTCTGAAGATTAATAAGATTCCTCGTTATACGAGATGAAACACAATTTATTGTTTATAAACTATTCCACATAAAATGTACTGCCGTTATTTTCTGAAGAATATGTGCCACTTTCGCACTAACTATGGTGACTACTCTGACGTTAACGCACTTTAATACTTCTAATATCCTGAACTCCACTAAATTCAACTAATTCTGAAACCCAACTGCCTACTTCTTGCAGATAATTTTCCACTAACGATACTCTTCGACTGAATTGAATTAAATTGATACTTAGACTAAATTCTCTTGGCACAGATGTAACTTGAACTAAACTGAGAATACCTTTCAACTACTAAAGCCCCACTGACTTGAACTGAACGGACAGTGAATATGTCTTGACTGCCTGTTCTTCCAACAAACTGAACTGAATGGAGACTGTTCCACTTCCAACTTGACTGTGCTTCTAACTGAACTGAAAGAATCTGGACCGACTGCCCCTGGGCCACAAAATTTCAATACTAAATAAACATGGCAGTCTGCCGGTCTCTCTAAGCTATCTTTATTCTTTTAAATATGTTTTTTGAAAAGTGTAGAATATTTTCTCTCATCTTCACATCTCTATTGAGTAATCTGTTTCCCTCTGATTTTTTCTGCTACATTATTGGTCTGGCTTACGTGACTTCTTACATGTAACCCACGTACGTATTACATGGAACCATTAGGATCTCTCTTACAGAGGTTATCAGCCTGTCTTTTCACCCCCGTATATTTACTACTCTTGCATAATATAATAACAGCAAAGCTTTCAGACAATATACAAAGAAACATCTTTTCCATGGACCATGCTAAAATATTTTCTCTGGAAAATTCTTGGGTCATCTTTGCAAAATATTAATATAATAGGCAGCAGGAATTCCCAGTCATATTTTATGGCTGGAGGGTAGCTTTCTGCACGCTGGCGCAAATGGAACCACAATCATGGTTAAAATAAGGAAGTTATATAAAATTAATTACTATAATCGCTTTAATTAAATTTGGGGGGGCATCTTATAAATATTGTCTCGTTCCTTACTTCGTCATTATTTAATCGTAAATTGATTTTGGGGATTTTTCGTCCATTGGCTGAATGTTCAGTAATAGAATTAAGAATAGAATTAATTCAGTATTCAGAATTCAGTAATAGAATTAAGGGCGGCTATGCTACGGAGTTAGTTCCTGAGACGCCTTTATGTTTCTCTTCGATTTAGACGCAGCAAAGAAGCTCCTATGAGTTGTGAAGCTCTCAGCTCTTTTGATTAGATGTTTTGTATAGAGATCTTCATCGTGTATCCCCGGGTATTTTTTTTAATTACAAACTTATTTTAATTGTAAAGTTTAAAGTTGTAAGTTTTTTAATTGGAAATATTTTTTAAAATTTAGATATTATTACCCTTTTCAGGTTGCTTTCGGTGCATTTTGAAATTTATTGTCAATTAGTGTACACTGTTAGAGAAATTGCAAACTCCTGGGAAAGTTTTATAAAAAAGGCGTTAGTGTCCATCATTCGTTTGCCCAAGAGCTGGTATAGCTTATTTTACATTTTATTATTTTATTATATGAGTCTTTGGTTTAAACATATACTTTTAAAATAATAATCATATTGGGTTTTACGTTTTAGTAGGTTTAATTTAAACTATTTTTCTATACGAATGTTTTTAGAAAAGTATATTTAAATAATTTATGCTCAATTTTGTGAGCTTTACTTTTTCCTCCGCATATTGTTGGGTCATTTTATTAAGCACACATCTTGGAAGTTTTCCTGGGGCCATTTTCAAAGGAGAAACCTTGCATACTTCAACGGCAGGATGATGTTAAACATTTCTTGATACAGAATGTCTTGTTTTCTCCTTAAAATTGGGTCCTAAAATGAATTGCTATAGTACTACATATAGATTGATACACAAAGTGTATATTCATAACTGTCTATTTACTGTTATGATATACTTTACCCGTAACAGTGTTTTTAACGTTTTAAATCATGACTTTGGTAACATAAGGCTATATTTCTGAAGTAGCATTGGATATATCTAATGGAAATAAGCACGAAAAATATATAACAGTATTTATACAGCATGCTGGATGTCGAGAATTACTGTAAATTCGTAAAGCTCCACTTTCAGTATCCTAACCGAATCCTTTCATTAGCCCAAGATACATATTCCACAGCAATAAAAGGATCATTCACCGTCAAATACAACAAAATAAAAAATAACTTTTATAAAATCAAACATAAAAATGTACAAAGCACAGCCATAATCTTCTATCCTCGGCAAACTTCTTTAAACACATTAAAACGTATGTATATGAATGGGCTGTTATACTTTTTAAGGTACTTTCAACATTGCACAACGAAGTTGGAGGTTTTAAAGATTCCCTGACGATAGGACACCAAATCATCAAATTTCTTCTAAAAGATTTGGATTACGCTGAACAGAAAAACTATAAATATCGCCTTCTAAATAAAATTTTATTCCACCCTTCACATTCGCTCACATTAGCGATATAAATTTTAAATCAGAGTTGTAGTTTTTCATATTTTTTCAATTAAAGAATCTTATAATTTAGCTCTATTCGTCAGTCCTTCAATTAGGAATACCAAATACCTGGAACTGGCATTCTTGCCAGTGAATAGTGGAAGCTGGTCCGAATGGTTTGGCGCGTGTCTTTTCACTTGTCAATTTCCGTTCCGCACGGCAAGCTATGAAAAAAGAGAAAGCTATTCTGAGATAGACAGAACATCCTCTGCCTGCGCACTTGCTTTTTTTTTTTTTTTTTTTTTGGCAGTTGTTCATTCTAAGAAAACATTAGTTATGTGCTTTATTGAGAAAAGTACGCATGTGACAATAATTGAAAGCATCTGTATGTCAATTTAGTATAGGTTAGAATTTCAGTTTTGAGTGAATTATTTCCTACTTTTTAGATTTTTGTTGTTTTTCTTCTAGGTTTGTGTTGGTGTCTTTGGTTGTGGCGCTGCAGGAATTGGAGAAATGTTTAAACCAAAGACTAATATAATAAAATGTAAAATAAGCTATACCAGCTCTTATGCAAACGAATGATGGACACTAACGCCTTTTATTATAAAACTTTCCCTGAAGAAAACAGCGGTTTGCAATTTCTCTAACTGTGCACAGTAAGGAATGTTGTCTAAAATGCTTGTTAAAAGTAATCATTTAAGATAAGTTTTGTAAATAAAATGCAAAGGAGCATATTTGCATATTCTTGGCAAGATTAATATATTTATAGAGTTTGCATAACTACTTCACTTACAAAATGAGTTCCTGTTTCTTTTTGACACCTTTGCTGCCAAATAATACTGCTATCAGTACGTGAACATTTCTACATATATGTGATGAGCTGTTTGTTCATAGTAATTTTCAAAATAGGAGGAGGGGGTAATCGAAAAGCTTAAATTCTTACTTCTTGCCAACTTCCTTTGTATCCAGTAAGAAGCAAAAATCGCTTCAGCATTGCAATATGCATATTATTGTTTCGCCCCATTTATCCGACACCACTAGTACCTGTTTGAGCTAGCTATACAGCTGAGCATAGTAAGCTAACAGTTTTGCTGATGAGAAAAAGTGGCCTGGAAAAGACACAAGCAGCGGAGTTGAAAGCATGGAGTAGTCACGTCACAAAGTTATAAAAAGCGGTAGCCCGAATATTATTACGAAAATAAGATGTGTTGTATACAACGAACTATGTATCATAACAATAAAATATCTTGTTATCAATTGTTTAACTCGCCGAACAAGACAACAGCTTCAATGAACCGACTGCTCAAAGTTATGACGTATGAGTTCGTAAAGTAATCTGCAACAGGTATTGTATGCACTTCTTTACTACCTTCCATTATATGAATTTGTAAGGTTTATGCATATACATTTTAAATATGTATGGTCAGCATTGAAACCGTTGTCTAGTTTATCAAGATCGTTATTTTTAAGGGCATGTTTAAGCAAATATAAATTTTTGTTCATTCTTGGAAGCTTGCTAAATAATATATTTAAGTATTTTTGACAAATTTACCAGATAGCGATCCATGATATTAGGGCATTATAAAAACACTTTCAGGAATATATTTATCCCTCAGTGAATTAGATGTTACTCCAACTGGTATTTCTTTCTGTGGCTCTATTGCTTAGCCGAAAGCACCAGGACAAGATGAACTGACGCTGTGTGATGGCAGTTTACGCTTTGGGAAGGTTACTGCCTTGCAGTCTGGAATGGAAGCAGATCGAGGGGCGGGCCTTCACCGGCGTCGGGGTTTTTTTATCTGGAAACCTGTTAGAGACCTGAACTGCGGCCGCGCAGTCACCTCCCGTGGATTCTCGCCGCCCGATTTATCCCTTACTTCATATCTCCAACACAGAGCTGCTCCTATTAGAAACGTACAGACAAAGAGTCAGCTGTGAACAAGACTGAATTACCGATAATATTCTCCTTCGCCCTGGACAATTCATCCGTCCATCTGTACGATATCCATGATGATTGTAATATCTGTCTATTGAGTAAATCTGTTGCTTGCAGTTTCTGGATAGCAACTCTAATTGTAGTTCCGCATTTTCACCTAAACACTATGAAGAAATTGGCCCAATTTGATGATACTCCTTGAAAGTAATTTCCTACATAGTCAGTTCTGGAAGGCTGACGTTTTTTGGTAGCTTTTCTATTTCTCTATCATTAATTACTATTAGTATTCTGGATATCATATTGAGATCTTTATTGTCATTAGGTTGGCCTTTTTGCTTTCTGGGCATCTTATTGTAGATTTGGAAAAATAAAATCTTTAAAATATAAATGTGTTTTGCAGGTACTTAGTGATCTTTAAAATTATGCATCGGCAACTTACATTTAAAAATCACTGCTATATTGAACTAAAAACATACAAAATATGGACCTTGATTTTAAGGAAGTAATAAATATGCACTAATTCTTTTGGGTTTTTTTAAACAAAAGAAAGTTTTGTTGGCAAAATGGACAAAAGAGAGTTGGGAAAACTCTCCTGTTCCAGAGGCGAAGCTGGAATATTTAGTAATTTATTGGTTATATCTGCTAGTTTCTTATGAGGACTATTGGCAACAATCTAGTTATTTTTGGAATATAATGCCCTAGTCCACAAGGGTACCAAATATTTTTATTCTAGTTTTCAATATGAATAGTTCTACTTGATCAACATGCTTTTTATTAAGATTCCTTTTTGATATGATGATGAAAAAGATTTATTGCCTCTCTCCCTCTCCGAAGGTGCCAAAAATGTATACACACTTTTATATATATGTTTAATATATTTTAAAGTTGGACCGAAAAACAACAGTAATGTGTAGTATGATATTCTGTAAACAGATGTGACTCACATACATTATGATAGCGTTGCTACCTGACAGGTAAATCAACAATGAATAAATTAAGGCAAGATTATCGTATGATTTCCTGTAAACAGATATGGCACTAGCTGCGTTGCTATAACAAAATGGAGCCAAGATTATCGTTTGAACAGCGGAAGGTAGTTTTGAAGTGTATTGGGAAACCGAGACTTGTTGAAATTCAAAGGCCATGGAGACGTATGTACAGAACAGAACCGCCAACGCGAGTAACAATTGCACGCATTCGAGACAAATTTGAGACTCATGGTGCCGCATGCGATATTCACAAGGGCAGATCTGGGAGACCTTGCATAGTAACAAGCCCCGCACACTGGATCCGCACTATCCTTGGCACTATTCAAGGCACTGGATAGGACGAAGAGGACCCATTGAGTTTCCACTGCGTTCTCCGAACCCTCCGTTGGACTTCTACCTATGGGGAACTCTTAAGAATGTTGCATACCGTAGAAAACCAGCTACACTGACAGCACTTCGGGAAGAAATTGAAATATGTGCTGTAATCGCTGAAGACACGTTCGCAAATGTTGCTCAATCAGTAGTTCAACATACTCAGAAGTGTATCGACGTCGATGGTGGGCATTTTGAGCAACTGTTGTAACTGTTAAAGTCTAAGATGCTTAGTGCTCACTATTTTCTGTTTGTGTGAATTGAGTTTTATTATGGTAACACAGTTTTTTTTCTTTGCTTGAAGTGAGTATACATTTTTGGTACCCTCTGTATGTAGGTGTATGTATGTATATCAGGTAATTGAAGGGCTGTGCATAATTTCACCACATTATTGCATTGTTTTATGTTTTTTGACAAATGTTGATGAGGGAATTGTAGGGATTTAAATGTGTAATTGTGTCGTTTGATTCAAAAATAATTTTCCTAATAAAAGTGATTTCATTGATACTGAATTGTTATCGATCTCATCAATAGCTGACAATTTATTCACTGTTTAATGTTGTTCTTTGCATAGACATACAGAATGCTTAAGAGCAATGGCGATTGTCCATGCAAACCTTAGAACCACCGCTAGACAAAAATTTATTCTGCTGGTTTTTAATGCTCAGAACTTGCTTTATTGTTGATATATTTGTTGGTAGCTAGTCATTATTCATTAGATTTACACGCAGAGTGGCATAATTTATGAATGACCCCTACTCGTTTTTACCATTTTCTGATAATTGTCGGGCACAGTAGGGTAGCTATGTGTATTATGCTGTGCTTTTGTCATTTCAAATGCCTTCTTTACATATTCACGTTATTTATTTCCTGTCTTTGAATCATCTGTCAAATTTTAAGCCTCAATAAACTTACTTGTTGGTTTTTCAGTAATAGCGTTAACTTTTTTCAAGCCCCAAAATTATTTTTGTGGCAAATATTTTATATGAACACCTCTATGTACAGTTTCTCAAAGCAGTATTATAAGTACGTATAGTTACTCGAGATGCAGCATTTTCAACGCTGAAGAGAAGTTTGTATGGCTCGTTCATTATTATAATTTAAAGTTTTCTGTCCATCACTACTACCGTAATGAAGTATGGAGACCTGGAGGTACACAATGATCAGAAAAAAGATCAAGGCATATTGATATGGATTCTACATTGATGTTTTTTTTTTCGATTGATTTATTTATGGACGCTCTTTAACATCTCAGGTCATCAGCGTCCCATTCAACTCAGGGTGTGAAACGGCCGACAAATTTTGCTCAGAGGCCTCTCTTTCAGGCTTGAGGTTCTTTATCGTGCCGTAAATGTACGACACGGGACCCACGGCTTTACTTCCCTTCCGAAGGAAGCCGTACTTAGGATTTTTACGCCCGAAAAAAATCCATCGGTCCTGGCCGGGTTCGAACCCGCGATCTTGGGTATAGGAGGCAAGTATGGTAACCACTACACCACCAGGATCGACTACATTGATGTGTTAATATATATTTCGTCCATTCGAGAATAAGCGTTGATCCGATGAAATATGTTACTCTTCATTCTCGTTTATATATCAACCGACTAGGGTTTGTATGTTAGGCGTTCTAGCGCTTTAATTGAAGCATGTTTTTCTATTTGGACTTACAGTGTAAATCACTATAATTAAACACCAAAAATAATAAGGTAACAAATTCAATCTATTGTTTTTCTTTATTATCTCTTTATAGACCGTAGGACTAATGTTATTTTTATTAGAAGAAAAACAGTTGAAAATTTCTCTCTAGAGTGAATCTCGCAGTGATATATTAAACATGGTGAACACAAACTATCTCTCATTCTCTCTCAGATTATGAACAAGTGAAACGAAATAACTGTCTTAGAAAAATTATTGTGGCATTGAACAACTCAATTCATAGTCTCTCTGCTTACAGATACGATTAAGATATACATAACACATAGACATCTGTACAAAAAATACAGTGCTTATCATGCAACTAACTCGCTCAGCACTTCCGCAGGAAATGCAGACGAAATCCACCAGCTGTGGTAACCGTTAAAGAATATCGTGGGATTTATAAGGGGTAGTGCTGGAGACCAATCAGGAAGTGGTAGACCTGGAGTGACTGGTGAGATTATTGAATCTCTCTGCACACCATTTATACCCATGATCCCTCTCGACTTCTTTGCTGGGGGAATATATTTATATCTCATCGATTCCTGGTGTTTGAACTCTGAAGGTAGAAATAAGGAAAACTGCAGAGATGTAACAGAAGATGTGCAGGCGAAAGACTGTGTGGATGTTACATAATATTATTTAGAGTACAACTCAAATAGATCAATTACTATTTGTAAATTTACAGTCATGAAAGAACTGTATGTTTATGAATTTCCCATTCCTCCTTTTAGCACACGCTATATTAATCAAACAATACCGATTTTAATTTCTATGCTAGTTTTAATTAATCTGGCAACAGTTACTTTCTTGTTTATTTATTACTAATTTAGTTTAACTTGGTACCTATCGTCGGATTCAGTAATACGGGCCCCTCCTATGTGTGAGGTTTCCATTTCCATGGATTACGTTTATTTTCCTAAAGAGGGTACAGTTGCAGGTAGTAAACACACCGCAAACTGACAGAGAACTGACTTGGTAAGTTCAATAGTGTTTAACGTCCGTTGTTACTACTGAGGCACCACAGGCAGTGTGAACACTGATGATACACGAGACGAAATGATATATTGTGAAAGGATTTTTTTTAAGGAAGGAAATGTTCAAGGTCTAAGCTTAGGGTACCTCTCCGGCATTTGCCATTTATGAGGAATGAGGAAAACCTGGAAAAAACCTCAGTCAGGGATGACGGTCCTGGCGGGATTCGAACCCCAGACCTTCCACTCACGAGTCCGCCCCTTAAGGACCTCGACCACCCGTGGCGGTCCTGATGTAGGTAAACAATGCTAGTTTATCCCTTATAAAAAGCAAATTTTATCTGTGTTATATTTCATGTAGATTCCTGGGGCTCTTATTTTAAATATGCTTCATGATTTTAACCAGACATGTCAATATATGTAAAAATTTTATTATCATGCTTATAAATTCTCCATTAACAAATCACATAAGGACTAAACATTACCACATTTCTGCCACATACTTTAAATTTGATAAGTTGTTATTTTAGTTCAGAAATAAGTCATATTTATCGTCTTTACTTATAGCTTTGGCACAACATCCATTGAGAAAAGCAAACAACCATTGACCTCGCGGACTTTGTAGTGCTCTGTGACATGCATTGTATATTAAATTGATCCTGAAATATCATTTGGTAGATTTATTTCTATTATATCTGCTCAATCCCATAAATATTCTGTCACAAATAGGATTCGATTTCTGTAAAAATATCAAATTTGTATATCGTTTCATTACTACTGTAATATTTTGTTTCTGCACTAAAATATAACGGAGAAGAATATTTATAAATACTAATAGAAGCGATTATTTTTTGTGAAATTATGTGAGTTATGCTACTATTTTACCACCATGGGTGGTTAAGGCCGTTAAAGCACGAACTCCTGAGCGGGAGGGCTAGGGTTGGAATCCCGCCAGGACCGTCCTCCATGATTGAGGTTTTTTCCAGATTTTGCTCAGTCCTCATAACTGGCAAATGCCGGGGAGATACCCTAAACTTAAGCCTGGACGTTTCCTTTCCCAATTTATTATTTCATCTCATGTATCATCAGTGTCCATCGCCTGTGGTGTCTCAGTAGTAAAAACGGGCGTTAAACACTATTAAAAAATACCACTTGGAATTCCCTCCTGGATAGGCAGAGGTTGCACACTCATTGTTAAGTGATTTCTCAACCGGAAGTATGCAGAGTTGAATGCTTCATAGTTTGGTTAATTATTTTTCTTATAAAGAAACGTTTAAATGCTTTGTTGTTCAAAGATTACCGAGGCAGGTTAATAGCAAATATTGCTTTTCCCAAGTATTTGTAAATTTGTTTTACTTTGGGTACAATTTTCCTGGATGCACAATTGCAATTAAATCTTGTATTCTGTTTTTTATTTCATGTTGCTGCAGTTAAAAACAGCACAGTGCCAGGACACATGAGAGAAAAAGTTTCCAGGCTGTTTGAATAGCGCGCCAACCTATGGGTTTCGTGCTCGGAGTCAGTCCTGGTGGTGTAGTGGTAACCATATTTACTTCTAAACCTAGGTCGCGGGTTCAAACCCGGCCAGGATTGATGGCTTTTTCTGGCGTGAAAATCCTAAGTATGGCTTCCTTCGGAAGGGAAGTAAAGCCGTGGGTCCCGTGTCGTACATTTACGGTACGAAAAAGAACTTAAAGCCCTAAACTAGAGGCCTTTGAGCAAAATTTGTCGCCCGTTTCACGTTCAGAATTGAATGGGACGCTGATGACTTGTGATGTTTAAAGAGCGTCCTTAAATAAAACGATTCAAAAAAAACAAACGTGCTCGGAGCTAGGAAGCTGAAATCTTAAACTAACTTTGAGCCTAGCGGCATTGCTGTATTTACATTGAGAGTAGTGAAATCTGTATTTTTGTCATCACGTGTGTATACATGCCTGCGATTTTATCATGGACAGCAAATTGGATCAAAGAGCCATGTGAAATTGTGTTAAACTTTGAAAATCATTCCAAGAGATTTTAAACATTCTTCGACAAGCTTACAGCGATGTTGCAATGGACTGTACGCAAGGATTCGAGTGATACGGGCGCTTCAAAAATGGAAAGCATCCCTAGAAGATGATAAAGTTTAGGAAATTGTTCACGAGGATTGTGAGAGAATAATCAACTCCTACAGACTTCTTCCTTTTCCAGAAGGTGAAGACCCAACTAAAAGACCGCCGCTTAATCACCGTTGACGAGATATAACGTTAATTGCTGAAGATTCATTACTCACTATGATGCCGCATTCCAAAGGTATTTTCTTTGTAATAGAACCAATCCAGGAATTTTTGATAGCACCTCGTACTTTTGAGACTCCTTCAAGCATGTTGAACATGCTTCTGATAGTCGCCACCAAATTCATCTGGGCCAATTCAACAAGAAGTGGATAGAAAACCTCACTGTGAAAGAGTCTCGTGTAATAAGTCAATCACCTCAATGTATGCAAGCACAATGAATGCAGTAACACTGAATGCAAGCTAACATCCATCAAAATAGCCCTAAAAATAATCCAATGTGCCAGCTATGCGCAAGTGCTGCTGTAATCGTAGAAACGCCACGAAACTGTTCTCTTTGGTCGCAAACCGTTATCTACGTAACGGATTCTTTACTTTAGGAAGCACAGTGAAATCGTTTAGACTGAGGTATGGTAAATACAGAAATTACAGAGAGTTCTCCTGGACTACATACCCCCCACTGTTGCAGTACATCTCTTCACATCTCTACCCTGTGACATATTGCGTGAAGATTTATGCTTTCCGCAAGCAGTTCGGACATCTCTCACTAACTGCACAACGTGATTGATGTTGCAGAAATTGTTTTGGTATAATATAACCCTTAGGAACCGGTTAAAACTCTTGAATATTAACAATCAAAATGTGTGCCAGTTTTAACTTTTCCAAACGAAACTAAGGCATATGCTGGCTGAACGGTGGCGAAGACTGCCGACTGGTTACGGTTTTAGTTGTAGCTATTTAGGAAAACGTTTTTCTATCCAAGCATAAAACCGTATTAGTTCAGTAAGTTAGAGCGTCGTGTAAAGATCGTGGGTTAGATTCCCAATGTGTAAATCATTTTTTCCTTACTTCTAATCTTTTTTCTCTCCCAATAATTGTTATTAATTGTTTTATAATTGTTCTACACTATTCTTAAATGAATAAAGTGTACTTTTTATTGGTTAGGTTAGTTCAGTTTAAGTTTAATAAAAAATAATAGAACATATAAAATATAATTTTATTCCATGATAGCACCTTTTACCTACACTATTCTTAATCCAATAAATGCTACTTTTGATATATATTAGGTTAGTTGGAAAATAGTTAACAAGACGCTTGTGAGATATAGACAAAATATTGAGTCTCAATGCGCAGAAAAAGTATCGGTTAACCTGCAGGCTCAAATGCATGTGCCTCAGGAGTAAAAACGGGCGTTAAACAACATTAAAAAAAAAAAAAAAATCAAATGCGTCCGGTATGGAGGAGGGAACATTATTTAGATATCTGTGGCAGAGAAGAAAGAAGTGGTCTCGCATGGTTCAGATTAGGGGCTTGGAAAGGAAACTAAACAGTTAATGCTCTCGGAGAAAGAATTTGTCCATTGTGTGGAGAAAGCGATACCTAGCGGCATATTTTGGCAGAATGCAGGGAAAAGGGGATTTTAAGAAGTGGACGTTTGTCACCGCAATTTTTGAATTGCAATAGAAGTTTGAACATTTGCCAGGAAGTGTTGGTGCATGCGAGATGCTCACACAATTTGGGAATATTTCTAGAGAAGACCCGACGAAGAAGGCTAATGGCTATAATGAAGAGGGGGGTTAGGAGTTATGAGTAAATGGAAGGGGGTTTAAGAGTAAGGGTTCCATTCATGTTTATGTATTTGTATATAAAGTTATTAATATAAACATAAATATATGGAAGTATTTGTACAATTTTTTTGAGTAGTGTTTAATGCCCATTTTTACTACTGAGGCACCACAGGCGGTAGACATTGACATGGGATGAAATGATACATTGGGAAAGGATATTTTTAAGGAAGGAAGCGTTCCAGGCCTAAGTTTAGGGTACGTCTCCGGCATTTGCCAGTTATGAGGACTGAGGAAAACTTGGAAAAAAACCCAGTCAGGGAGGACGGTCCTGATGGGATCCGAACCCCTGACTTCCCGCTCACGAGTCCGCTCCTTAACGACCTCGGCAACCCGTGGCGGTATATTTGTATGTATGTATGCATACAAATAGGTATGTATGTAGGTATATATGTATGGATATATGTATATACGTGTGTATATGTATGTATATGACCCTTTTGATTGATATAAGGACGACATTAGTATGTACGACTGTAAGGTCCATGCGATAGTTGTATTTATTTGAGTGTAACCTAAAACGTACAATAGAACGTTCATTACTACTTACTATTATTTAAGTTTAATAAAAATAATTGAATATATAAAACATAATTTTACTCCATAATAACACTATTTCCTACACTATTCTTAATGCAATAAATGTTACTTTTTCATATATTATATTAGGTTAGGTTAGTTAAAGTTTAAGAAAAAATAATAGAACATAAAAAAACAATACTACTCCATAATAATAATTTCTAACTCGTTGCCCTTTTTTTTATTTTCATAATTTTCTGCACTATTCGCAATCGAATAAATGCTATTTTCCCGTTAGTTCAGTAAGTTTAAAAAAATAATAGTAATAAAGCATAAAAAAACTTATATAACCCCATAATAACAGCGCTTGCAGAAACGAAGGTTATCAGCTGGCTTAGTCCCGAACGGTGTGTTTCGGCTTTCTTCGCTACAGTTCGGCTTGCAGCCAGCTGTAGATGCCTTCTGAATTTTATAGGTAAGGAATTCTGTGGCATTTGTGACTTCACAGTAATTTAGGTTGACGCCACTTGTTTGACTGTCGATTAGGCTCATACGCGCTTACCCATATTTTGTAATTATATTCTACAATTTAAAGTGTTATTCCGCTCTCCATCGATCGCTGAAGTAGGATGGGATATGTTTCATGGCGTGTGCATTTCTGTATCTCGTCTTACTCATGGGGCACCTACTTGGCTGCACTCTAACGAAGTGTACTAAAACATGAAAATACGAAGATAAAAATTTATCATCAGTAAGCTATTCCTGCACAGTCCAATGCCTATCTTTAAAAAGTGCCAATGAAAATCTCTGTGAACAGATAGAGATACGATTTTCAATTCATGAAAGATTGGCTACTACGTGGCCAGATTGGAACAGCTGAACTCACTTGGCTATTATTTCGTTGCAAATAACCGCAATTTTCACATACGTTTGAGGCTTCAATTTACCGACTTCCGTCTTCTAGTGATACTGAAAATACGATTGCTGCCATTGACAATGTGCCTCCCTTGTGGGAGACAGTAAAATACTATCAAATAAACGTGTATTGTGCAATTGCACTGTAGCTAGGGAAGTAGATGGTTGCCATGAATATAAAATCCCTCCGTATGTGTATGCTTATTTTATCTTTAGTTCAGTTTGTGACAATAGAATGATATTGTCTTTCTTTCAAATTGAAAGCATTACGTATGTATTTATTTATTACTATTTTTATTATTTATTACAAATTACAATGTTAAATAATGAATTTAATAATAAATTTTGCCATATTTGTACAAAATTTTTACAATTTAACGTGTCCATAATTTATAAAACACTTCTAATTTAATATACTTCTTCTTAATTCCCTTTTTCTTTCCTTGCACTTCAGGTATTTAAATTTAATAAATAACCACTACTTACAACTCTCGAATGTTAATGAAGCACAGTACAATACGCACTAAGAAGAGTGTTTCTTTTGCAGATTGGATTTTAAATCCTCGGTATTGTTGGGCAAACTTTTGTGAAGAAATGTGGACTAATATTAATATGTAACATCAATAACAATAAATTCGATTGTTTTGCCGCATTGAGAAACAAGAAAGAAAACTGACCTAAGCCATAACAATGAATGGAAAGAATAAAAAATAAAAACGGAAGAGAAACTATAATATTGTAAATAATAAAAAATATTATTAATACATTATCCCATTTCCGCACAAAACGATTAATGTAATTATAGTGATGTTTCATTGCCTATAGGCATTAGCTGTATATGTTGTATTTGCTATCACTTAATTGACTAAGAGATAACTATATACTAGATATTCGATTTGAGTGCTAATGTGATAGCGTGCCACCTGCTGAGCAAGGCGTAGTACCGTTCTATTTATTTCATTATGCAGTGCAATGTATGAGGGTAGGTCCATAAGTTTCCGGCCTAACCATTTTCTAGGTATGATAAAGAAAAAAAAAACTATATTTCACTTTTCATTATTGTTACTCTTAATTGCTATACACTTCTCACATCTTTCAATTAACATTTCAACCCTCCCACCCAAAAAATAATCAGTCTTGTGTGCAAAATAGGCATAAACAGAATCCATCAGTTCTTTGTCACACTTCAATTTCCTTCCTCGAATGTCCTTCTTGAGTTTTGAGAGGAGGAAATAATCACTGGGAGCTAGATCTGGGTTGTAGGGGGGATGGTCGATCTCCTTGTAGCCACATTTCTTCACAGTCTCCTTTGCAACAAGGGCTGTGTGTACAGGCGCGTTGTCGTGAGGAAGGCGCACACCACCACTCAGTTTTCCTCGTCTTTTCTCTCTGATGGAAGCACGTAGTCTGTACAGTAGGCCAGCATAGTACTCTCCATTTACCGTGTTCCTCTCCTTGAATTCAATGAAGAGTATTCCTTCAAGGCCCAAAAGATTGTGGCCAATATCTTCTAGGTTGACTGCGTGACCTCGGCCTTTAGAAGCGGTGCTTCGGTTGGTTTACGCCACTACATTACTTCTCTTTTGGACAAGGGATCGTAGTAGAGGACCATAGTTTCATGTCCTGTAACAATGGTTTGCAGAACTCTCTCTCTCTCTCGTAGCCACGGCAGAGCTCCAAAAATACCCGATAACAGATGACTCGTTGCTGCTTTGGGTCTGGGGAAAGAAGTCTAGGCACCCATCATGCACTAACCTTATTCATGTTTATATGTTCATGATTAATTCAAAGGACTGTTGTTATAAAAGGCCCAAACTCGCTCTTATTTCTGTAACTTTGAGCAGCCGGGCTTCCATAATTTCTTCTTCCACAAGATCGATGTTTGTGGGAGCGAGTTCCTCCAAGGACCGATCTGCACGCTCTTCGTCTTCAATGCTTTCTCGACCCATTCGAAATAATTTAGCCCATTATTTTACGGTAGAATATGAGGGGGATATTTCCCCATATACACCGTCCAATCGCCGTTTAATTTCATTGGAGTACGTCCTTATTTAGTGAAGAACTTAATAACTCGAAACTCCATTTTGAATATGTCACAATCTTCTACACATAGCCTTCTTTATGCAACTATATCTGAACAAGTGAACACAACGGAGCGGAAGTTATAGCTGCAATTATTTACTTAACAGATAAGGTATGACACTAGATAAGAGTTTTGTGAAGGCGATAATCCTTATCGGCGAGGCCGGAAACTTACGGACCTGCCCTTGTATATTAGGGATTAAGTGTAGTTACATTTTGTGTTTCTGCATTGATAGCGCTCGCTTATAGGCTTACGTACACGGGTGAGCGCGCTTGTAGTTACACAGAACACTGTTATGCCACCTGAAAATTGAATCTCCAGATGAGATTCCTACCTTAATGAGTTTTTCCCAGTTTTCTTCGGTGCCCATTGCTGAGGAGGTACACTAACTTAAATATTGAGAACTTCTTTCTCCGCAATTAAATGATTTACATTTCAGTTCATCGTTTTGTCTCATGTACTCTCGTTTTCCTACCGCCTGATGCCACAATAGTTCAACAAGTGTTAACCACCACCAAATGAAACGCACAAGGCGAATGATTGACATCTCTAAGAAAGGAATTTAATGGAAAGGGGTCCTAATCATTATTGTGATCTACCATTTTTGTCGGAACCCTAAAAAACTGACAAAACAAAGAGCACGATATATATGAACTTTAGGAGAGACGAAAACAGAAAATAGAGCAATCTTGGAAGCGTAACCTTTGCACTTGTACATTTGCTTTGAGCTAACTTCAAATATAAAAATGCTCTTAAGGAAATAGAATACAATTTAAACTCTCTTTTATTAATAAGAGAGAGATAGAAATGATTGGGAGGTTATAGGAAAAAGTTTTTCGCAACTATACGACACGCGTTGACCACGCATACTATGCGCTACCTCGGCAAGGTCACCGAGCTCTGTAAATAACGTGCTTTTACAGGGAGTAATTTCAATGCTCTGGACTATATTGGACCGCGATAGTATACGGCTATAGTGAGTCTGGGAGAAATTATGCACCATTTAGCGATTTATATGGAACGAAATTGAGCCTTTTGGAGGTGGATGTTGCCAGACTTTTATGTGAGTGTACTGACAGCAATATAGTATTACTGCACTTACCTGGTGTTTCATCTGACCCTCCGAATTGCAAAGTTATGCAAGCCCGAATTTTACAGGCAATACCGTAAACTCTGCCGCATTGTCTCGCCACTATAGTTCTTTATAAATAACTTATGTAGTTCTACCAATCAAATCTTAGCAGGGCGCTGCAAAAATTTTCGCCAGAGCATAGAGAGACAAGCAAAGGCTACAACTTTCTTTGTGGAATAATTAAATACAAATATAAAGTTTTGAATTAAACGCTTTCTACTCAGTACGCGTTTAAAATTAATTTAATTTAAAAATATGTAAATTTAGATTCACAAGAGTTGTTGTTATAACAATTTCTGTCCTTTTCCCATGAACCTGCGCCTCGATGAGCGCGAAACAGCAAAATCGGGCCTTACAGGTTATCGTCGTCTGTGACATGTAACCGCTGTAAACGCGACGAAAACGAAACGCCTACTAATTTCATAATTTTTACATTAAAGTTTAATTTATTTCCGTTATAAAGCACCGATTATTCTTCACGTCCCCAAATGGCCATTTTACTTCAAATTACCACCTATTGCGAAAAGTATTAATGTATTAAAGGATAAAATATATTACAAACTAAACAAAGATTTAATATTTATTGTCGATCCTGGTGTTGTAGTGGTAACCATACTTGCCTTTTAAAACCAAAATCGCGGGTTCAAACCCGGCCAGGATCGATGGATTTTTTTCGGGTGTAAAAATCTTAAGTATGGCTTCCTTCGGAAGGGAAGTAAAGCCGCGGGTCCCGTTTCGTACATTTATGGAACAATAAAGAACCTCAAGCCTGAAAGAAGAGGCCTCCGAGCAAAATTTATCGGTAGTTTCACGCCCTCAATTGAATGGGATGCTGATTACCTGAGATGTGTCTACAAATAAACAAATCAAACAAAAATATTAAGATTTTGCTATCATTCAGCAGTTTTTTTTTTTTTTGATTGATTTATTTATGGACGCTCTTTAACAGCTCAGGTCATCAGCGTCCCATTCAACTCAGGCGTGAAACGGTCGACAAATTTTGCTGAGAGGTCTCTCTTTCAGGCTTGAGGTTCTTTTTTGTGCCGTAAATGTACGACACGGGACCCACGGATTTACTTCCCTTCCGAAGGAAGCCATACTTAGGATTTTTACGCCCGGAAAAATCCATTGATCCTGGCCGGATTCAAACCCGCGATCTTGGGTATAGGAGGCAAGTATGGTAACCACTACACCACCAGGACCGACTCATTCAGCAGTGATTTTAGTTACCTTAAAGAGTCCCCTTTTTCTTCATTAACTTTTGGGTAAATTAAAAAGCATCTAATAATGCGGAATTAAAAAAAAAAAAAAAAAAAAAGTTTGTCAGACACACAATCATCTTAAGAACTGTAATTGTTAGCACAGCTACGATACTCACCCAAATTCTTCCGAAACGTTTGAATTCTTTCGTCTTGGCCCGTGTGGATCACAAAATTGTTACTCTTATTAGGCTTTTATTATAGAAAAACGCAAGTTTTAGAAAAGCTCTTTATTGCAGTAAAATAAATGGAGGAGGTAGAATCTGTTAGTATCATGTCTATGATCTGGTATAATTGCTGAACTTTTGATTAAACTTGTACAAATATTTGTAAAAAATATTATTGCTACTTTAATTTTTCTCAGATTTAATCCTTACACTATTATTCAGAGTTACTTTAAAAGTTCTCCATCATTTGGGTTATGCCTATTCTATCATGTGCAATAAAGCATGTACCCCTTCGGATAATGGTATCTTTCATTACCAGCCATATTTCAGAGAGAGAGAGTTTAAGTTTGTCAGTTCCCCCCCCCCCAATATTTATTGACTGGTTTCAGTTGACAACGCACGAGCATATCCTTTATCCATTCGTAAAACACTCTGGACAGCAGTTGTTAAGCATAACTTTAAGAAAAAGCAGTGAGTTATAAATTAAGTGTTCTAACATATGTACAAACTTGTAATAGAAGTTGATTTAAACGTTTATCTATTTTATTTAGCAACGGATATTTGTGTCCATCAATAATGTTTTCCTTCTACTTACAACATTTTATTTTTCATTTTGTCTTACATAGTCCACTGAATAATAAAATTATAGCATTATATAACATTACCATACCATATACCGTATTATTTTCCAAATGCCGAGGGTGCCAAAAATGTATGCGGACTTTCACAGTAGATATCTATTTAACATATTTCAAAGTTGGACCGAAAAACAACAGTCATGTGTAGTATGATGTTCTGTAAGCAGATGTGATTCACATACATTATGATAGCGTTGCTACGTAACAGGTAAATCAACAACGAGAAAAAGAATCCAAGATCATCGTACGATGTTCTGTAAACAATTACAAACTACATTACGTTATGCTAGTGTGGTTACCACAAAATGGAGCCAAGATTTTCGTTTGAATAGCGGAAAGCAATTTTGATGTGGTATTGGAAAAGTAGTATTCTACACTCCATGGAAATGAGGAATTTTACTACCAACAGGCTGGTACACCACCACATTACGTATATCTTGATGACAATCTTCCAAGACACTGGTTAGGACTAAGAATTCCGATTGAGTTTCCACCGCGTTCTCCGGATCTAACTCCGTTGGACTTCTACCTATGCGGAACTCTTAAGGATGTTGTATATTGTAGGAAACCAGTTACACTGGCGGCACTTCGGGAAGAAATTGAAACGGCATGTGCTGAGGACACTTTCGCAAACTTGCCCAGTCAGTAGTTCAACGTACTCAGAAGTGTATCGACGGCGATAGTGAGCATTTTGAGCAATTGTTTTAACTGTAAAAGTCTGAGATGATTAGTGCTCATCATTTTCTGTTTGTATGAATTCGGTTTTGTTATGTTAACAGTTTTTTTTTCTTGAAGTGTGTATACAATTTTTTGGCATCCTCTGTATGTTATTATCTATGAGACATAGTGTCACTCAATTGAGCATTCACTGTGTTTTTGATTTTTGCCCATACATTTTCCATCCGATCTAAATCAAGACTTATGGAACCCTTGGGTAAGAACATCTTAATGATGAATGGCACGTTTATCATTTATCCTACAATATGCTTATTTTCAACAAATCATTAAAATATTGGATCTGTATACTAAACGATTGCTGTCACAACGCAGATGAATGAGTAGAACTATATTCCTTGTTAAAACAGCCCATAAACAAGGAATAGTAAATTGAACTGTCTGTACAGAGCACTATAAATGAATCAAATGATTGCAACGTGTATAATTACTCTTCTGTTATGTGTTAAATATTTTTCCTTAAAAAGGAACAAGAAAAATATTTATAAAAATTGCACTTCAATTTATTTGATAGTATGCATACATGCATTAACATTTGCACTTCCCAATTAAATAAATTATCAGATAAACTTCCACATAGAGGTTTGGTATATTAATTTCATAATTACAAGAGTTAGATAGGAGAATTTAAATACTAAATAATGTTTAAATTTATTATAGTAAAACAAAGATAACAATAAAAGTGAGAAACAGCTTCGTATTACCGAAACTAGAAAATAACCCCTTAATTAACAAATGTAAGAAACAATACCTGGGTCACTGATCAAAAATTGAAGTAAAATGGTAACTGATAAATAAAACACACATTTTAATGATAGGGACACCAGAGAGGCAATGATATGATTCAATGAATAATTATCGCATAGCACGGAACAATGGCTCACCTGGCCCACATATCATAGGCCAAAACGATATTTTCTCGTACATAGCAAAAGAGACAAGGAAAGATAATAAGGAAGAGAGGATAGGCAGCAACGGATAATAAATACGGCTTCAAGAAGTAAATACATTGTTTGGACTTTTGAAGTAATGTGGAATGGGCCAAGTTTAAGATTTAAATATAAATTTGAAAGACATTTATATGTAAGAACATATTTCGATATCCGCAATGTGGTACTTTAACACAACAGTGCTTATATGCTGCAGCATCAAACTACTGCAATTTTTTGGAGCACTACTCAGGAAAAAAAGGGCCATTAGTGTTGGAAATGAACTAAATGCTTCTTCAGTGCTATATCTGTCCGGTTTTTCATATTACCGTTGCAGGTAGAAAATAATGGATCATCCGTCATGTTCTTCGGAAAACTGCGAGAGTTTTTATTATTTCTTTGAATAATTTGGAATTGAGGTAATGGCAAGATTTTAAATTTTAGATATCCAAAGATGGGTAAGTGTGATAGTATTCATTTTGGTTCTGGTGTTCATAAGCAGAAAACATGCGATGACAATGAAAGAGGGCCAATGTGATTATTTGTAATATTATTTAAACAAACACCAAAGGTGTTACAAAGCAAGCCATTTTTATAGAGTACTATATAAGTTTCCAAGTTAAGAATTACTTCCATTTTTGATAGCCACCGAGTTGATAAGTTTTGTTTAGAAGAAAAAAAAAACAACCTGAGGGCAGCAAAGATCTCTTCGAATGTTAGTACCTTTCACTAAAATACGAACTATATTCGTGTGTGATTTCAACCAAATTTTCTTAATTTTTGTACTTAATTAGTGGGTTAAAATTAAATGTTATGGATATGCTGATGGTGAGAGAAAAAGGTTTGACTATAATTTTTCCTCGGTTTTACATTGTACTTGAGACATGAATTCAGGTAAACGTGGGGAAATCCAAAAGAGCAAACGAGTATAATAAAGGCATATCAATTTAAAAATGAAAAGGCCAAACTGGATATTTTGTCCAAGGGTAAAATGGCAAAATGTTACATAGACAGTGTACATGTCTGCTAAGCTTGAAAACACAATGTTTGAAAGAAAGAAACACCCTTCCAGGAATTTCTTCAAAGCTTCCCAATATGCTATTGCAATAATTGTTCCATATTTTTTATCTTTTGAAGTATAGAAAAATTAAGAGAAAGGAATCTATTTCAGTAATACTAAAAATGTATATAACAAAAAGGCTAGGAAGATTTATACGAATGAAGTGAACTAGGAAATAAAAAGGAATATATTCATTAAAAAAAAAACATTTTTATGTATATTATTTTAAAGTTAAAGATAATGAAACCGCCACGGGTGGCCGAGGTCGTTAAGGCACGGACTCGTGAGCGGGAGGTCTGCGGTTCGAATCCCGCCAGGACCGTCCTCCCTGACTGGAGTTTTTTCCAGGTTTTCCTCAGTCTTCATAACTGGCAAATGCCGGGGATGTATGTAAACTTAGGCCTGGAACGCTACCTTCCTTAAAAAAAAAATCCTTTCCCAATTTATCATTTCATCTCATGTATCATCAGTGTCCACCGCCTGTGGTGCCTTAGTAGTAAAAACGGGCGTTAAACACTACTCAAAAAAAAAAAAAAAAAAAAAAAATAATGAACTAAACTGAAATTCTTTGCTTAAAGATAAAATAATATATTAAGAAAATTATTGTTTTTAGTTTCAAATTAATTTGGGTCTATTGGATTTAAAGATAATGAATAGAATAAAAAATTATATTTAAATGTGTGAAAAGTTTCAGGGCAGATAAGGAGCAGCTTGTAGCAAATGTGTTCAAAAGACTATCTATAGTAAGCATTTTATAGTAGAATTATCAATAATTGCTTGTATTATACACAATAAAATAAAAAAAATGGAATAATATAAGGTTAAGTCAGAAAATACTGCATATTATGATAATAACAAAGGTTTCAGGGAAATGAAACGAAATGTGTGAAACCCAGTGCATCTCCAATTCCTGAATATAATAGCTAAATATGAATTTGGAATCATTTAGAATATCATATAACACATTTTTATTGTCAATAATCAAGAGATCTCGATAGTATGTAAGTTTAGAAAACTGTGAGCTCTAAAAGGGCACTATTGGAAAAATTTAGAAAACTTATATTTCATTAATACTTATATTGCTGAAAGAAACACACCTTCAGCACTAAAGTAAAATATGTAAATTATTAGTACGTTTCAAATACGTGTTAACATTTTATAATGCGGTAGTCTTTTTATTGTTGAAGTAAATACAATACAGCAAAAAATGGCAACGTTGAAACAGTTCTATAAATGCGAAATCAGATAAAATGCTATTCTTGAAAAGCATGATCATTTTTAATTTTAAGGAGGGCATTTTCAACCCTAGCAGCATGTCAGAAGGGATTACCTTGCATTGTCTGACTTTTGCCAAATCTTTCTGAATTCGGAGAGAGTCGAGAGCTTTCGCTTAGCAGGTTACATTTTTACACGTTATTCCTCTTTTAATACATTTTTTTTAAAAAATTATTTGAAAACACAAGATATCCCTTTTTAACCATTAATTAATGGGCCAAAAATTTACAGTCGAATAGATACTATTCATCAACAATAAGAATATTTGTTATTCTATACACTACAGGAATAGATAAAGACTTAATGGTTATTAAAGACATTTGAGAGCTAATTAACAGCTATAAAAGATACCACAATGATAAATTACATTTTTAATTGTAAAGGAGAAACTAAATGCAAAGAAAAACGTTGGTATCAGCGATAACAAATTGGTGCTGCAGCGCATGTTATGCAAAATAACGTGCTTGGTTGGCACAAATCCACGGACTTATTAACAAGAAAGCATGTAAAATTATGAAAATCCGTTATTTGAAGATAAATTTTGTAAGTGCATATTATAAACCACAGTCATTTCAAGGAATATCTAGAATCCGTAGAAGTGTATCATACAACTGGGGGTTTCTCCTTGAGCTGTAGTAAAACGGCTTAGATTATTCTGTCAATTTGTTAAGGTAGAAAAATAAAATGAGCTCCGTAAATGCCTAGCAAAACTTGCTTTTAATTATTTTAATATAAAATTCAATAGTAAAATGCAGTACATTAACACGTGGAATGTAACTGTTGCAATTCAAACGATGACCTCTCCAGACCAATAGAATAAATGTTATTCGTTTTCGTCCACCATTTCTGTTACAAGAGAGAGAGAGAGGAGAGAGAGGAGAGAGAGATTTTCTTCACTTTGGGATATATTTCAGCATTTTCTGATATTTTTCAATAATTTAAGAGACGATCTGCAAACACGGTATACCTTAAAAAGACGATTTTATTCATTCACACAACTCTCTTTGAAGATTTTAAATATTTATAATAGATATATATATTAAAGATCTTTTTTGTATATTTAACAGTTAAATTTATTTGGTGCAATTCTAAAGAGAAAACAGTTAATACACAGTTTTAATATTTCTGCAAGAAATAGATTTCCATATTTGATAACATTTAATATGCAAGCAGAGGTTAACGAACTATTCCCACATGATGAAGGATGATATTTTGTTTGGAGGTTTCGAGAGAACCTCTATAACATTTTAAGGTGTGCTATCATTTTAGCCTTGTCAAATATTTATCTCTCTGTTTGAATGTTGATTAAATTTTGAAGTTGTTTATTATTGTTATTAAATAATGAAAAACATTTAAGAAAATCCTGTAATGGAGCAAAACAATGAAGTGATATGAAATTGGAGAACGGAAAATTCGTTGGACGTAAATTACTCACCCCAGCATTCACCTAAATGACCAGGAAAAAAACTCAAGATCAGAATGGCCGGCCAAAGGGAATGGAACTAGAGGGCTCCTGAATTCCAGTCTCAAGCGTTACCCCCTGAGCCACCCCGAACTTTTTCACTTTATTAATACAATTCCGTTTGCCACCAAATTTCAAATTATAAGCCTAGAAATTGTGTTTGTAATTTCACGAAGTTTTATTTGAATACTGAAATAAAACTAATTGCTCATAGTAGCATCTGATATTAAATAAAAAACATTACGCGCTTTTGCTGAATTTGACTGAGAACATACACAATCTAATTTATAATGTTGTTTAACGCCTCTTTTTCATACTCAGGCACCATAGGTAATGGACACACACAATATACTAGGTTTTTTTTTTGTTTTTTTATTTATTTACGGACACTCTTTAACATCTCAGGTCATCAGCGTCCCATTGAATTCAGGGCGTGAAATGGCCCACAAATTTTGCTCAGAGGCCTCTTTTTTCAGGCTTGAAGTTCTTTATCACGCCATAAATGTACGACACGGGACCCACGACTTTACTTCCCTTCCGAAGGAAGCCATACTTAGGATTTTTAAACCCGAAAAATCCATGGTCTTTGTCGGGATCAAACCCGCGATCTTGGGCTTATGAAACAAGTATGGTTACCACTACACCACCAGAACTGACGACACACGAGATAAAATGTAATATTGGGAAAGGATTTTTTAAGGAAGGAAATATTCCAGGCCTATGTTTAGGGTAGTTCCCCGGCATTTTCCATTTATGGGGACTGAGGAAAACCTGGATATACACCTCCATCGGGGAGGATAATCCTGGCGGGATTCGAACCCTAGACCTCCCGCTCAAGAGTCCGCGCCTTAACGACCTCAGCCACCCGTTGCAACCGGAACATAATTGTGTTTGCTTATTAGAGGTGTTGATTTGGTTCATTTACGGACGTTCTTTAACATCTCTGGTCATCAGCGTCCCATTCAATTCAGGGCGTGAAACTGCTGACAAATTTTGTTTAGAGGCCTCTTCTTTCAGGCTTGAGGTTCTTTTACGTGCCGTAAATGTACGACGCGGGACCTACAGTTTTACATACTTACGACTTTTACGCCGGCTAAAATCCATCTACCTGGCCGGAATTGAACCTGTGACCATGAGTCCAGGAGTTAAGTATGGTTACTATTAGACCACCAGGATTGACCTTAATAGAGATTACAGTCCCTGGTCCCGAGTACCATAACCGAGTTTGAAGACACAGCTATGACATCACTACACTAATTTAATAGGATAAACGGTTACTCGAACCATTTGACCGTCATTACATATAGTTTAAAACGGTGTAAACATTCTGAACTTTGGTAAAATCACATACGAGATACAACAAATAAGAAATGAATGTTACCAAAAGCAGTTTCAACACACGTTCCAGGATCTTTTCGGATTTAACACAGTAGAATTTCATCTCACTTTCCTATGAACTTTTGCCACTCCGTCTTGCTCGACGTTGAAGCCGCGACTGTTTGTACGCAAACTAATGCAATACAAACACATTTTAAGGAGCAATTACGGTTTGTAATTTAAACGAAACGAGGGTAATGAGTTTGGTGAAAAAGCGTTCATTTCACATTCTTTCGCACCTCGGGGGCGTGCAGTCTTTCCAACAAAACGACCTCAAAAATAATTGTATACTGCAGGCGCACCACCCCATTCTCTCTGAGCTGAATGTTTCATATATTCCGACAGGTTCATGGATGAAGGCAATGGGCAAATGACACATGCCGGTATGTGCCGCAAAGTGGAGGGAGCCGCTTTAGAGGGATTTTTGTTTGAACCATTCGGGTTGCAAGCCAATTTTCATTCCCTGGATAATTCGTTGTTAGAGCGCATAATGAAAAGGGGACCAATGTTGTATATAGGCCTCTGATTCCCATCCGCCATCGAATCGATTTCCATAAACGTGCGCGCTGTCGAGTCCAAATGCGATCTTTGTAATATTAAACTCGAGAGGGCTCATAGCTAATGGGACATTTACGTTGTTAGTCGATTTTGGATTCCAATGCTACGAACATCAGAATAAAAATTCGCTTTGTTGGTCGGCAGATGTTGTTTGACAGCATCTACATGCATATCAATTAATCCAGAAGGGAAGGAGCACGGTGTACGTCCTGCTTCGACTACACCGATGTGAACTTAAACACCTATCGGTACCTCAGTCAGGGAGGCACATTTGCTACTCTCATCCGTAAATGAATATTTTTGAAACCAACTGAATGATTGATAATGACAAATGCCTAATTTGAACCATCATTTGCATGACATTTATCAGGGTGCCAAAAATATACACATCTAGTAGATATCTATTTAACATATTTCAAAGTTGGACCGAAAAACAACAGTCATGTGTAGTATGATGTTCTGTAAACAGATGTGACTCACATACATTATGATAGCGTTGCTACATGACAGGTAAATCAACGATGAACAAATGAAGTCAAGATTATCGTATGATGTTCTGTAAACAGACGTGACTCACATTATGTTATGCTAGTATTGCTACAACAAAATGGAGCCAAGATTATCGTTTGAACAGCGGAAATCAATTTTGAAGTGGTATTGGAAAACCGAGAATGTTGTTTAAGTTGAAAATCAAAGTGTACAGAGCAGAACAGCTAATGCGAGTAACAATTGCACGCATTCGAGACAAATTTGAGACTCATGGTAGCGTATGCGATGTTCACAAGGGCAGATCTGGTAGACCTCGCACAGTCTGCCTGTGGTTTTGGAACGTTTTGAACTCTCATCGATGAAATCTACAAATCAATGTGCACGTGAGACTAGGATGAGCCGAACCAGCGTACGTCGTGTTATTTAAACAGCAAAGTTGAAAGTTTTCATCCCAAGACTTTTGCATGCATTAGATGAAGATGACCCTGATCGGAGAATGCAGCACTGTGGGTGGTTTCGGAACACTGTGCAAGAGTATGAGGCCTTCAGGGAAAGATGTTTGTCCGATGAGGCACAATATAAGTTGAACGGAGCTGTTAACCAGTATAATTGTGTCTACTGGTGCGCAAACGATCCACATGTAATTTTGGAAAATGCTGTTAATTTACCTGGAATTAATGTTTGGTGTGGGTTATCATCCAGGGGTCTCATTGGACCATTCTTTTTTGAAGGAACAGTAACTGACCCAGTGTACCTGAACAAGATACGCACACCCGTCTTACTCGCCGTTCATACACTCTATGGGAATTAGGAATTTTACTTCTAACAGGATGGTACACCGCCACATTACCACCGAGATGTACGTGCATACCTTGATGACATTCTTCCAAGGCACTGGATAGGACGAAGAGGTCTAATTGAGTTTCCACCGCGTTCTCCGGATTTAACACCGTTGGACTTCTACCTAAAGGAAACTATTAATAATGTTGTATACCACAGAAAACCAGCTACACTGGCAGCACTTCGGGAATAAATTTAAACGGCATGTGCTGCAACCGCTGAGGACACTTTCGCAAACGTTGTTCAATCAGTAGTTCAACGTACTCAGAAGTGTATCGACGCCGATAATGGACAATTTGATCAACTATTGTAACTGTAAAAGTCTAAGATGATTAGTGCTCATCATTTTCTGTTTGTGTGATTCAGTTTTGTAATGTTAACACAGTTTTTTTCTTTTCTTGAAGTATGTATACTTTTTTTGGCACCCTCTGTAAATATTCATTTTAAATGTATTTTCCCTAGGAGTGTGCAAAGTTAAGAAATGTAAATAAAAAAATTATATGAAACATGCACTTTTATCCTACTCTGTAAAATTCCCCTGCTGCTGTGTCTTTGAATTACTTGTACTTCTCCACTAGTGCCACCAGAATCAATGTCTTCAACTAGCGAGTCCAGTAATAAGCTCTCAAGATTTGGTGGTGCAAGGATTCTGTACCAAAAATCGCGGGAGAAAAAGAAGGAGCCTCTGATGCAATACTTTTAAATTTATTTAATCAGCTTCAATAAATTAAAATTTAATAACTCGCATCTAAAATTTTCATTTTAATTTCAAGAATAAACGAGGAAATACAGGCTTAATGCAAATTAAAATAAACAGGAATTTTGAAATATTTATCACCATACATTTTTAATTAATCATATTAAAACAAAAACTGAATTCATATAAACAAGTTTACACCTTGCACATGAAATATATTCCAAAACACGAAAAAGTACAGTTGCCTATCACCGTCTCAACACTTAATGGAGCATAAAAATAATTACAATATATCAGTTTAGAAAGTACACCTAAGGAATTTATCATAGTTATACCATAAATCAAAAAGGAAAGTTTGATATTTACTTTTCTAAAGCACGATATCCAAACATGGTTAAGATTTTTTGAATTACGAACCACATGTCACTTGTAGTTATCAGCCGAACTGTGCGGTTAGCAACTAAAATAACTTCACTGTATAAGAATTTCACCAAAGAAATTTTCCATGGTGTTACCCGCAATTAGAAAGAATTTCTTATTTTTCTTTCTTCAAAACAATTAAATTCGACTCCAAATGAAAGAAAAAGTCACCTTTTCCATTACAATACACATTGCTAATTATTTTCCTGAAGTATAACTATTTGAAAAGTATTGTAATTATACGTTACCATAATTATCCATTTGACAAAAAGAATTTCTTAAATATATACCTGAAAATGTGGAAAATGGAAGAGTAATTTGCTAGCCAGCCCCTGAAGGAAGAAAATTAGAAAAAAAATATATATATATCAAGATCACGTTGTCGTAGTCAATAAGAAGACAGGATTTGAGAAAACTTCTAGAAAGTTCTAAGTTTTAAATTCAAACAACCGCGTGGCGTCCGGTTTTTGTTGACGCTTAAATGAAAGTATAAAAGTCAAATTTCTGGGTCACGTTAGTTACTAGTTAGGTGATCACTGGTTAGTCCTCGCTTAGCACGTCAATGTTCACTGCACCTCAGTCATTCAGTCGGCAATTCTTAGCTAAGTGGAGTTATATACTTTACCTCAGTTCAGTTGTTTAATAATTTTCCGCCTGCTTGAGTTATGTCAACGTAGCAGAGCTATGTTATTAGATCACAACGAGAGTTTTGTGTATAAAAAAGGTTTCATGGGAAAGTGATAAGTTCTTAAAGTGATAACTTTTTTCCTATGTGTGACAATCGAAAAAATCGCGCCCAGTGAGAGACAGTGCTAGAGAATACTATTTCATTGAAAGAACTGAAGTGCTCAGACAGACTGGAAATTATAGTGCCTAGAAATATTGAGAAGAAACAGTGCCGAGTGAATTTTCTGTGCATAAGATGAAGCAGTGATTTCTCCCGTGAACAATTACAAATTAAAGAACTAGCTTGTCAGGCAGCTCTAGGCTTACTGAAAGCATGCATAATCCCCTTACCAGAGGCTTACGGCGAGACTGGAAACATAAGTTATCGCCTGAATAAATGTCTTGTGCAATGTAACTTACGTAAAGTTTATTTAATATTACCAGACACATAATCCTTTTCTCGAAAGAAACCTTTTTTAAGATATAAAATAGTATTGTGTTTGTAGAATGAGAACAGGGCAAAGTGATTGTGGAAAAAGGGTATGGCGAAAGAATGAAGAGGAAGAAAAAGAATAATAAGAAGATAAAGAAGTAAAGTAAAATATAATAAAAAGGCTATAACTATTATAAGTATAATTAATATTGCTAGTGATATTAATATTACAATTGTTAACCATGTCAAAGTAATGAATTGGTAGAGTAAATGTTGCATTGATAAATGTCAATTAGATTTGCAAACAAAGAATATAATAAGTGTTGTAAAAATTGGCTGATATAAGATATAAATGTGAAATTTGCACAAATATATTTATTAAGATGATATATAATATGAGAAATAAAGAAATATATACAAGATCAATAAATATATAATATATAGTTTTATACAAATATAGACAGGAATAGATACATATAAGTAGTAAAGTAAAAGCATGTTATAAATGTATTGGTCACCAGTACAGTTTCTACCGGATATCGGTAAATAATAATTTATCAATTTAGAGTTAAAGATTAATTAGAAGTAGTAGCTGGTTTCCAGCAATTAGGAAGTAGTTGAAGGGAATGTAATGTATTCATCAAATTTGTTATTTTATTTTAGTAGATTTTTAATTGTAACCTAGGTATAAGTATTATCTTGAAAATAATGTATGAATGTAATTTGGTAATTTAGAAATAAAGTGTAAGAGTTTGCAATACACGTTTCTTTGTAGGAAACAAAGTACTGGAATGGAGTATTTCAGACTATTATTATTATTATTATTATTATTATTATTATTGTTGTTGTTGTTGTTGTTCTTTTCCCCTTCGATGTAAATCAAGGAAAGCTGCAAATATACCCTGAGTAAATCACCACATCCAAATGGAACCGGACATGGTAAGTATAACTTCAATCTACAAGATTCACCAGCGGGAAAACCCAGGAGGAAAACTGCGAGAGATAGCCGGCCCACCAAACATCGGTCCGTTCTCTCCAACCTCGTCTTCTAATGAACATTTCTTCCTGTAATTAATTGACATTCCTAATTAATTATCCCCTTCTTAATCAAATTATTTTCCTTGCCCCCTTATAGCCGTTCTATCAGTCCTGTATAGACCTGGAAAATGTTAATTTGCCCTTTAGAACTATACGTAAATTTTAGTTGATATCACATTCTCCGCTGTCCCTAATTATTCATGTTATGGGGAGACAACGAAAGAAAATGGAAACCGGGTTTTCTCCCATCTCAATGAAATTTCACATCTATGGTTTTCGGGATTAGACAGACGAATATAAGGATTTTGTTGATTATTTATTGCTCTTTTATCTTTTAATAGGAACGAGTGAAATTAATATAAAGGAAGTGTATATTTGAATGTGATGAAATTTAAAATTAAAGTATATTTTTAATAGTTACACGGGAAACTTAGTTGTTACTATTATCTTAAATTATTTATTTCATAAAATATAACATATTAATAATTTATATACTCTCACATTTAGAGGATTTTAAGGCTCTTTCCTATTATACAGTAAGGTTATTTGAGTTGCGGATCTACAGTGGGTGACACACTGAAAAATACAGTCATTAAGATCGAATAACGTGAATGCAGGTATAAGGTTATAGTTATTTGAAGTATCGTCTATCAGTGAGTGGTTGTCCACTCGCGTGTTACTTGATATTTTCATCATTGTGTCTAAACTATGTGCTAATTGTTCTTTGTTAGTTAATTGTACTTGAAGCCCTGAAGAACAGTTTTATAAACGAAAAATGTGTGAAAGCGAATTCTTTCAGATAAGTGCTAAAGCGACCCAAGAGAAAAAAATCGACGAAATGCAGGGATTTCCTATCAAGATGCAGGTGGTGGCAGAGAAATGTCGTTTTTCAGTCTCCTATAATGCAGGTTACTTTTTATTATCAGCTTTAAACACTCCATTATTTTAATGCTTTCAGTAAAAATATGAATACTGAAATAAAAAGGCTAACTTTACGTCCAACGATTTTCTTCCGTAGTAAGCAGACATACTCAGGCGACCCGTAATTCAAATACCTACTGTATTAATATTATACTATACGCATACACCCATTCACTAGAATAATAGAGTATATTTTAAAGAGTATTACTTTTGTATCTGACACAGCTATGCTCTAATTTACATTAGTTGAATTGTTGTGTATGGTATATCAGAACTAATCTTACATATGTTTGAATATATATATATATATATATATATATATATATATATATATGAAAAATAAAAATAAAGAAACACTATTAACAATGTAACAAATTAACACTAATAACACTGGACAACAATGAAAATGTTTCGGGCTTAAAAATAGTGAATTTACATGTATTTCCATCTGCTGAATTCAAAAATCACCATAAAAATTATAGATTAGCTCTTGTTTTGAAGATAAAGTGACATTTCATTTTTTAGAGTGAAGATTTTAAATTTGGGGCAACTTTTTTGGGAGTTGGCACACCTGTCAAATAACAAAACACAAATGCTCTTCAGCTGTTTGTAATCATAAACATAGATACTGTTACTGTGAATTACATGTAGTTTCTACTCAAATTAATGCAAAATTTCTGGTTCGCGAGTGCTTTTTTAGTGTAAAGTTTGTAAAAATGCAACGAAAATGTGTAAATATGGTGAATATCTTTTGTTATATTTGTGGTGAAATAGCATTTTCCTCACAGAAACGCAATCTGACGCCTCTTGTAAAGACTGCCTATCAGTATTATTTCGGTATGGAAGTAGGGGACCAGGATAAGTCTTGGGCTCCACATATATGTTGCTATCAAGCTGGGTTTGATGAAAAACTTTGTCAAAGCTATGAACCGAGAAGGACGGGCCTTTAAGTACATCAGAGAGAAATTTTCGAAATTAAGTAATGCAAAAGTTAAGGAAGGCATTTTTGTCGGACCACAAATAAGAGAACTTGTAAAGGAGCCTGCATTTGACCAAGTTTTGGAGGGGAAAGAAAAGGAAGCTTGGGAAGCCTTCAAGGGTGTTGTTCATGGATTTTTAGGCAACAAAAGAGATGACAACTACAAGCATTTGGTGACAGTGCTCCTGCAAAAATACCGTAACCTTGGATGCAACATGTCCCTTAAGATCCATTTTCTCCACTCCCACCTAGACTTTTTCCCTCCTAGTTGTGGAGCTGTTAGTGATGAAGATGGGGAGAGATTCCATCAGGACATTTCTGTTATGGAACAAAGATATCAGGGCCGTTGGAATGAAGTAATGCTTGCGGATTACTGTTGGTCTTTGTATAGGGATTCTGCGGAACTCCATCACAAGAGGCAAGCTAAAAGACGACGAAGTCAATAGGCCACCACATGATTCTCTTCAGACACGACTATCTGCGAAGTATTTTTCCAGCAATTTAGAACTCTTAGCATGTAATTACCAGTTAAAAAAATCAAATGCACTTTCATTGTTGTTAGTATGTATGTGATTAAAATGTATCCTTTTCTCTCAATCCGTTAATATGTAATACTTCAACCTTGTGTATATCATAGAAACTAGAGCTAATAAAAATTTTTCATTGTCATATTTGTTTTTCTCAACCCAAAATTAGTAGGAATTGCCTCATGAAGTGCTCGAAACATTCAAAAATTATTTTTTTGTTGCCCAGTGTAATTAAAGTAGATAAAGATAAAACACTGAGAAAGAGTCACACTTGAAATTTCTATATTTCAAGTGTGACTCTTTCTCAGTGTTTTATCTTTGTCTACTTTTATTATTAGTGTTAATTTATATATATATATACAAAATATAGGTAATGGTATTGTACTTTCAATGACATTTAGCTATAAATAATAAACTATCAATGTTTTAATGTGAGAATAAACTGCCTAAATATAGTCTGGAACAAATGAACTCGTTTGAAAGAAAGTTTCCGAGATTTATCTGGAAGAATTTGAAAACGCCCACGCTGTATTGATTAGCATTGTAAATTAATTTTTCGTATAAAGTACAGAGGGCTTACGTGATGTCATTTTATCGTGATACGGTTCTCATAGAAAATATATGAAAAAGGGAGCACGGTAAAGGCCTTTGATATGTGATGCATTGCAGGTGCCTTCCTTCATGTTACTGAACAGAGTTATTTGATGTCCCTTTGACCTAGAGAGGGATTTGCACCTACAGTGGAATTCAAAAGTCTGGAACTGCCTTTCATGTGCTCACCATACCAAAAGTAGCATATTATTCGGCTAGAACACCTACTTGCAAAAGCACTTTAGAGATTCAACAACATTATTCAAGTTGTACCGAGTTTCTTTATTTGTACGTGAAAAACTGTTTCTTTACAGGAGATTTAGGAAGTCAGACCTTAAAAATAAGGTGTTTTGTAACCAATTCGTTTATAAAAAATACATTTTTAGTACCTAAGGGTGTGTTGAACTTGAAAATTATCTAAAGTCATTTCTGTGTTTAGTAATTCATACAGCAAAGCTAAATAGGCAGTCTGCATTTGAGCGAAAGCCACATAAATACGTACAAATCCAGATAACCATGGTACTACCATAAGTACAAGCAAAATAGAATTGTTATGACTCAAGAACACCCGAAATAAATTGTATAATGAACATATAAATGGATAAGGCTAGACTAGTAGAGTAGGTTTGCAATTTGAAATTGATGATAGTACCCAAAATACTTTTTACAAAAAATAATGGTGAAAATATTTACCCATTGCAGCAAAATACTCTAAATAAATACAGATTCACACATTTCAATTGTTTCCCAAATTCTTCCTACTTCTTCTCGTAAAATACTTTGCTGTTCACCCATTGTTAGCGGATTTAATTTAGGGCCTTAGTCTTTTAAACTGTACTATACTGCATAAAATATGGAGTAAGCGTTCAGACATACACGGAGCTAGCAACAGTGAAACAAGTGAAGTGAATTATATGTTCAGAGGTATATACTTCTAAATGTACAGAGAAAATAAAGCACCATATCAATGATCCCAAGTAGTAACACTTGCTATTTAAGGGTATGAGCTATTGTAGCCATATGCATAAAGCAATAGAATGAAATGGGGGCAATGAAATTGGAAGTTTATTTTAATTAATTTCATGAAGACCCAGACTGAAAAGAGAATGACAGAATTTCTTTGTTTCCTGATAGTTGTTAGTGGAGAAACAGGGCTACATAAGACTTGTTCTTATTAATGACCAATACCTGTATGCCTTTATGCATGCCCAAGTAGAAAAGGCTAATAATAAATTATATTATACAATCCAACTCAATGGATCATGGTTAATCATAACCGTAAAGTGAAGGGAAAAGCATACAATGTAAAAATCTCTTCGTAAAGAATGGTTTTTTGATGAGGATTTCAATGCGTGAGTTCCTGGGTTTTATTTTCTCTTCATCCTAAACGATTCCCTTCAACACTTTGCAGAAAAAATACGATAACCATTGTAACAATACCTCATACAGTCATATAAGCAAATGTACAAACAGAAAACACGTGAATGGTAAAGTTAGAAGGCATTTGTCTGCTGGAAGAAGTTAAATACTCTTCTCACAAGTCGTTTACATTCTTAATACCACTCAGGTGCCGTTGCCAGGCTGCAGACGCAAGGGACTATACGAACAGTAAATACATATATCCAGATGTAGAGGTAAAAGACATTATCTTACTTTATTTCAGACTTATCAGATTGCAGTTTCAACAAAATTTGAAAGAAAATACGTTACCTTACAAACTTCAGGTGGTACAGGAGATGAGTTTCTGATCAGAGTTGCCTATTTCAAATATGCTAACCCTGTAGAACAGTCGGATTTGGGCTATTTCATGTGATAAAGTTACTTCGCTAACAATGGTTTCGTTAAGCGAAATGACGGAAAGAACGGAAAAGGCAAAATTCCATGTTACTTTTAACATGATTGTTGAAAATGACACAGTAAAATTTAAAGAAAGCAATCGTTCTTTGTCCCCTTCCGCCAAGCATTCTAGAAAATATAACCAACACAGTGGGTGAGTAATTGAAGTACAAAGTGCATAACTTAGATAAATATAAGGCAACACTGGGATATTCAGTACATAATGCGGTCATTGATGTATGATTATAGGTAAATTTCTATTCTGATTTATAATCCTATTAATTCACATTATACACCCTAACACTGCTGGTGTCACTACTCAAGTAAAGTGCATTTTTTCTATGAAAATTAAACGGAACGTCCCAACATTCTCTTAGCAATAAATTGTTATATTGTGTGAAAAATATATAGAATATTTCATTATTTAACCCGAATGTAATAAAAAAGAGGAAGTTGTAATATCAGTGGTCTAGAAAAGAATGAATTTTCTGAGTTTTTATGATACTGTTAATTTCAAATTATGCAGTTAAAAATCCCTCTAAAAATAGAAAAACGTTTATAATCTTAGTAATGTGAAGAGTTTTGAAAATGTTGAATTTTAATAGGGTGTGACCACCTTAACAAAAAATTGTTAATAGTCTTGGGATGCAAAAAAAAAAAAAAAAAAAAAAATTGTACGTTTTTTAATAGTTATTCATTTCCGATATGACCATGATGTTATATTGCGGTTAATTGTGGTTATAATTTATTCTTTTTGAGAGTATTCTCAAGTAACGGATAAGTACAAACTTTAATAGCAAGTCAAAAAGTAATGTTGAATTTTTTTTTTCTCAATAAAGTCTTAATATTGAGATCATTTTTGCGAGGAAGGATATTATTGTTATAATTATTACCACTTAAACAACTCTAATCCTCCAAAAATCTTCCGACATATATATATATATATATATATAAAAATAAGTAAATAAGCGCTACATGCTTTTTAATTATACGTTTTATGAAATACTAAAAATTATTCTGCTCTGTCCGATCACTGGTTCCTTAAATGTCGTTCTCTTCATGATTCTTCATATACCGCTATGGGTAGTCGAGGTCATCAAGGCGCGGACTCTTGAACAAGAGATCTGGGGTTCGAATCCCGCCAGGACCATCGTTTCTGACTGAGTATTTTTCCCAGGTATTCCTCAGATCTCATAAAATGGCAAATGCCGGGGAGATACCTTAAACTAAGGCCTGAAACGTTCCCTTCCTTAAAATAAATCATTTTCCAACATTGTCATCTCATGTATCACTAGTGTTCACCGCCTGTGGTGCCTCAGTACTAAAAACGGTCGTTAAACATTAACGCCACATTAAAAACACCATTAAAAAGTTCCTCGTATTGCCAGTGCCCGTGTTTTTCCTTTTCGTAGTGGCATTCATTCATACATTAATAATCGTGACCTTTCTTCACTCATTAGCACCGCGTTTAACATAACATTAATTATCTTATTCTCCATTATGTCGCGTTTAATCCACATTAAATGTCTTTCAGTATCGTTTCTAATCCTCTCTTTCCAAAACTCGAAAATGTGGCGGTGAAAAGGGAAATGTATTAACATTGATAAAATAGGACACTCCCAAATGTCTTAGGGTTACTGTTAAGTTTATCGATATGTACCTTACGCTTGGATTAAAAACATCCAATCCCTAAAGTTTTTTATAGATATTTTTGAAATAGATAACTTTCTGATTCACATAAAATTGTATTCATAAAAATATAATTAAAATGCGATTGTTTTCCAATTTTATTATTTTACTCTATAATATAGTAGTTAAAACAGAATGTTTCCTTTCTTTTATATAATTTCTTCCATTAATTGCAAAACCAAAAGATTAATTTTGGCCACCTTGATATATACCTTACTTATTCACACTTGTTTTTATTCTTTCCTTCCCAAACACTAATACCTCGATTTTTCGTAATTAAACTTTAGATGGCAATAATAATATTCTCTAATGGCTTTTATTTACTATATATAACTATATTCTTTAGCTATTAGGATTTATAACCTACAAGGAATGCACTCTTAACACCAATTAACAACCTATTACACCGCATTTATCTGCTAGACCATTAAGACTCTTGTAGATAATATATCCTGATTTAAGTTGGAAGGAAACACTATGTGACATTGGTACAATTCTTTGGTAATATTAATCCTGCCGTTATCTTGTTTTTTGCTTATGTTTGTAAAAGTGCCTCTATGTATCATTTGCGTGCATAAGAGAGATATTTTGAAAGTCCAATAGTTTTTAAAGTATTCTAAGAATTTATTACATGGAATTGTCTCATAATTTTTCACATTTATAAATAATATGAATATTCACTTCTATTTGTAGCTATATTTGCATTAGAAGTGGTGATTACACTATGAATGAGAAAATAAACACACGATCCAATATTATGACAATTAAAAAAGGGATTTAATCTCAAATGCACACTTTTAGAAGTTTAAAATTACTAAAGCTAGAACATGTAAATAAAATACGAAATGGATGAAACCAATCAGAAGTGGGTTAGCTAAATATCATTGACTAATCCAGCTGTCCACAAAAGTATACCTACTGAGCAAAATCTAAATTTCAGTATTAAAAATGAAAACGTGAAAATATAATCAAGAAAAAGAAAAGAATGAAAAAATAACAATAAAGGAAGGAACAATGAAGGACATTAAACATCTGGTGAGCTATATAACAAATGACAAAATTACACATTTTCTCGAAATTCAATTTATATATAACAATGAAATTTGGCACACGAGCTGTTTACATAGAATTAAAACGTTTTAACAATATTCTTCTTGTAATTTTAATATAAGGGATATATTTAAATGCCGCTTTATAAATATGAGTTAAAGTTTTCATCAAGATATAATTAATAGTAGGGGGAAAAGGGAATTTTTTTCAATGGTGTTTAACGCCCGTTTTTACCACTGAGGCACCATAGGTGGTGAACACTGATGATACATGAGATGAAATGATATATTGGGAAAGGCTTTTTTAAGGAAGGAAACGTCCAGGCCTAAGTTTAGGGTACCTCCCTGGCATTTGCCAGTTATGAGGACTGGGGAAAACCTGGAAAAAACCTCAGTCAGGTAGGAATCCTGGCGGGATTCGAACCCCAGACCTCCCGCTCACGAGTCTGCGCCTTAACGACCTCGGCCATCCGTGGCGGTGAAAAGGGAAATGTATTAACATTGATAACAAAGACACTCCCAAATGTCTTAGGTTTACTGCTAAGTTTATCGATATGTACCTTACGCTTGGATTAAAAACATCAAATTTTTCTAAACTGGAACATAAAGTTGTTTCTGGTATGCTATAAGAATAATGTAAATTTCCTGTTTCTTACAGAAATGTGAAAGGGATATTTCTGTTTGACTGTTCATTTAACACCGCGTATTTGCTTGCACCTGTTCTTCTATTTGAAATACGAAATCTCAGAGAGTATAAGCCAATTTGCTTTGTTTATGAATTAATAATTATTTCTGAACTCTAATAGCAAAAATTTTGCTACACCTTCAGGGGAATGTGGGTGTGCATATTCATGATTATTAAATGCAACGATGCAAATCAGCGGCTGTTCCCAGAAACCGCTAAAATGATTGTAATGAAACTGACCGCATATAACTGCCCCATTTGTTAATTATTATCTTTAATTAAGTGGTACTGGTCGATATTACCAATTGTTTATATCTACCACCTAAAATATCTACAGGCGCCATTAAACAATATGACTTTCATAAAACCGTTGACCAGGGGCTCTCAACATTTTCCATTGAGACACCATTACATTCAACTCAGGATGTACCAGTAAGCAAATTTTATGGGAGAAAAGCTTGATTTTGTGGTACAAGGATCAGAATAGGGATTTGTTCACATTTATAACAATACTAGTTATTTATTTACTTATTTCTTATATGTAGTAATTAGAATTAGATATTTATTACAAAAATTTAACCTCATCCTATTAAATGGAATAGGAATAGGTTAAAATTCTATTAAATTTCCTAAAATTAATTTTGTTAAGTTTAAAATATAGCGAATGAATACATAAACTTATATTCCTGATACTGGTTCTCCAGTACACAGATTTACAATAAGTAAAAGCTATTAACTTTACATATTTAACTAATTTCTGACTCACACTTTTGTTTCAGTGCAAAGGTTCTGCTTGTTTAGCTAAACACAATGTTTAGTCTCAACTGAATTTGTTTTCATCTTAAATTACGATAAAGATTCAACTGATTTTTTTTACATGTTTTTGATGTAAATAAGAGAGAAAAATCCACTTTCTCAAACCCAACAAAAATATTACACGGTTTTCTGAAGTCATTGGAAATTTAATTTTTTTCTTGTCAGTCAGAAGTCAATTATACACATTTTCTAGATCATTTACCTGAGATTTTCGCCACATGATAGTTCAATCAATTCGTCTTTCTCGAAAAGAGTTAAGATTGCTGATAAGGTGTCAACAGTAGATAACGAATCTCTAATCCAAAATTCTAAAAACAGGTTTCAGGGAAAGTATACATTGAAATTTGAAATGAGACTCCCGAGATGCTCCTTAATACATATTCAATGTCAGTTCACAATGAAGCGGAGTTTCATTTTCACTTAAGAAAGCATTCAAAATGCAACAGAAAGCTCATTATCATAAGAAACCTAAATAGTAATCAAGATTGATGGTATTTAAATGCAATATATGTATACGTAAATTATCTGATCTTTCTTATATACATAGCGTATTTGATTTAGCCATTAGTACCTAACTTATATTTTCCTAGGAAGAGAAAGCTTAAATTAAAATGTTTGTGCAATAGGAGTGTTGAGGGGAGGTGAGATTGAATAGAAACGCAATGACTTTATGGCCTTTGCCAGGCCTGGACTGTAAAATTTTGGATGGATCATTTCCAAGCAATACGAAGGGAGAAGCAGTTACTCTTTTGTCATGGTTTGAACCCCTAGTTTCATCCTCAAGTTTAAATTGGGTAGGTCTAGCTGTATGTGTTGCGTCAATTCAGGTCTGGGAACTTTGAAGAGTGGGCAACGGTAACGCTAGAGGCGCGAAATAATTCGCCAATGACAGAAAGACCGCGAATTCAGGATCCAATGGGGGGAAAAAGAAATCGCTTCCATACTACTTGAACTGTTGTGACGCATAACGTTCATGGCATCAACGGATGTTCCGATTGAATATTTGATTGAGAGTGAGAGGGAATCCGGGAAATAAAAAATAGTTGTTGACAGTTTTTTTCGGCAGATTGCATAGTTTTAGGAAGTCGGAGAAGTAGACGCATATCCGGCAGCCCACGAGACATTTTTAATACATTTCTATTGATACACGAAAACAGTGCTTAAGTAATTTGTGCACCAACCGAACTTCATTGGTTATTGAGTGAACATTAATAAATTCGGCGAATTGTTTAGAGGAGAAAAGCTTCACCAACTAATTTGTTGAATCGTGCCTTGTGTGAAATCTGGGTAGAACAAATCCATTAGCAGAGAGATAGACCTGCATAGATCAAGAACTGTGAAGTAAGTACACTAACTTAAATATTCATTCACGCCTTCTAGAAACATTTTCAGTAATTCAGGACGAGCGTGAATGTTGCTCAGGGAATACAACAGTGTTGAAAGAGACAGCAGAACTTAACCTGGTGTTGCAGTGGTTATTCCTATTCAGAATATCGTCTAATTAGAGTGTTAAATAACGAACCATCTGAATGCTTAACTGTTAATGTGAGTATTATAACCGAACCAGCCCCTTTGCATCTTCTACCCCTGGAGCGCCTAGACTTCTACCAAAATACACTAGCTAATCTCATCACAGACAAGACGTCGAAGGAATATTTCCCTCGCCATCATCAACAGGAGCGGAATCCTGAGAATATATGGGAACAGTGAAGAAGAAGAAGAAGAAGAAGAAGAAGAAGGTAGAGCCGGAGGAGGAACTTGTGAGCAGTCCCTAAAGCATCTTAATAATACCTCTTCTGCATACCCCTTACGCACCCTGAGATAACCAAATGAATTGCCAAAAATCTTCCACTTCCATTCCCCAAGACGAGAACAACATCGATGCCACAGAAGTCCACTAATAAGTGATTTACCCTGTTAAATCATCAGTCATTTCAAGCTGCAATTGGGGATATTAATTAAACACTTATTAAATCCAAATTAATTCCAAATCCAACCTGGTGATATTCCCTTCAAACATTGGAAAGAAAGATGTGTTTCCAATATTGATTTCTGAAGCTTAGTTATTTTCCTTTACAGCTGCAATTTTATTCTTTACCAAAAATATGCAATTAAGCCCATCCTGCAAACTCTTGTTCAACAAAATACATCTGCCAAGTAAACCAATCGAGCAAGTCATAGCTCATCAGTGAAACAATTGAAGTCTGAGGATGAGTCGGGGAGAAAAATCTGCACCTTTGAATGAAGTTCAAACATACAGCCCTCGATAGCCACCTAAATTCAATATGAAAGTAAAAGCATTCATCTCATTACACAAAATGAAAAATAAATAGTGGATAATAGCCATGGACTTAATGAAGTTGACAGCTTTCACACCTATATTTAAAACTGTCTTTTTAGAGCAACAGACATCGTTCTTGTGGCTACAGCCTCACGACGAATGCTACAATGTACAACTTTTCCTATCGGGACTACATCTTTAAAGTTTACAATAAAGCCATTTTGCTTCTCAATCATTGCAGTGTTCTGCATTCCATATTATATTATTTCTCATAAATTGTTCTAATTTGGGAAGCATTTCTTTGAGGTTGTTCAAGAGGCACCGATTCACAAAACAATCTTCCTTCGCTGTTTCCCCATCTGTAAATCTTATTTACGTAAGATGATGGGCCATGTTCATGCCAATAGTTTCATCCAATTATATGAAAAAAGATTGACTAGCGCGCTTTTTTTCTATTCACTGTTGTTTAACATTTGCACACAAATCAAAAGTTCTTCGGGATATGGTGTCAATGGATAATGGAATCAATTCAAGTTGTTTTGCTAGCTTTTTCCCCAATATTATTTTAACCATATCTGTAACTGCAGATAATGTTAATGACCCTCCGATCGTGCGAGGTTTTCTCGACTTATTCACTCTTAAACTTACTTTTTTTTTTAATAGTGTTTAACATCCGTTTTTATTGCTGAGGCACCATAGGCGGTGAACACTGATGATACATGAAACGATATTATATACTGGTAAAGGATTTTAAGAAATGAAATATTCCAGGCCTAAGTTTAGGATAGCTCCACGAAAATTTTGCCATTTTTGAGGATTGAGGAAAACCTGGAAAAAATCCTAGTCGGCGGGATTCGAACCCCAGACTTCCCGCTCACGAGTTCACGCCTTAACGATCTCGGTTGGCTACTCGTGGCGGTGATTCTTAAAACTGACTTCATAAGATGCTTCCAGAGCCTTCGTATTACATTCTGCAAAATAAGCTTTTTTCCCTGATGACAAATCAGATAGTTTTCTCTGAAAATATTCCACAGTTTCTGTTTTAAATCACCATGTTTGGTGTTAAAATGATGCTTCAAAAGGGAAGGATTCATTGAATGATTTGAAGATGTTTTGCAGTATGGGATTGTTTGTTTTTCCAACCATATGATAAAAGACTTATATCGTCCTTATGTTTTGCTCATGTGTGTGCTTTTTGCTGCATTGTTGCCAATGATGTCCTCTGTTGGATGCTTAGCATATGCCAGTGTGAAATTATTTACTCCGCTTACACTCATTTCGCCTTTTGAGTTTTTCGAGCAGACCACCTACCCATATTCTGTTTACTTCTTCTGAATCTGACAATTTAACAAATAAAATCTCGTATTCAACAATAATAATGTAATTCCACTACTTACTTAACTGTAAATGCGTCTCGCTGATACACGACAAAATGTATCCCATTGTTGTTTATCATTGTCGTAACATTAAAATTGATCTTCCCTATTATTTTTGTGCAGTAATACAAAACGTTTAATGCTTATCCATTGTTACCATTTAGTTACATTTGTTGTTTATAAAACTGTTCTTGTATTTTATTTGCTACAATTTTTATGCACCATTCGACAGTAGCTCACGTGCTACTAGGTTGATAATCCCTGGTGTAGACTACATTACACAAAGAATATCTGCATTGAACTATATTTAAGTCTGAGAAAGGATTCAAAACTGTAAGGAGAAAATATAAATGTAAAATTCTGTTGCAAAATAACATTATTAAATGCTAATTTTAAGACACAAATTATACACTTAGTGTTTTAAGTCTTACTTTTGCTTAAGTATTTTATTAAATGTTATATCAATTAAAACTACCCCGCTTCTAATTCAAAACTGTTCATCCTTGTAAGCTATATTTGTACTGTTGCTCTTGGTGTTTAATGTTTGTAAAATTAAACTCAAAATCATCATGTTCATCTTATACATTAAACTCTATTTAACCTTTGACAATATTTCAAACTCCTAGTTAAAAGAATATATTATATTTTGTTTATAGTATCATTGTATTTGCTGTATGTAAATTTATAGATATTTATGGAGTAATCTGGAAAACTCAGGCTCCGTTGTTTGCTTTCTTTAAAGTTCTGCAAAGCTCTTTTATTGAAGAATTCAAGCGGTAAACTTCACGAGGGGATCATATATCCATTAATATTTTGGAGTTTTTTATTCCATGTTCACTAGCTTGTAAAGTAACTAAAAAAATCTTATTTAAACGTCAGGGTAACTTTATACTGGCCATATATGTTATATGCGTAGCCCCATAGTACCTTGCCTGCACTTCGTTGCCAACCCATCCATCATGTCTGTGGAGTTTTTGTCTCGATGGTTTATTAACAAAGCTAGGAAGTCATTAAGAACACATTATTAGAAGGTGCAAGGAGTAACTCTCCTGTTCCTAAAATAACACTTATTTAAAACTGAGAAGGGAAAAAAACACAGAAACAACGGAAATGTGCCATAAAGAATACTACCTTGGATTTTTCAATTACAGTTTGTGCTTAAAATAATAATCGTAATTATTATTATTATTATTATTATTATTATTAGAAAAAGTATCAGATGTCCCGAAGTTTTTCAGAGAATTAATAAGACATATGAAGCATTTTCTTTTGGAAAACATTTGTGATATTATACAGTTTCTGGATGGATATGTATATCTGTGACAATCATCATCGTCATTATCATTTGAAGGAACCATCTAAGACAATAAGTGACTTATTAGAGTTAGAGTATAGCTGTTTCGTGAGATGTGGAGATCCTGCATAGAGTTCCATTGATTCTATATTTCCCTTTCTTGTCCTTCGTGAACCTTTAAATAGACATAGGCCCCTGAAAATGTATAATGTATAATGATTTCCATTATGAAACCCACTAATGAATATATTGTGCATTATTCAGTTAATATTTCGATCATTTCCTTAGCTGGAACCAATTTATCTTGTTCGTATCTTTCACGATCTTTATTGTCAAAGCATAGAACTGGTATAAATTGCAACATTGTCCTTTGATAAACTCTTCTTCTCAATAATTCTGATCGTAGATCATTCTAGAAAGTGTTTAGGAACTCAAAAAAAAAAAAAAATTCAAAACAGGAATCAAAGTCATTTCTATCGCAGCTTCAATTACAATTTTTCTGCCTCTGCAATAGCTATTTACTGAACAATTACAGCAATAATGTATTTTAAGAATGACTCATGGATGATTTTTGTTCATCTTTCATGTAACTGTTGTTATAGGTGTCGACTTACGGTGGAAAGTTGCATTTCGATTAGCTTGGTGCTTTGAATAAATATACTCGACTGGAATAGTTATAAATTTTGTGGAGGATTCAATTTAGAACAATACTATCATTAATTTAAACTTTGCCTTAACTTAAACCATCTCTTACTTGTGTGAAATCATTTAAGCACAGAAAGTTCGACATGCTAGGGTATCCTGAAGTAATTTGTCCTCCTCCAGATCATGTTTATACATTTTCATGCTTATAGACAATAATCCACCTTAAACAGCGAACTATAAACAAAAGTATTGTCGTAACAATAGGACGCTCGACTTACAGCTATATCACAATAATGTCAGAAACTATGAAATTTAAGTTACAGCTTTTACCGACAGTGGGCAAAAAGTGTCCGTGCACAATAACCCATATTGTATGTCCCTAGGTATATTAATCTGAAATCGTGTAGATTTAGACAGAATGGATAGGCCATTATTTTGCAAAAACAGAATCTCTGGGCAAATTCTGGGACTAAATTAAAGTTCAAGTTCTAAAAGAGGTACCAACCATGAAAATAAAAAAATTAAAAACTAAAACAATTCAATTACAACGTTCCAATGGCCTAAATATATTCATTCATTCAAAGCCTATAAGATACAGAAAAAAAAAATAGGCAAATGACAAGTTCTTTTCGTCAATAGTTAGAGAAATGACAATATTTATTATCCATTTACAAATTTCCAATTCATAGCTCAAACAGAGATGTTCAAAGTTTGAAATGCCGTTCTTAATCATAAAAGGGAATAAAATTAATCGAAGTTATTACCTAGTAAAATAATCTTAAAAATGTCTCTATAATAAAAGTAGCATATTTAAAGTTTCATTGATAAAAAAACTAAATTAAAAGTGTTGTGTTTACTCTTTGACTGCAATAACTCTCCTGTTTACCTCGCTTTTCCCAAATCTCTTACAGAAGCATGCTATGCTGTACCAAAAATCAATCTTCTATGTTCATACCACATTGTATTATTGCACTCTTCTCATCCTCGCCTACAATTTTTAGCTAACTTAGTGCACCGCTTGAACTCTGTTCTCTGTCTCTCGAAGGAGCAACTCCCTCGTCTAACTGACATTGGCCTTTTTATCATCATTGTCGTCATTGTTGTCTAATATACATCAACAGTTGATGTGTATTCAAAGTCATCCAATCTGGAACTTTTGTGCCAAACTTCTTCATGCTTTTCAAAAGTTTACACAAATATTGATTTTATATATGCCCCTTAACACACTTGTCATATTCTCTTTAGCTCCGAGCAAACACTTACATTGTTACACCAGTGAATCCAAAATTAACGTGAATTACTTTTTTAATAAAGATACCTTAGTTTATAAGCCTCAAGTGAGTACTGCAAAATGTTATATCACCATACATACAGACACAATAGTATATGATCTACGTAAAACCGAAGGCTTTATCTTATTCTAGAACGAAACTTGGGGATAAAAATATAATCACTCGACCTGAATGATAAACTTAGGGTCAAATCAGAAAACAGCAATCTTAAGTATTTCTTAGGGCTTCCCTTTTTTTAAATAAAGATGTTGAGGAATAGTTTACTGACAAACTACTGTTCATAGGTTATGTCTTTCAAACTTCTAGCGCATTAAATGTGATGTTTTCTCCTTCTCTTTGGACTTAATTGCAGCCATAGCTAACAAAAAAATTAACAGTTGCGAGTATTTTGCATTACCATTTGGATGTAACGTTTTATAGTAGCCATTCCAGCTACTATAATTGTATTTGTGTGTTAATGAAGTCAATTACTGATTTAATTCAGAATACAAAAACAGTTGCCTCAAGTTCTTGTCCTCTTCATGAGAGGACAAATGTAGAAAATCTGACTTTCATCGCGGACTATTGACTTTGGATATGTTCGAATTGCAAAGTGGCCAGTATTTGAGGTAGAAAGTTAGAATCTATTTCCGATGAGTCCTTTAAGGATAGAGAATCTGTGTCACAAGAACACTCGTGGAAAATTTACTGCATTTGGTGCTATACTTCATCTGTTTCTTTTCTGCGAGATGTCAAAAACTATACACAATTCAGAAATATAAATGTATCGAGATTGTCGATTGAGGTGGCCAGGACCGAATGTAGCAAATGGGGGATTGACAAAATGGTGTAAGCTTGCATATTGTAGCAAACGTATAGCAGGCGGGTGGGTCGGTTACATGTTTGAATCCGGGGAAAGACTAGCTATGAGCATGCGCAGAGTGGGAATGTACGTTGTTTCAACGGTTTCTCGAGTAGTCGATCTTGGTAGGTTGAAGAGACAGAATTCTGACCATCGGCTCTGGGATGGGCTATCTTAACGATTGGTAACTCGACAGTGAAAGTGATATAGTTGAAATTAAGATTGTTTGTGTTTTCAGAGATTATCTCGGTCCGCTATTTACTGGTTTTCATTCTATTTTTGGTAGGTGTGGTCAATATATAAATGGTTAGCTAACCTCTTCTCGACTGAATGAATATAAAATGCGTAAAGAAAAATAGTTACAGCTTTTTTTCAAATGAGAAAGGAATTCTAGTGCAGCCAATGGAACATAAATGTTCAAGCATAATTGCCATATTCCTTGTTTATCTCCCTATTTCTAACGCCCTCTCTGTCCCATTTGTGCAACTAATAGTGTAACCGTAACAGCGGAGACATAATATTGCAACACTGCAGGAGGTTGGTTGGTTGGCCAGAGGTTAGCGGCTGGGGGCCAATTCCTTTTCATTTGAAAAACGCTATATGCGATTAACTCTAATGTAGGCCGTGACAATATTAAGTTTATATCATTTTAACAATTAATACAATTTAATGACGTATTTACTAGTATAGAAATTTAACGCTATTATTGCCAAGATGAATTATTTTATTAGCGACTTTTACAAAAAAAAAAAAAAAAAAAAAGATAATTTATAATTCTGGTATACAAAAAAATAATTTTTAATGATATCAGAAGTTTATATAAGACTAATCTATAAATATAACTGAGATAGTTGAACTTGAAATGATGTCGAGAATATTCCAACTTATTAAAATTAGTAGAAAAATATTTTATACTTAAAATAATTTCAGGATTTAACTTCATTTGGAAGTATTTAACAGGTCATAGGCACATTCTCTCAGTATCATATGATCAAAGATAATATTTGAATTTTTTAATTCATGAAGGATTCATAAAATCACAAAATTGTTTTATTTAAAATTGGAATTCTGCACCAGCTGTATGCGCAGTAATAAGAAATGAGTAGAAGGAAAAAGCGGAAAAGTAAAATGTAACATTGCTGCATGATTGATGCGAGAGGGAAGCAGTTTTTGTTACTCGTTAACTATGTGCATATCCACACAGTGAAACCAACCGTACATTGCAATACACATAATCTGTATGAAAAATGTATGTTTCTAAAGTGTAGGATAGCAAAGCTAGATTTAGTAAACCTCAGGTCTTTGCAGTCAACGTCCTAAGTATCACGATTATTTAAATTTCTCTATAAGCTTACTACAACCTTTTATTTTTCTTTTGCTCATGTAATTCAGCAAAGTTAATATTCTAAAAATGTTCAGATATTTTTAAAGCCATTGTTTTATAAGCACCCTTTAGTTATTTGCCATACTTATCTCTATTGCCTGATCTTAGTAGCGGTATATTTTGGAAGTATTTTATTACTAATTACTTTTATTCATATTGTTACAGAGGACATTACACATACTTTTGTTTATATACAAATACTTAATTTCAAAATATGTCTGTTTTGTTACCACTTATTTGGCATAATTCATTCCGTTTTATGAACCTAAACCATACAACTTACCAACCGAGTGGAATGATTATTCACTTAATATTATAACTTCTGAATTTTCCTTCATTACGTATTGTTTAAGGCATATGTCATAAGTACTTAATAAAGCTGTAATAATTTAGTAATACCTTCATATATTGCTTGAATGTGTTTTTTTTTTATATTTACCTTTTACTGCAGTTATATCTTCCCATTCTATTTATACCTTTTGGTAGTAAAAGGTTTTGCGTTGACAGATTTCTACATGATTTCCTGTAATAGATTTTAATTAATTCCTCCTTGGTTCTAGACACAGTTGGGTCCTAACAGTTTCCTAGTTTATTATGTCGAAAGCTGATTAGTTCCTCAATTGTTAGTTAAGGCACGAAATGTAGGTAAGATGGCTTCCCGCTAACTCTTGAATTATTCGTTGTCTTTCATTACTTCAATTAAAATCGCCATCTCACTCTGAAGTATTTTATTTAAAGGCTACTTCTAATGTATATCGCGCAGGAAGTATGGTGACTATTAATTGACGTATTAAACAACACTCGACAAATCATTCAAAATCTAACTATATAGGAGTTGGGATCTGAATCCGCCATTCTGAAATTATTATTTGCTATTATGACTTTCCAGCCTTCATTTTTATCCTTACCTTCTTAAAAATATAATATCAATAGCGTTTTTACTTTATTTTCGGGTACAGATGATAGGTTTTGAAGCGGTTTTATGTGGATGTGGTTGTCAGATTAACCCGAGAGTCCCACTTCATACCCCGGTCGTTCAGGGGCCCGAAGTCGCCTTACGTGCCTTAGTGGTCAAGAGAGGAGGGGGATGGAAGGAGGGGGTTGAAATCACACAATTTACTTCATTAAACGCATTGAGATGTTTAATCACACGACACTTTGTTATCGTCCACCTGGTTCGTTACCTCTATGACTTAATGAGCATGTTAAATATGATACTTGAAGTTGCATCTGTGTGCCTCTTGTCTACTGTCTCTGGTACAGCGATGTTGGTCATCAAGAGGTCGATCTGGTACCAGCGTCTACTGTCATTGGTAAAGTGATATTGATCAAAACGTGCTTTTGCAAAGTTGTTTCCCCTTATATACGAAATTTAGAACGTCGCCACAAGGTCACAAGAGCTCACAGGTGTCACAGCACACGGATTCCTGAGCCTTTAAAATATTTAAATACTATTGGTGAACCTTTGAGCTCCCAAACTTGTTTACTTTAAATCCATCACTTCTGAATCCTTATTGAGGAGCTTATGAACATACGATGTTATGACTTCATCGCCGGCACTGTTCCACAGCTACTTTAACGAATTTGAAGCATTTACAGCATCTAAGATATAAAGGACGTATTGTTCATGAACTTAGCTTTGTTACAATAGAGAGCCCTATTGCTCTAGCCATTATCAGTATAAGAGGGTACAAAAGAATACAAAAGGCAAACTTTTCCCTATTGTCATAGAGTTATACGTCCAGGTAGCCATGAATACATTTCCGTGATACATGAAATGTTCTTGTTTGTTACTATAGGCAATAATTTATTAATTATTATGATTTGACTTATCTAAATGCATTCACTCTTGGGAATGCGTGGATGTGAGGACCTGTTACAGTTTTTATTGTATACTTTTAAGTGAAACATTTGGGTTGGGCACATATCAATTAAAATGAACAAGCAACCTTTAATTTCTGGCCCTCAAGCTGCATTTTAAACTAATCAAGAAGTCTACTTGAAAACAAAGGGTAGTGTTTCAGCACACCATTTGGTGTAATTCGAATACAGTTGAGAAATAAATTTAATAAGGCAACGTGTCATAATAATAATAATAATAATAATAATAATAATTTATTTATTTCTCTTTAAGTATAAAAATATCACAGAGAGGACTGCAGGCTAACTTTAGAAAAACCAGCAGTTCATAAACATATGTAATTAAATATTATTTAAACTGAAAAGTTACTACATAATCACTCCTCGCTAAGAAAATTGAATGTAGCATACTTTCATTACCTTGCCTTAGGATATATTCGATTAACTTATTGAATATTACTTGCAAAGAAACAGAGAAAATTGAAATAAAAAGCTGAAATATTTAATTACGCTCATAGGTTGTTAGTGAAACACTTCTGGATAGCAGAAAAATAATAATAATTCCCACCAACTCTCCCCATTTCCAGATTGTCCATGATAACTTAGTGGTCGCTGCTAGTGCTCTATAAAGCTTAAGCGTAAATTAGGATATACTGAAGCCAGTGCAAAACCAGGTAATAAACCCAATTATCATTTTGAGTTGACAGGCAAATAGCTCTGAACAATGGATTTACTACCCTTCAGGAGCAAAGCACGTACAACTTTTTATTCTAAAACTGCATCAATTTAGACGGAGTTAATCCACAGTCCACAGACCAAGAGAGAATTAAACAGAAAAGCGTCAGAGCAAGTACGATATTTGCTATGTTAATATAGCGGGAAAGCTGACCGCATCCAACCAGGAAAACTGCCGTCTCCTAGCCGGTGCATTTTGTCTGTGATTTGATAAGGGGAAGGGTAAGATAACATGAATACGTTTACCTTCATTATGTAAGGTTTGTCCATGACTAGAGAACTAGGTTACTGCGAATGTAATCCGAGCATATCCACGTGGAAGAGAATCGCATATACTAAACACTAGTTAATACAACAGTGGCTGCACTAAAGTTTCGCTGTTATGTGCCCAAACCAAACCGTGCACAAAGAGATAAGACCGCGCAATATAATGGACCTAATCGGAGTTCTTTCATTGCAGAGCCTAGCCGTTTAGTGAACACAAACCACTTGGAATATAATCTAAAGAATACTTTATCGCAACTCAATTAGAATTATAATGATTTTAGTTATGTACCAAGAAACATCAAAACCATTCACATTTTGTAAAGCGAGTTTTTTTAGCAACTTGTAAAGTTACAGTGTTTTAGCAATTTGTAAAGTGACAGTTTTTTAGCAACTTGTAAAGTGACAGTGTTTCAGCAAATTGTAAAGTGACAGTGTTTTAGCAATTTGTAAAGTGACAGTGTTTCAGCAATTTGTAAAGTTACAGTGTTTTAGCAATTTGTAAAGTTACAGTGTTTTAGCAATTTGTAAAGTGACAGTGTTTCAGCAAATTGTAAAGTGACAGTGTTTTAGCAATTTGTAAAGTGACAGTGTTTCAGCAATTTGTAAAGTTACAGTGTTTTAGCAATTTGTAAAGTTACAGTGTTTTAGCAATTTGTAAAGTGACAGTGTTTCAGCAAATTGTAAAGTGACAGTGTTTTAGCAATTTGTAAAGTGACAGTGTTTTAGCAATTTGTAAAGTTACAGTGTTTTAGCAATTTGTAAAGTTACAGTGTTTTAGCAATTTGTAAAGTTACAGTGTTTTAGCAATTTGTAAAGTTACAGTGTTTTAGCAATTTCTAAATTGACAGTGTTTTAGCAATTTGTAAAGTGACAGTGTTTTAGCAATTTGTAAAGTTACAGTGTTTTAGCAATTTGTAAAGTTACAGTGTTTCAGCAATTTGTAAAGTTACAGTGTTTTAGCAATTTGTAAAGTTATAGTGTTTCAGCAATTTGTAAAGTTACAGTGTTTTAGCAATTTCTAAATTGACAGTGTTTTAGCAATTTGTAAAGTTACAGTGTTTTAGCAATTTGTAAAGTTACAGTGTTTCAGCAATTTGTAAAGTGACAGTGTTTCAGCAATTTGTAAAGTTATAGTGTTTCAGCAATTTGTAAAGAGACAGTGTTTTAGCAATTTCTAAATTGACAGTGTTTTAGCAATTTGTAAAGTTACAGTGTTTCAGCAATTTGTAAAGTGACAGTGTTTCAGCAATTTGTAAAGTTACAGTGTTTCAGTAATTTGTAAAGTTACAGTGTTTCAGCAATTTGTAAAGTTACAGTGTTTCAGCAAATTGTAAAGTTACAGTGTTTCAGCAATTTGTAAAGTTACAGTGTTTTAGCAATTTCTAAGAAAATGTTATCCAGATATAGTTTGAACCGCAAAGGTTCATACTGTCGCGGCTCCTTTAAATATTAATTTATACGTTTATGATCATAAGAAAGGACATGGGGCGTTGTTCACAATATTTAGGTAGCAACATTACAGCATCACTATTCAAAATAAAAAAAATATCACAAAAACCACAGGAAAATAAGGTACCGAGGTGTTCACTGAAAGCAAATTACTCTAGAGCATTTTATTAAAGTATATGAGTAACACTGACATTCAGGTTGGACGTCGACCAAGATGATCATACCTAAGCAGTTCTGAACGATCTGAACTTTCACTTCTAAATTTTAACCGACTTAATACTGCAATGCATGTAGTAATTCCCCTATATGGTCACCAATTTGCCACATCTGCCCCGGGTTCGTTAATATACATCCTCGTCGATTAGAACAACACCATGAATAAGTTCATACAAAGAAAACGAATAAATGATTTTACAATTTTTTCTATATTTCTTTGGTAAGTGTCATGACAATTAAGTTTCGTTTATGTCACATATTTATATTTTGAAAGGATGGCCGCTCTGTTTCTCAATACCACCAACAACCGCCGCCCTATAAACAGGTACCGACCGTTGCACTAATTGAATGGAACGTTGATGACGTCAGATGTTAAAGAGTATCCGTAAATAAAATATAATTAAATAAACAGTAAATATTATTCAAAGTAAAGACACATGATGTTAAAATTATGCTTAAGAGCTCTTATAAATCCAAGACTCGCGAAATGGAATTTACTACACACCTTTGAACACATGCGTGTTAAATAAGCAGAATTTTTGTGGTTAGAGTTGTAAAAGTATATATAGGAAAAACTTTTAAGCTGACAGTGGGGAATAGCTGAAATAATCATTACAGTTTTATACTGTTTTTATACTGATGTTTTTATACGTTTTATACTGATGTTCTTCATCCACTTCAACTGTAATCGTAAAAGATGAATAATTCAATGCATTTTGGTTTTAACTCGTGTATAGTATAGGTGTACATACAGTAAACGAAACCTACTTGTTAAAAAAGACAAGATATTAATAATATAAAGGCAACATGAAATTATAATTTTCATTTTTCCAACATTAATAACAAATTTAGGTCAGTTATTTATTATTGCGATATTTGCAGCATATACAAGAATTGGTGTCTTTAATTACACGCTGTTACTTATAAATGACTAAACTAGTCGAAACACATAAAGCAAATATGTGTTCAGATTTTTTTTTTTTTGCTACTTATAGGATTTGTCTTTATCAGTCACCAATGAGGGAGGTATAGAACAAAGTATACAGTATTCTCCAATTAATGTCAGGCACGAAAGTTAAAAAAACTACTGGAATAAGAAACTCCTTTGATATGACTATGGAAAGCTCAGATTAAAAAAGTATAGAGGAAGATATAAAGAAATTTACAAAAATATGCCTTATATTAATTTTAACACCATAAAAGAAAGAATTATAAATATATAACAGACGATCCACCAAAAATTCATAAAAGGGTATATATCTAGTACTCAAAAGCACAACTTTTGATCATTAGAAAATTTTGCTCAATAATTGCAATAAACAAACACACAAAAACAAGCACGTTCTTCAACATATTGCAATTACAGAATTGGATTTCAAGAGAACGTATACTTTCCTTAGTGACCCAATTAAATTAAAAATTACCAAATTTGAAATTTTACCAGAGCACAATATTTGCATTGGTTTAAATAAGATGGTGTTTGCTCAAGCACTAAACAATTTAGTGATTAAAACAATAAGTGCCATGAATAGATTATGTCCGAAGTGTGATATCATTAACCCAAAGAGACCAATTCGTGCTATAGTCAATGTCAACTGACTCTGAAAATCTAAAATTGCAAATGCTAAGGAAAGGAAAAGAAATAGGAAAGAGATATAAGCGTAACTTATAACGGCACAAGGTAAAGCATCAGCGTTAATTGCTAACATTTAATATACTTAACTTCTGTATTTTGTCCAACTTACATAAAAATAAAACGTTTATCAATGGTTATTATACGTTACAACAGCATAGCTTTAAAACTGTTTTAGTTCTTATACCTGCGGCATTTTTCATTTTTTCATAATATTTAGAGATACAATACGTATTCAAATATTTTGATGCTGTTCTACTTCTACCAGGTATTTTTTTTTTTTTTTTTGGAATGGTGTTTAATGCCCGTTTTTACTTCTGAGGCACCAGAGGCGGTGACACTGATGATACATGAGATGAAATGATATATATGGAAAGGATTATTTTTTTAAGGAAAGAAACGTTCCAGGCCTAAGTTTAGGGTACCTCCCCGGCATATACCAGTTATGAGAACTGAGGAAAACCTGGAAAAAACATGAGTCAGGGAGGACGGTCCTGGCGGGATTCGAACCCCAGACCTCCCGCTCACGAGTCAGCACCTTAACGTTCTCGGCCACCCGTGGCGGTTCCTAACAGGTGATACTGCACATCCGAAGCATTTTTACCTCAAGGTTTTAAATTTGTTACTCTACCGGTGATTTAAAATTAGATTAGAAATGTGGTAGTTACGTCAGAGGTCTACAACATTTCAATGCCAACTCGTAGTACTTCGGTCTATGGCTAGGGCGACTCCTGCCACCCTGTTTGTCTTAAGCGCGCACATACACAGTCATACACACGGACTCTCATTTGGCAGTGAAGTTTTGTTTGCAACAAACTTACGCAGTTACCATTTCTTCCCCATCCTCGCCCTGCTACTCGCTCTCCCATTGCAAAGTGTTCAGAAGTTTATTCAGCGACTGTAAGGGGCCAAGGTGGAAAGGGGTTCTTTATTGCGGTTCAGCCCTTGGGCACTTAGTGTAATCGTATTTATGTTCTTGAAGTTGCTTGCCATTCTAAGATTATAATCAAAACAATATGAAATTAAAATATCTTGGTGTATCATTATTTATTATCATGCTATTATAGTAGAAAGAAATAAAATCACGCGATAAATGAAGTTATTTGATTTCGAAAGCCAGGAAATTGAATCAAAGTTAGAGATTAAAAAATTGAATCTAAGAGTATCACAGAGTATACAGAGCCATTATTTGCAAGCGTGGCCGGCATAACCGGGATTTGCCTGCCCCGGTTCTAACTGGATCTGTTTCCTTCTAAACTTTTCAGCCTCTCCGTGTGCCGCTATTCAATTGACTCGAAGTCTTTGGACGTATAGGAGTTAGACCATTTGTTTCAACTGAGACCACATGTTTCAGTGTTATAGTGTGGTGTGCTGTTAAAATGCCAAAAGTTCGTATACTAAGCAACAGAATCTTCATGCATGATTCCTGTTCGACAACACACTCTTATAGATGAGTGAAACGGCGATTTATAGACAGATTCTCTGCTGTTCGTGTGCTTCACAGAGAAATGGTTAGTAATCTTGAGAAAAGATTTAGGGAAATCTCACCTTGACAAGAAAAGAAAAGTAAAACACCGTGTTCTTACAGAGAAAAATCTCGATAACAACGGAGAAAAGTTAGAACAAAGTCGAAAGAAATTTCTGAGAAAGCTTGCACAGGAATTTCGCAAACGTCGGAAACTTTTAAAATTAAAACCCTTTGCAGGAAATCCAACCAAACGATTATGTAAATAGAGTTAATTACTGCAATTATATGTTGGATCATGTCAATGTCCCCTCTATTGACCAGTATTTAATTTTTTTACTGACGAAGCATAGTTTCATTTACATGACCATGTAGGGACATAAAACTAGATACTGGATGCATAAAACTCCAAACATTTACAAGAAATGCAACTTCATGTTTGGTGTGCTGTGAGTGCATACAGAAATCTATTCATCTGAATTTAAGGGACTATGAATATCCGACTCCGCCGGCATACAAGGTGCTACTTGGTACCAAGCAATCACCATTTAGCCGGCCACGCGTCCAAACGAGGGTTCTGTATATACAAATGATACCAAGAACTAAGGACCAAACAGAATATTCAACTGCTAATCTACAAAGAAAACCAAAAGATAACTGAATATTCCTAATGGAATGAAAATGGGGAAAAAATTAAAAAACAAATAACCTAGAATTTTAGAATATGTACATAATAAATGACTGCAGAATGAATAAAGCTATACTTATACAAACATTATATTTCAAGTCTGATTAATTTTCATCACGGTCAAAAATAACAACTTCCATTTTTATACATTTATTATGTAAGTAAAATTATATGGTGGTTTATCTTAAATTATACACATTAAAAACTTAAAAGTAATGGTTACATAGAGCAAAAACAAACAAAAAAGAAAACTGAGTCCCATATATGATTATAGTACTATTGTTTCTCTATTAAAATAGAGTTAAAACTCTCAAAATATTTCTCTTCTTATTTAATCAAGTTCGAACAAATTCTTCATTCTTGCCTATATCTGATACCGCTCATGCGGTTTTTGCACATTTCAGTAAATTTTGTCATTAAATGCAACAAATGAACTAGAAACAGGTTAAAGGTAGATATCAACTCTTGTTATACGCTGATTACATGGCTATACCAATTTTCATACCATTAACAGAAGTATTCTTTTAGTTTTTTGGTGCACTAGAAACAGAATTGACTTTACTCCCGCTGTCAACTAGTTCGGCTCATTTATAGATTTGAGATATATACAATCCTTAAAGATGGTAGTCCAGAAGAAACTCACAACATGTTAAGCGAAACGTCGGTTTTAAATAAGGATAAAATGAGGCCTTATCCGGAAGCTCAGTGCACCATTGACATAGACCGTGGAAGTTTATGCTGGATGAAGATACAGTGAGGACATTTTCATAGACACGCGACAGTTAATGAAGCAAATTAAGAAGAAGAAAAAATACGTCAGTTAGCTGTCTTAAAATGAAACAGAGATAAAAGAACAATACCTAACTTCCTCAAGAACAAATATCTCTAAATGCACCTTAGGAAGAGGGGGCTCTACATGCAACTTCTGTCAAACCAGGACATAAAACGTAGCACTTGACGAGAACCCCATGAGGAAACAAACACTGTCGTATACATAAAAGTATCTTCGTATCTACAACCGTCATACTGCGAGAAACGTGACCGAATATCAACTTTCTCAACAGATCACAGAGCAAAAGTTTCTACAAAACGCTGAATGAAAAATGTTCCACAACTACATCAGGAGCAACAGCCGACAGTACCACATACTGAACGTCTGGTAGAATGTCAGACACTAACCTTGACAGAGATGCAAAGGCAAGCGTTTTCAAAGAACTGCTCCTCGATGAATATCAACTGAAGAAATTATTTCAAGAGTAGAGGCAGCCACAACCAATCTTCCAGACTCAACACCAAAAGTTACCCGCAGATTTTGTTTATTTAAAAATTAAGAACATCCCCATTTGTGCAATAGAGAGATTTATACTGATTAAAATTCTACTGTTCCTAAAACTCTGCATAGAACATTAATTCCACACGAGCTACAAACACAAGCAACTTATAGTCTACTAAAAATTCTCAAGAAAGATATCCCTTTAAGACCTAGCTGGAGGTTCGTGACTTCACTCTTTTGTACAAACAGTAAATGAATTTTCCACTAAACCAAATCACATACTCGTCAGCTCTTTGATGTACACTTTCTGTTTACAAAAAATTCCTTCAAGAACGCTCTACAGGTTACAAGCAAAAAATATCAAATGAACTTCCGACAGATTAGCCAGGACTAGTGAAGCGCTGCCTTAATTCAACATATTTCCGCTATAGGGGAGAACTCTTCAAATAGAACAATGGAGCAACCATGGAATCCGCTCTCTCGCCCATAGTAGCCAAGCTCTTCATAGAATAATTCGAGAAAACAGCCACTAAACACGTACCATCTTAATCCAGGCTCCAATCATCCAGGCATTCAAGTCATAAACGGCATTCCTTCAACATCTCAACAGCCTCTATGCATATAAACAGTTCAACAGGCCCTCGTGTGACGAGACTACACCAACCATAAATGCTGCTGCTCTATGAACACGAAACCCATTATGCAAATAGGTACTTAGATGCTTTTTCACATCATCATCCATCTTTAACCTTTTCCCGGATATGGATGTGTAAACACCTCCGGCAAGGCTAAAAATCGAATGATTTTCAACCCGTAATTAATTTAATATTTACTTAAATAATAAACCGAAATAAATTCTGTAAAAATAGCTCAACCTTGCCTTTAAAAGTTGCGTTTTGAATGATACACCTCGAAGAATGTCTATAGACATTCACCGCAAATCATGTTGGTTTCCTTGCGCGTGTCGCTTTTGCGGCATAGCGCGCATTTCCGAAACTGACGCAACTTTTTCCCCGTAGACGGTATGCTTTTGGGAAAGTGTTTTCCGTCAATCTGAGCGTGGTAGGGATTTAAGAATTTCTACCCCCTTTGTGTTCAGGCCTCTAAATTTGGTAGCTTGCAATTAGGCTGTGAGTAATTGATAAGCGAAAATCCAGATATGTCATTGTTTTTTGTGGGTTTAGAGCTCTCAAAATTATCAAGCAATTATATATGGTGATAACCAACATGCGCAAAAATAGTTTTTGTACCATTTTACAGTTTTTGGTAAAGAGGAATAGGCCTGCAATACCTGATCCACTAAATCAACACCACCTTCATACATATTGTATTTATGTATATCAGGCTTCAAAATTGTCATTTTTAATTTTGGCTCTAGCTTTCCTGTATCGTCGTAAAAACTTTTTGAACTGCAATTAGAAAAGCAGTAACTATCCTTCTATTAAGCCAAACAATGTATGTGAAAGGTGGACGTTGACGCACCTCCACTTCCCCTCTCTTTAGATTGATTGATTGATTGATTTATTTATGGACGCTCTTTAACAGCTCAGGTCATCAGCGTCCCATTCAACTCAGGGCGTGAAACGGCCGGCAAATTTTGCTCAGAGGCCTCTCTTTCAGGCTTGAGGTTCTTTTTCGTGCCGTAAATGTACGACACGGGACCCACGGCTTTACTTCCCTTCCGAAGGAAGCCATACTTAGGATTTTTACGCCCCGAAAAAATCCATCGATCCTGGCCGGGTTCGAACCCGCGTTTCGGGTGTAGGAGGCAAGTATGGTAACCACTACACCACCGGGACCGACCCCTCTCTTTAGAGCCTGTACTTTGGCAATCCATTAGGATTTGAACATATTTGACTTTTGAGGTGAGATCTTCGTACACTTTTTCATATACTTTGCTTTAGTAATTATGAGAGCTACGAAATTTACAGTAAAAAACTTGGTAAAATGTCATTGGTTGACTGTCATATGTGAGCTGTGTATGAGACCTTACACCACATAACCTAACCTAACCTAACCTAAACTAACCTAACCAGGTTGTACTCCGAAAAACTTGCCTTTTTATGTCGCAATAGTTTTTGGAAAGCATGATCCTGTCTCACAAGTTGAAACCGTGGTCCGAACTGAGAATAACAAGTTTTTAACTTTGAAATTTGTTGTCTAGTGAACTCATTAGTATTTAGCTGAAACGAAAATATTCCAATAAACAGACCCAAACATATGATGTCAAGAACAGATTCCAATATCAAGTTGCTAATTTATCTATCTCAGCAGATGAAGATTATATAACAAACCTGAACATACAACATAAGTTTATTGTGTCATACAAACGCAATCATATGATTCAAGCCCTTCATCTAGTCATACATGTGTTGTATACCTACTCTGTACGAACGATAAAGAAATTTGTGAGCGGTTGCGTTGACGTAATGTCACACGTTTCAATATGTATTACTGATGTGTGCTGGCTCAGGTAGAACTTTAAATGCTTACAAACACTAGTGTAGAATGGAAGTAGCGTTCAAAACAAAAAAGCAGAGAACTCTTTTAGCTCCGCTAATCGCAATGCGACACGTAAAATACACTCCAAAATTGATCCGTTTTTCTTTGCATTTTTAAAAAATATATATAGTAGTACTTGTAGTTGGCTCATACTGCATTTAATGTTCTTTAATTCAGTTTTAGTTTCATTAAAATATAAGAAATATGAAAAATATAAAGCTTTGTTCTGTAGTGTAGACATTTAAATTGCAGATCATTTAAATGCCTAGATCTCTTTATTGGGTATTCGAGAACTGCCAGTGTAGAGTTTAAATGACCTTCGGGCAAAGCGTTAAAAAGGGGAATGGTCAATATATTAATTCATAAAGATGAATGTATATGATATTCAGAGCTATTACTGGGAGAGATGAGCGATGTGTTCTAGCAATCAAATAAAAATATGCCAAGAGACCGTCCATAGCGGATTTCAAGGATCACTAAAAAGCAGGACTGTAAATGGCCCAATCTCACCTATAATCGGGGAGTAGCTGACAGAATATCAGCTTGATATACATCTTCAGAAAAGAGCAGAACATTTCTTTGTCCTATCAAAGATATTATCAACATAGGTGTATATAGAATTCAGTGAGAATGTGGCAAATTAGTCATATCGGTTAAAACTTGTCTGAGTGAGCACACGCGTAGCATAAAACTACAAATAAAAAAATAGACCATAGAAGAAATAGTATATCAATAACATATAAGTACAACACTGAGCTTCTATTTTACCTACAACAGTTTGGACAAAGGATGACACATGTAATAATGAACAGAAATATTCAAAGAACCAAAGAATAAAAACAGACATGATGACAGACAGATCTATTAACCCCTGGAAAACGCGATAAAAACATAAAATAAAACCTGTCAACTGCCAGGTTCACAGAAAATGACTTAAGGGAAAATATTAATAAATATTAAAATAATTCAATGACTTAAAAATGTTCTACGGTACATTATAAATAGGTGAAAATTGCAGAGTTGTTTATGATGAAATCATAAACAAATCTAAATATTTCAATATTTATAAAATTTTAATTTGCCAATATTGATAATTATTACATTACATATAATTTTCATGAGTTAGCAAACTTTCTTTGTTTTGACAAAATGTTTATGGAAAATAAGAAGTTTGTTAAGAATTTCTCGCTGAAAACATATGTCCTTTAAAATATGAAGACATTTTTCCAAAATACTGTTCATTTCGCCGTTTCACCAAAATTAAGAAAAAAAGTTGGTTAAACATTTTTATTATTTATTAAAAATAGTCTCGAATTCAAATGTTTTATTGGGAATTTTGGACAAAGGAGTACTTTTAAAACCTGCAGGAGGCTTCGAATGCTGGGGCATAATTTTAATAGGTTGGATGAACTAATGTAGTATTTTGATGTTACAATGACCTTCATTGATGCTCCGTTTGATTGGGTTTTTGTTATAGATGTTAGGGTCCCAGGGTTTGCTTTACTGGATATTTTGTGACCCGTTAAGACAAGCGGGACGAGAAGGTTCCCAGCACTAGCCACAGAGAAGTACACACGACATTTTCTGTATCTCGCTATTTATTCGTTATGTAATATTTTCTGACTATCCATGGAGACCTTAGTTCTAGCTATCACTTTTTCTAGTTCCTGCCTCACTTCGATTTATTATTTCTCTTGAACGCCCTTTTTTATTCCTAAGCCCCTCCTTACGCGAATTTTAATTCTATATTCTGCTGAAATCAAAGTAAATTCCGGGCTTCTTCCTTGAATATCCCCTAATATTTGTTATACAGCCCGGGTCCGATTTGTACGAATTAGAGCGGCGTTCATTGGTTATTCTTACTTCTTTCCCTGCACTCCTACGCTTTATCCGGTCCGTTCTTTTCTCAGAAAATTCTTCGTTATTAATTTCGGCATATGTATGCCTTTCAAGTTGGACTTCTAATGACTCCATCCTCCTTTTGTCACTTTTAGATTGACAAACCTTCTCACAGATAACGTAAGTTTTTAACAATCTGTTTGCTATCTCTATTTCCTGGGGAAATATTTTTGCGGTGAGGCCCTTTAATGTACTCTGTACTATTTCATATCTGTCATCTTCGACACATTCTCAGAAATCTGTATTTCCTACGTGTGGCGCACTCCCTTTGTCTCCCTTGTTCCGTTAGATAAACAATGTAGCAGCTATTACCCAGAAAGTGAAATGACCCTTTTACAGTATGCCGGCAATGTTCGCTCTAAAATATTCACACAGAAGAAAAGTAACATTCTTAGCCTATCTCCGTCTCTTTCCACTGCCTGCTTCCCCCAGGTCAACCGACGTCATTCTTTCCTTAAACATATAATACAGTATCTCTGTCTCTCTCTCTCTCTATAGAGGTTTCACAGTCTTCACAATAATAGAACCTGCTCCGATATGCACAAAATATATCTATCTGCTCAGATATTTACGTACACAAAATATTAATCTTAATAATAATTACAATATAAACTTAATATTAAGGGGCTTTGAGTTCCGGTTGCAAACCTTTAAATAAGGCAAAACAAATGTTAATGCTAATAAAAAAATTCCATATTTCATTACATTGCTGAAAATGCAAATTGAAATAGCTTGTGGAGACTAGGATTATTAAGCTGTTATCAACAATCGCATCCCAATAAACACGAAACCCTACTTATCAAAAGCGAGGGAACTACATAAACCAGGATTTACGACGTAATCATAGCTATCGACTCAAAGCGTTATTATTGCCCTACTCTGTCTAGATAGGTTTCGAGAAGACATAGAAAAACTAACAGGATATTCAATGAAGAGCAATTAGGACATACATTGTTATTGTTTGTACTGCATTAAAATGGAGAGTGAAGTTCCAAAAGTTTATAGTATATAATCATAAATACAAATAAATGGAAAAATTATAAACAATAGAATATTGCATTAATATTACAAAATATAAATATTTTCATATTCTGAAACCTAACATCCTAACTAGGAGTATATTTTACTTAATGTAAAATATATTGTTTTAGCAATATATTACATTAATAATCAACTCTATAACCAATAATGGAATTTTAAGAGCAATCATCAAAATCTTAAATTATCGTATATCATTTATTCATTTATCACCCTTGATCCAGCAAGATATTCTAAGGTGTGGTTCTAATTGTTTGGAGCATGCTTACCACTTAATGACCGTACACTATATAGGACCTTTCCAAATGTTTTGATTGATGATTGATTTGTTTTATTTACATCTTTAACATCTCAGGTCATCATCGTCCCATTCAATTCAGGACGTGAACGGCCGACAAATTTTGTTCAGAGGTCTCTTCTTTCAGGCTTGTTATTTATCGTGCCGTAAATGTACGACACGGGACCCACGGCTTTACGTCCCTTCCGAAAGAAGTCATACTTAGGATTTTTACGCCAGAAAAAATCCATCGGTCCTGGCCGGGTTTGAACCCGCGATCTTGGGTTTAGAAGGCATTACCACTACACGACCAGGACCGATATTTCCAAACGTCTGATATGTTCTTCAATAGAGAAATCATCTTGGGAGTCACACATTTCTATTAGTGAAGAAATGACACAAACATCTCTTCTGGAAAATATGACGCCTTAATGAGAGCTTTTCTTACAGTATAGCGACATATTTGCACAGGAAGTAATGGTTAATGTTAAAGTATATGTCCACATTATAAGCATTCTTTGAGTCAGCATTCATGGAATCAGAGCCTGAATGACGCCAAGAAGTTGTAGTTGAGTAGCAGCAGCTGGAAAGAAAGTTTCTGAGTCAGCAGAGGAAGTGATGTAATTTCTCGGTTCGATGATACCGAAAACTGTGTATGACCATGTTTTAGCAACTGTTAAAGCTTAATGCTTTTCATATTTATCAGCTTATTTCCTTATATAAATACACAACTAGACAAATCGTATGTACAAATTTATTATATTGTTGAATGGTAAACAATAACACGTCAATGTAACACTAACATTGTTTGATTTCATTGTTGATTAAAACCGAAAATGGAAATATATCACATTAAATTTTTGACCAGAATATTTTTGTACATCTATTATTTTACACGCAATGATCAATTATTCCGCATGTAGTGTTGTGTTTAACGGTTAACTGTATTATGCAATAAACAGTAGAATATAATAAATATTAGGATGCATTATAACCTTTCCATAGTTTTACATATACCGAGAGTGGCAAAATAAAAATGTGCACACACTTTCACAGTAGATGTCTATTTAATATATTTTAAAGTTTTACCGAAAAACAACAGTAATGTGTAGTATGATTTCTGTGAACAGATGTGACTCACATACATTATGATAGCGTTGCTACGTGACAGGTATATCAACAATGAACAAATGAAGTCAAGATTATCGTATGATGTCCTGTAAACAGATGAGAGTCGCATTACGTTATCCTAGCGTTGCTACAACAAAATTGAGCCAAGATTATCGTTTGAACAGCGGAAAGCAATTTTGAAGTGGTATTGGAAAATCGAGAATGTTATTGAAGTTCAAAGGCAATGGAGACGAGAGTAGAGAACAGAACCACCAACGCGAGTATCAATTTCACGCATTCCAGATAAATTTGAGACTCGTGGTACCGTATACGATGTTCACAAGGGCAGATCTGGGAGACCTCGCACAGCAAGAAGCCCCAATGCAAGGCACTGGATAGGACGAAGAGGTCAGATTGAGTTTTCACCGCATTCTCCGGATTTAACTCCGTTGGACTTCTACCTATGGGGAACTCTTAAGGATGTTGTATACCGTAGAAAATCGGCTACACTGGCAGCACCTCGGGAAGAAATTGAAACGGCATGTGCTGCAATCGCTGAGGACAGCGGGGCAATATTAGTGAAAGGGCTTTCTCAGTTCAGTTCAGTTCAGTTCGTGGAAAGCTGTAGTCAGTTTTGGAAGAGTGTGGGCCATTATGGGTATGGAAGATAGGCACGGTCAGTTCAGTTCCGTTCAGTGGAAGAGCTTTATCAGCTGATTTCAGGATCAGTCTTTATCAAATTAAGAAACGTTAGAGTGCGAAAGTATCACATATTCTCCAGGAAATAACGACAGTATATTTAATGTTGAATAGTTTATGAACAATAAATTGTGTTTCATCTCCCAGAATGAGAAATCTTATCAATCTCTATATACTCCTTCCCCTATGGTCACAGGACCATAAAAGTATCCAGCTGAGTCTCAACAGCAATGGGAAAAATATAAGTCAGCGGAAACCATCGTCGGAGAGGAAGGAAACTTTTATTCCTGAAATTGTATTCATTAATCCAACGAATTAATCAAATCAAATTAATTTCTTTTTTCAAATCATTCCCTTTATTCTGATACATATTTCATTAAGCCCCACCCCCTGCTTCGTTGTAACCGCTGCATATGCAATTGTGAGAGAAAAAAATAATATTCCTGAAAGTATAATTGTTTTGCGGAATTAAAGTGCATTCGTAATTCAAAAACTAAATTATATAGAACATTCTCTATGTGCTCAAAAGTATGGTACTAAAGCGCTTTATGTAATAAGAAATCATAATGCCATTCTCCAGTTTTTTTTTTTTGTTGAAAATATTGCACTTGTTCCAAAGATGTATGCCAATAACTTGGACAAATGGGCTATACATCTCGTCTGAAGTGTTCAATATAAACAATATGTCTGGACCTGAAGATTGACGGCTTTGATCAAAGTGACTAGATAGGCACAAATAATAATCACGATTTTGGAACTACTACAGGATATTGTCATATTGAATATGAAAAAATAAAATGTGTTGATTTCATTTCTCTTACTCAAAATTTAATATTTTGAACCCAGATGAGGGATTTAACAAAAATAATTACTAGAAATTCAGAGGTAGTAGAAAAATTCTCCAGAGTTAAAAAAAAGTAATTTTAATAGACTTTTCACCTTGGTACAGTTTGCACAACGACACAAACAAAGTTTGTAAATTTTTAGTTACATTTTACTTGATAAATCCGGTGCGACAAAGTACGTAAACAAAGTTCGTCACTTTCGAGAACAATACGGAAAGGGTTTGCCGACAAATAAATATTTAGACATGATATTCAAAATATCAGGATTCTGAATGTCTATGCAAGAGGAAAATGTCCCTTCCCACCGGAAATGGATGCTAAGCGTGTGCAACAATACTACAAATGGAGCACTAGTTATCCTCATTGAACATTTTTCAAATAAATGGCCTGTAAAATAGAGCTTTCCATTGCATTGATGCTACAGTGGCCTACAGACGTTTCATAAAATGTAAAATGAAATAACTGTAAAGCAATCATGAAAATACGTTACAATCACTCTCTTAGGACACAGCAACACAATTGTTTAAATCCAAGAGTGCCTCAGAGGATGGTTAGTGTATTTTTACTTGATATCTTGTATTTAGTTGAGCAGTATACAGCATGAAGACATCATTTTCTGAGGAAAATAAGACCCTGGAAATAAGAAAGCTCAAGTCACAGTACTAAAACAAGAGGAAATGCAGGAAACAGTGAATATTATTTAATGGCGGTAGAGACGGGTTCTTGAAGAAGGAGAGCGGAAAAGTAAAAGCCACGGTTACAGCGGTGGACCAAGAGTTTCCAAGTCGTATGCATGACGTCGGAAGTAAGAACAAACAAAGAAACCATAATATAGTTTGTTGTTCTTTCCTTGTTGCCTTCTATATTTCATGTCTTTTATCTCTTTCTCTCTTTTCATAAATTGTTGGTAATACCGGAGGGTCCCAAAAAGAAACTGTTAGCCCGCTAAAGTTTAGCTGGCTGGTTTAAATCTTCTTAGTATATTTACGGTGCCATTGAAAGAAACATAACTTGGGAGAATATTCTTCCCTCTCTTTACACTTTGTCTCGGAGCGATCTTGTCTGTCTCTTCTTGTTGGCAGAGAAAGATTTTAATTGCCAATGACACAGCCTCTTCCCCTAACTGAGGCGTCTCTCCCCGGGTAGCCCGGGGCTCTTACGATCTTATCTCGTTTCGGCTATCGGTTCCTTCATTTTCTTCCTTCTTCCGCCTTACTTCATTCAAGCCCCCGAGTATTTCCAACCTAGTTCTCTTTTAGAATAAAGGAAAAGTATCTCTGACAGGAGTGAACATCATGATCCCAGGCGTAATGGATACAGTTTACAGGGCGTTTTCCAATCGAATTCTGTTTTACAGGTACCATGAAGAGCGCAAAACGAGGTGAAATCGAGCACGCTTTAATTCAGTCTTTCTGTTCTAACACTATTATTGTAAGTTCCAATTAATGTACGAGGTGTGATCAAAAAATAACGGGAATTTCGTTTTTCTTAAAGAATCTTTATTTATTTATCAATATAATTTGTCCCCTTCAAAGTAATCCCATACGGATATAATACACTTGTGCCGGTGCTTTTTCCAGACTAGGAAGCACTTCTGGAACTCATTTTTCGGTATGTTCTTCAGCTCCTTCAGCGATTGTGTTTTAACTTCATCAATGGAGGCAAAACGTTATCCTTTCATGATTTTCTTCAGCCTCGGGAATAGAAAGAAGTCGCAGGAGGCCATGTCCGGAAAATATAGTGACTGAGGCAACATAACGGTTTTGTTTTTTGCCAAAAAATCCCGAGCAAGCAGTGAGGTCTGAGCAGGAGAATTATCGTGATGCAATTTCCAAGAGGGTTTTGCCACAAATCTGGTAGTTTTCGTCGGATTGCATCACGCAAACAGCGCATTACTTCCAGGTAGCATTCCTTATTGACCGTATGACCATATGGCAGGAACTCATGCCATTGAAATCGAAGAAAACAGTGAGAAGAACCTTCAACTTTGATCGAACTTGAGTTTTTTTCGGTCTTGGTTCTTCAGATACTTTCATTTGGACGAGGCCTTGGTTTCGACGTCATACCCATATGTTTCGTTGCCGGTTATGACCTTTTCAAGAAGTTCTGGATCGTTGTTGACTTCATTCAGCATCTCCTGAGCAACGTCTACGCGAGCCGTTTTTTGTTCGAAATTCAGCTTTCTCGGAACACGTTTCATGCCCTAAAAATCCGAAAAAATTGCTTGACATGAACCAAATGATATACCAACATCAACAGCAACATCTCTGATAGTGATTAAGCGATTTTCCAGAATCATTTTCTTCACTTCGGCGTTATTGATGTGCTAGGACGTCCAGGGCAGTTGTTATCTTCGTCTTCACGGCCCTCTTTGAAATGACTGTACCACTTGTAAGCTGTTGTCTTGCTCATAGTAGATTTGCTAAAAGCCACAGTCAACATTTCGATTACTTTGTTGCACTTTATTCCATTTTTAGGCAAAATTTAATACATATTCTTTGATCCATTTTTTTTCGAAAGTAAAAAATCGCCGAGCACACCAAAACACGTCTAACCTTTTCGACTGTCAACAATGAACTAAACATTCAAAACAGCTGAAAACGCCAACATGAAAAAAATTGAAAATCGGATTATGAAACCCGCGAAATAAAAAGTGCCGTTATTTTTGATCACATTTCGTATGGCTAGAGATATTTTGGTTTTATTTACAGGAATATAAACACTTTTGGTAAGTCATGAAAATAAATATATCAAAACCCTCCTTCCTTACAAAGCAACTACATTGTGAAATTTCTATCTCTGGTTTTAATACTATTCTCAGTCAGTAACAATGCTTAGAATTAATGCAGCTATTTTTTGGTATATTGCTCTTTTGAATTGTATCAATTCAGTCGTATTTTGGTTCCTGTTGCAAAATCTTTTGAAAGTGCAGGATGGAAAATCTTTCTACTTTAGCATTATTGAAACTAATATTATTTAATCTCTATTTCTGTGGTTGTAGTTAACTATTTATACAGCATCATTTTTGCTTTTGCTTCTTTTGTTCCTCTTCGCCTATTAGTTATCTTCATTTTGCATATCCGTAGCCATACTTGTGAAACGATTACTGAACGCACTTTCCAATCACAAAATTGTTCCAGGAAATCTTTCTTTTGTACATTAGCTATGTTATCTTAAGTCTTGGGGATGATGAAGATCCAATCAGTGCACTAATATGAATAGGAAACTAGAGAGAGCTTCACAGCAGCATTTGTCTACAACCGGAGAGCGTGGTTATTTTTTAATGTCAACACCGGTTGTATAATGTGCGAGGCTTAGGGGGGCATATTTTATACACATTGTATATAATTCTATGGTGAACTCTTCTTGTACTTCCATTGGCTTCCTACAGAAATCTTCTAGTTCATTTGGAATCTTGCTGTGCAATACTGTAGGTTCGAGAGTTGGTCAGCATTCATTGCTGTTCCTGGCTGCTCGCATAGTGTACAATTCTCAGATAAGGTCTATTTTACAATGATGTGCTGCAAAATAGTCATGGTCTATTTCTAACAGGAAAATTTCCATGGTAATACTTATTGGCCTACCATTCATTTTCTATTTTGGGGCATGATTTGTCATTGATGTTATTTAAGGTGATCCATTATACTTTTTTGAGAACTCTTTTCCAAAGAAGCGTCTTAATTTCTTGAACATCTAGGAGTTGGTTTAAGTAAGATTTGTTTCTTTATTGTCAGAGTATCTGCCATTTCATGAATGTGTATTTCTATATGAGTTGGAATCTATTGTAAGTAATATATGTTCAATTATATATCATTAGATTAAATTGTTCTTTATTCATTGCAGTTGATTTTGTTTTGGAAGAGATTGTTGTATAACAGATCTTTAATCGATAAAATTAACAGCTGTTTCAAATAATTTCTGTCTATAAAGCAATTTACACGAGCAAATAGGATTACTGGGTTCTCCTATTCAAAAACTGTTTTATTTTGAATAACTGTGACGATATAGGTGGAGGGCTCGTTCCTAATCCTTATGTTATTAGGGAGCCATTGGCGTACGTCTTCAACCGCTTATGTAGGAGTATCTAATAATGAGAGTTTCCAATTATTTCCGCATTTCAATTGAATGCTTCTAAGATATATGTTTGTACATCTTTTTATAGACAGCTGCTTAACTTGTAACAGCACATTTAAGCTTTCTAAACAGTTAAGGTTCTTTGCGAGTTGTTAATTCTACTTGAAGTTTTGAGAACGCCCAAGTTTGACATTTAAGCTTATTTTATGTTTGTGTGTTAATTTCTTTCTCTGTGGCAATGTTTGTTGCAGTCGTGGAAAATACCCCATTTTATTGCTGCTAGGCATTATAATATTTATAATACATTTGTGACACATTTGTCAATTTCTTAAATGTATTTATGCACTTGCATTTTATTAGATAAAGAAAGATTTATACACTTAGTGTTCTAATTATTTTATAGTATGTTGTTAATATATAAACTGAATTAATGTTTCTTACGTTGCATGGTAAAAAATTGGTGGTTTGTCTTTTGTATATCAATAATCACGTTTTGTCCATAGCTGTTATATCTGTAAAGTTTTATTCATTGTTTCATTAAATATTTGTCATTATTCTTAGATGTTGCCCATACAACCAATTTAAATAAATTTCAAACTACACTTAACTAACGTATTGCTTGAGATGTTTAGGAATGTTATTTATAAAAGTTAAACTTCACTTGTCTTATACCCAGGGTGCCAAAAATGTATACACCCTTTCACGGTAGATAACTATTTAATATACTTCAAAGTTGGACCGAAAAAGAACAGTAATATGTAGTATTATGTTCTGTAAACAGAAGACTTATACATTATGATAGCGTTGCTACGTGACAGGTAAATCAACAATGAACAAATGAAGCCAAGATTATTGCATGCTGTTCTGTAAACAGATGTGACTCACATTACGTTATGTTAGCGTTGCTGCAACAAAATGGAGCCATTACTGTTAATTTACCTGGAATCAATGTTTGGTGTGGATTGTCATCTAGGGGTCTAATTGGACCATTCTTTTTGAAGAAACAGTAACTGGCCCAGTGTACCTGAACATGATACGAACATCCGTCTTACCCGCCATTCATACACTCTATGGAAATGAGGATTTTTTTACTTCCAACGAAATGGTGCACCGCCACATTACGATCGAGATGTACGTGGTACATTGATGACAATCTTCCAAGGCACTGGATAGGACGAAGAGGTCCGATTGAGTTTCCACCGCGTTCTCCGGATTTAACTCCGTTGAACTTCTACCTATGGGGAACTCTTAAGGATGTACCGTAGAAAACCAGCTACACTGACAGCACTTCGGGAAGAAGTTGAAACGGCATGTGCTGCAATCGCTGAGGACACTTTCGCAAACGTTGCTTAATCAGTAGTTCAACGTACTTAGAAGTGTATCGACGCCAATGATGGACATTTTGAGCAACTGTTGTAATTGTAAAAGTCTAAGATGATTAGTGCTCATCATTTTCTGTTTGTGTGAATTCAGTTTTGTTATGTTAACACAGTTTTTTCTTTGCTTGAAGTGTGTATACATTTTGGCACCCTCTATATAACACATTTCTGTAGTTATTGTTTGAAATATCATGTTGATGCTTCTCAAATAATTTAAAGTATCTTTTGTTACACAATGGCAATAAACCATCCTCAAAACTTAAAATATTTAGTTGATTCTCCAAGTCCTTTTTTCTACTTAAATCGTGGCTTGTGAAGAAATCGGTGGATGGTGTGGAAAACACAGGTGAACTTTTGAAATACCCATGTCTGCAGTTTAAAGAAAATTAAAGGAATGGAAATTCTTCGAACCTCAGATAAAAAGTGATGAATGACCATATGTAAGAAAAAATAACTTCAAATCTACGTGCAGAAAAATAATTCAGAGGAGAGTGTTTTAAATGACCTCCTTCAAAGCATAAAGAAGAAAAGAATGATTAGTTAGTACATAAACTTCTTTAAAATTAAACGCATTTAGGATGTATGTCGTCTATCCTCTGCCTTCCTATTTTGATAATTCCCTTAAAAACTTGAGTGGTCTCGTCCGCGTATGGACTCCTTAGCTATAAAGAAGACAATCATCTAAAGATACCCTGAAATTAATATCTATCCTCCAAGGTTTATGAATCGGGCTGGTAACCTGATCATGTAAAACAATAGACGATGTCTGAGCACGAAAAAGAGTAAAAAATTCACAGAAAAAACATTTTGAAAATAAATATGCGGAATGTCAGAGGGTTAAATAGGAAAGAATATAAATTAACAGAAAAATTTAATAAGGTAAAAATGAATGTAGCAATAATATCGGAAACAAAGCAAACATTTAAAGGAACAAAATAAAGAAACAATTTAATAATGATATATTACGGTGTTGTACAAAATGGTAGACCTGCTAAAAATGTCGGTATATTAATAGAAAAGATATGTAAATTAACATTTATAAATAAAAAGATCTGACAGTTCATCTCCGAATAGAAAGAGTATATGTGACAATTGTTGTGCTTTATGCACCTAAAGACGGAATATATGAGCAATCAGAAGAACTGTATGAGAAAACCCAGAGAGAATTAACAAAAATAACACATAATACAAGAAGAGAGTTTTCAAAGCCAGTACATAAATCAACCAATAACTAATAGTGAGAAAATTCGCACAGGATTGTAATGTAAAAATACTTAAGAGGTCTTAGTTATTATAATTCATTATTGTTGCCTTATTTCCTAAGAGATATATAAATAAATACACTTAGACCACAAGAAATCGTTTGATTATAATAAATGAGTAATTAAATTAGAAAAATATACAAATATAGATACATGAGCAAACATATATTCAAACCAATATCTATCACTCATCAGAAATGCATATTATATCAAAACGGAAGAAAATATTAAGAAACAATAGAAATAAGGAGTATATAAAATTACAAGAAGAAAGCATAAGAGGTCTGTACCAGGAAAGAATTGCAAAATATTTGTTTGAACTTCAAACAATTCAAAAGTTTAACATAGGGATTATAATATATAAGTTTTGAAAATGAAAAATTAATATAAAAGAAACAAATAACCAAAAATATAGAATATTGAGAAGGAGGGAACAGTGAAAGATAAACTGCATACGAAAAAACCTTCAAAATCCCAATTATGCAAACAATAAATATTTTAATGGATATCGTAATAAAGCGAGAGAAAAACAAGAATATTAAGAAGCATGCAGCAGATTTATACCTACAATGCAAAATGGCATACAACGAAGATAATGAAACACCTAAATTCAACAGAAATAGATAAAGACCCTATTATTTGTATTACAAAAAAAGTACCATAAAGGATATTGGTATAATGAAACAATAAAATTAGACAAAGAGGAACCTAGTCATATATACAGAAATAAAATTGTAATTAATAAAACAATAAATTATTAAAAGAAATTGAAACGAACAAAGGAGTAGAACAAGGATGTGCCAATACCGAAATTGTTACGTTAAATTTATATTTATATATGGACATAATTCTTTAGAAATGGAAGACAAATGTGCACAAAAGAATAGATATAGGAAAGACTGTTTTCAAATTTGGTAATTTTGCTATTGACATTGTTCATATACAAGGAAGAGAAGGTACAGAAAGGAATATTCGAATTGAATAAACTTTGTACAGACTATGAAATTATAATATCAAAATCAAAGATGAAAGTAATGGCATCCAATAGAAAATATACCATTAGGATGAAAATTGTAATAAATAATATTAGAATAGGTTATACATTTAAAACGATTAGATGTGATGCAACATATAAAATAAAACAGAATGTAAAATATACAACAATTCCAAGCAATAAATGACACTATAGAGAGGACATTAAAAATAACCAGGAAAAAGACTTTCAGATTTTTTTTTTTTTTTTACTGTAATAGCAGTTCCAATATTACTCTATGATAGTGGATCTTGGACAATAACAAATAAATTGGCAAGTTTTATACAATCAATAGAACTGTGATTTTTACTTCAGGCTTCAGTGAACAAGATGGGGTAATACTGGATAAAATTACAAAATATAGATAAAAATATATATCCCAAAATGCAAAGAATGGAAATTATAAAATACTGGAATATAAACTGTTAAATAGACGTTCTGAAGGTTGACGTGTGAAACGCTGGGGAGAAAATGTCGCAACAGAAGAGGAAGAGGAGTTTGAGAGTAATGAACAAATAAGGGAAACACTTTCAAAATTTGCTCAGGCAGCAAGGCTTGGAACTCGCATTTGGGAGGTCCCGAATTCAAGTCCCTTGGAGCAGGCCTTTCTAATTTTAGATTTTTGTGGTTTATCCTGGTTATTAAGGCTAATAATACTGGACCGAATTTTTCATTTTCATTTCATTCGTAGGATCAAAAGTGCGAAACAAGGCACGGGCGGTGTGACAATAGCTTGTGCTTTGTAAAGGTGTCTGGTTTGGAGGCGACTCTTCTGAGGGAGGGCGACTACGTCGACTTTGGTGTGTTCTAAGCGGAAATAATGTTAGGGACCCCATCCAGTGTCTCCTTCAACCAAACCCTTCCTCCCGGAGGTATCCACATTGAATGTGTAGACACAAACGATCAGCTCATGAGCACAGCTGAAGTTCTAAGGTATTCTCCATTCGTCACTAGCAAGTTAAAGTTTTCAGATTGAATATCATTATAAAAGGAGACAACATCCATCTACGATGAGTGATTACTCTTTGTTCATGCAAAAACACAGCACAATGACACAAAAGAAAAAAGTATTCTAAAACGATTCCAACCTTCCACGATAAACGTAGTTGTCCTTTACATTTTATTGTATATTTTATTTTAAATAGGAATATCATTATATGTGTTAGATAATTGTGACTCGCACATTAATTCCGCGAAACTAATTTCTTACGATTTTTTAAATTTTCAGAACTCTAGAAAATCTAAGGATGCTGTTGAAAATGGATTATATTTTTGGATTGAGCCTAATATAATTATAAAGCATCTCAACGTCTCAACTCTGTTTTTTAATTACAAGGATGAAAATGTTTATTGCTGCATGGAATCAATTTGAAACAGCAGCGATGATGGTATGCTGATTTGGCGAATAATTTCCTTAGATTTTGAACATTATGTAACACTAAGATGATGCAAAAGAGACACTCCTGTATGATTCCATATTGAATTTGGAGCATAAACTTCAAGAATGTGAGAAAATTCCGGAACTATGTAACTACCGTTAATTTTGGCCCTCTAAGGGCGCAGCATCACTCTTAAATCTCTTGAGATGAAGAGATTTTCATGGTATAAATTATTATAATTATTACATTATTGTTTATAAACTCTGCCCCATGAGAAGCACAGCTTTCTATCTTCAACATTACCGCCACAGGTAGCCGAGGTCGTTAAGGCGCGAACTCATGAGCTGGAGGTCTGGGGTTCGAATCCCACCAGGACCTTCCTCCCTAGCTGAGGTTTTTTCCAGGTTTTCCACAGTCCTCATAACTGGCAAATGCCAGGGAGGCAGAGGCACCCTAAAATTAGACCTGGAACGTTTCCTTCCTTTAAAAAATCCTTTCCCAATATATCATTTCATCTCGCGTGTCATCAGTGTCCACCGACCGCCACGGGTGGCCGAGGTCGTTAAGGCACGGACTCGTGAGCGGGAGGTCTGCGGTTCGAATCCCGCCAGGACCGTCCTCCCTGACTGGGGTTTTTTCCAGGTTTTCCTCAGTCTTCATAACTGGCAAATGCCGGGGAGGTACCTAAACTTAGGCCTGGAACGCTTCCTTCCTTAAAAAAAAAATATCCTTTCCCAATTTATCATTTCATCTCATGTATCATCAGTGTCCACCGCCTGTGGTGCCTCAGTAGTAAAAACGGGCGTTAAACACTACTCAAAAAACAAAAAAAAGTGTCCACCGACTGTGGTGCCTCAGTGTAAAAACGGGCGTTAAACACTAATCAAAAATTCTTGAACATTAATACAAAGTGTAGCATGACATTCTCCCGTTGATGTCTGTACATGGAGTCAAATGTAGGAAACGCGTTAAGGTAGGCCTGTTAATGTGGCCGGTAAAAGCAGTCTCATTCACGGGAGAAGAGCTGTGTAAACAGAACAATTATTGCAAAAAAGAAATCATTAAACGTACAATTCTTGACCCTGGACATAGCTGTAAGCGTACGCAATTCAAAGGTTTAATGGTAAAGTAAAATAAGAAGGTGACAAAGTATTAATATCAAAATTGCGCGCAGTTACACATACCATCATTTCGAATAACAAAGAAATCTAATGACAAAGTACGATCTGTAAATTATATAAAGCATGAATATAAAATCTCCTGGTACTGCAATTACAGACATTAAAACCTTAAAAACTTTTATAATATAATAAATCCGGCGAAATTAAAACTGTTGCCATAAGTATAGGTTTACTTTAAGTCGTGGGTTTTTCATGAATTTATTTTATTAGATTTTTTTGTAATGAATACACATAGCTTACACAAATACCTTGGTCAGTGTATGAGGCGTGGGGAAGGAACAATGACCCTACAAATTTTTAATACTTGGCCGTAAATTCTTCACTCTTTATATTCGCTATTCATTCCCACTCTGTAACTCGTCGTAAGCCCGGGGTAAGGCTATGACGTCATCGAACTCCTGCAATCCAAAGAAAGGAGACGAGGAATCGGATGAGTGGATGAGGATGTAACAGAACAAGAATATAGCAAATAACAACAGAAAAGTTCATGCAAAGACGCCACTAATATTCACTTTTGTTTTTATAAAATGTTTTTTGAAGGGCAGGAATTTTAAGCTTTTAGCGATTTGAAAGTCAGAGAACGCAATTTGTATCTGTAATAAATATCTTCTATTTATCCTTAACTAAAGTTTACAAATCTCAATTTTTCTATTTGTAACTGAAATGCGATTTATCTTTAAAGCAACTACACTTTAGCATTTTCTTAAAACATTTTGGCATGCTAGAATGTCATAAATGTGAAGCATAAATTAATAATTTAGCCAGTTAGGACTAGAAACCCAATCAAAGCCGTTCTTTTGCACATAGTCAATCATCTCTTTGACGTTTCCAATAAGGCGACTTCGGTTAAACGCTCCTTTCCATTCTAACAGCATTACGGGAATGGCGTTTCAAGTAATCCTACGGAAGCCCTTTGTGTCAGTGGTGCTAATGAATCTCTCCCCCTCTCCTCGAGTCGGACCGAATATAGTAATATAGGTTCTAGCAAATATTTCTGCAAAGGCGATAGCAGTTTTAACCCATTTCAGTTCTTCGTTCCTCTTTCTATTCCATTCCTTTCTTAAGGCACCCACAACATTAATCATCTGCAGAAATCAGGGCCTTCTTAGTTCTCCGTTTTTTTCGTACGAGAGAGAAGAAATGTGGGACCTCTCTATACCTTTGGGGTAAGATAAAAAGAAAGAGGTCATAACAGAGAGGAAGGAAGAGAGGGAGAGAGCAATATAAAGAGAAAAGCAGAAAAACTTGAGTTTGTCCCCTTATTTTACCTTTTCTCTCCCTTTTACTCCCCTCGTTCCTCGAGGAACAATGGATAGTGATTGCAGGCTTCGTTTCACAGCCGCGTCGTTAATTAAACAAAAATTTATTATTTCTGCCTCCTTTTTCATCCCGCAGTACTACTGATTTGTCTCCCCTATGCCCTTTGCGTTCCCCTACACATTTTACCGTTCGCGTTCCTTTCATCCATTTTATTATATTCTTATACTTTGAAAATTCATGCAATGTGATACATCAAGAGCAATGAAGGCTACGTCCATTGTTCTCACTGTTTGCAAAATTAACTTGAAAGAAAAAGACAAGAGGCATTTGACTGGGGAAGCTAAGTCATCAGAAACCTCTTGGCTTCCCCCCACCTCTCTATTTCATGGCATGCCATTTTCAACCCTTTTACTAATCTCATCTCTCTTTTAAGTTTGCATTTGAGTTCCGGTAAATTGGAAAAGTAGTTTTTGTTATGGCTTACATCAGTCGAGGAAAATTTAATGCCAAAAGATTATTTCCAAGCACTTTCCTCGACTGAAATGTCATAGTAAAAACAAATATACCGAGGGTGCCAAAACTGTATACACACTTTCACAGTAGATATCTATTTAATATATTTTAAAGTTGTACCGAAAAACAAGAGTAATGTGTAGTATGATGTTCTGTAAACAGATGGGACTCGCATACATTATGATAGCGTTGTTACGTGACAGATAAATCAATAATTAACAAATGAAGCCAAGATTATCGTATGATGTTCTGTAAACATATGCGACTCACATTACGTTATGAGGGTTGCTACAACAAAATGGAGCCAAGATTATCGTTTGAACAGCTGAAAGCAATTTTGAAGTGGTATTGGAAAACCGAGAACGTTTTTGAAGTTCAAAGGAAATGGAGACGTGCATACAGAACAGAACCGCCTAGGCGAGTAACAATTGCACGCATTTGAGACAAATTTGGGACTTATGGTACCCTGTGCAACAGGAAGGTGCACCACCTCATTATCACCGAAATGTACGTGCTTATCTTGATGACAATCTTCCAAGATACTGATTAAGACGAAGAGGTCCGATTGAGTTGTCACCGCGTTCTCCGGATCGAACTCCATTGAACTTCTACCTATTGGGAGATCTTAAGGATGTTGTATACCGTAGAAAACCAGCTACACTGGCAGCACTTCGGGAAGAAATTGAAACGGCATGTGCTGCAATCGCTGAGGATACTTTTGCCAACGTTGCTCAATCAGTAGTTCAACGTACTCAGAAGTGTATCTACGCCGATGGTGGGCATTTTTAGCAACTATTGTAACTGTAAAAGTCTAAGATAATTAGTGCTCATCATTTTCTGTTTGTGCGAATTCAGTTTTGTTGTGTTAACACAGTTTTTTCTTTGCTTGAAGGGTGTATACATTTTTTGGAACTCTCTGCATAATCGCGGTTGCAGCAAGTACATAATAATATGCAGGAGCAAAATGGGAAAAAGGAGCTGTCATTACAATTATTTTTATACTTTCTCCAATTATTATCTAAATGAATCACATGCTTGGTATTTCAATTCATTGCAACAATTTTGTTTATACATCATTTAGCAAAGGTAAACTCTCTTTGGCCTGCATAACTTAATGTTTATCATCCTAGCGGATGGATAAATGTGCTCATCGTTCTGCCACGTATGAGTGATTATGGAGAGTATATGGTAATGGTTATAGTACTCAGATTAATTGAATGAATAAGGCAATTTCTTTTCAGATAGAAACAACTCCTAGAGTAAATCTATTTTTTGTGATAAATAGTGAGAAAGTGGTTGTAAAGTTTTTTTTTATTTTTTGGCGTTCTTTAATCTCCTAGCTCATGAGCGTACACATTTAATTCAGGGTGTGAAACGGCCGATAAATTTTTCTCAAACTTCTTTCATTCTTTTACGTGCCTTAAATCTTCGACATGGGACCCACGAATTTACTTTCTGTCAGAAGGAAACCATACTTAGAATTTTACGACCTAAAAAAAATGTACGCTGTCCGGGTTTGAACCCATGGAAATGGGTCTACGAGCCAGTATGATTACCACTAGACCATCAGGACCAGCGTGTTTGTAATGGAAATATAATGAATGCAGGCTGCAAACTTGTAAACGTAGTAAGCAAGCCACGCATAGAATTTTTAAGTCCAAAAAAAAATGGACCTTGGCCGGGTTTGAACCCTTGACCATTGGTCTAGGAGGATAATATGGCTAGAGTAGTAGGACCAACGTATTTGTTTATATTGGGTTGCAAACATATAAAACTGAAATTGTATATTTACAACAGAATAACTTGAGCTTCTTCCACCAAATTATAAAATTATATATACAATACTTATATTCTTTCTTTTCACTTAATCAAAGGGCCTCCTGGTTGGCGAGGCCAGCAGCACCAGGGACCAATTCCGAGAAATCCTCTTCCAAAACTTTATTATTTATATCTGAAGATGTAGCTGACAAAAAAGTGCTAGAGTAAACGTATTTTTCGTTTATATGTCAGAAAAGTACAAAGAAAGCAAGTTATTTTTGTGCTGTTTTGGTTAAACAGCAGCTTGAAGGAGTCCTCAAACAAATATCGACCATTTTGCATATGATATTCAACATTCATAAAATATTGTATAAATGGAATTCAGTAACTTTATTATTAATAGTAAGAACTAAAGTGTTTCTATTAGAAATACGAAGCTAGTTATTTAAGTTTCCAGTCTCAACGATAAGGATTATCGCCTTCACAGAATTCTTATCTGATGTCATACCTTATCTGTTAGGTAAATAATTGTAACTTCCGCTCCGCTGTGTTTAGTTATTCATATATAGTTGCATAAAGAAGGCTATGTGTAGAAGATTGTGGCATGTTCAAAATGAAGTTTCGAGCTGTTATTAAGTTTTTCACAAAAGAAGGATTTACTCCATATGAAATAAACAGCGGTTGGAAGGTTTATATGGGGAAGCATCCCCCCTCATGTTCTACCGTAAAAGAAGTCGAGAAAACATTGAAGACGAAGAGCGTGTAGGTCGACTCTTGGAGGTGCTCACTCCTGAAAACATCGCTCTTGTGGAAGGAGAAACAATGGAAGACCGACAGCTCAAAGTTACAGAGATAGCAAGAGGATTTGGATTTTCTAAAACAACAGCCCTTCGAGTTATTCATGAACATTTAAGCATGAATAAGATTAGTGCAAGATGGGTGCCTGAACTTCTTTCCTCAGTTCAAAAGCAGTAACGAGTCATTGTTATCAGAGTTCTGCAAACCATTGTTACAGGAGATAAAATTATGATCCTCTACTATGATCCCTTGTCCATAGGAGAATCAACAGAGTGCCATAAACCCGGCAAAGCACAGCCTCTAAAGGCCAAGGTCACTCAGTCAACCAAGAAGATCATGGTCACACTCTTTTGGGACTATGAAGGAATACTCTTCATTGAATTCAAGAAGGGGAACTTCACAGTAAATGGGGAGTACGATGCTGCCCTAATGCACAGACTACGTGCTTCCATCAAAGAGAAAAGGTGAAGAAAGCTGAGTGGTGGTGTGCGCCTTCTTCACAACAACGCGCCTATGCACGCAGCTCTTGTTGCAAAGGAAGCTGTGAAGGATGTGCTTCAAGGAAATCGACCATCCACCCTACAGCCCGGACATAGCTCCCAGTGACCATTTTCTCAACTCAAAACTGAAGAAGTCTCTTCGAGTAAGGAAATTTAAGTGTGACAAAGAAGTGAAGGAGACTTTTTATGCCCATTTTGCAATCAAGACTTCTGACCATTTTTAGGGGTGGGGTTGAAATATTAATTCAAAGATGTGAGAAGTGTATTGCAATAAAGGGGAAGTATATTGAAAAGTGAAATATATTTTTTTGTCTTTATCATAACTAGAAAACAGTTAGGCCGGAAACTTATGGACCTACTCTCGTACATTAGTGCACCAATCTTGTAATTAAATGGTAGATGCAATTGAATCGGTCATTTAAAAGGTTTGAGTAGTATGTGCAAGAAGGCCAGGAGTAAACCATAATTATTGGCGTCTATTAAGTTCAAAACCTTCATTTCATCAGAAAGAGCATTCGTCATTGATTCATGAATCGTGCCGTCAAAATAAAAACCGCATAATGACCCGCATTTGTTTAACATTTCTCTCAAATGGGAGATTTAATATCAAACATTATTTTCTCATACGTGGTATCAGTTTCCTTCTAAATGATAGGAGTTTTGGGACTGTAAAGAAACTCACAGGAAGTCATGATAGGAACATTTACCTGAAACGTATGTCATTATGTTTAAAAATTATCGGTCAAATTGTGAGTGAAAACCATTCATGATGTCGCGATGTTAGACTTCAAGCACTGGCCGGTTGCCTGTTTTAAGGTATTGTCTCTCTGAATCATGCACGGGAGACATTCCTAAAAGACAGAAAAATTCTTATCCCTCTTCTAAATGGATGACATGTAAATGTGACGAATATTAATTACCCTGTGAAGATGAGAATACAGTTCATCGACGGTTTAGTCACGGAAACATTCCATCCCCTTCACAGCTCTAATAATTAAACTAAATAGCTTATTTGAAAAATTGAGTAGCGATGAATGACAAAAATAGAAGGTATAGGGAAAGTGATAAAGCATATTCAAACTGAGTATCTATAATTTTACGAGAATGGAAAAGAGAGGGAGGAAAATATGAAGCTTGTGATCACCAAGACTAACTGGTCTATTGTGCTATGCTTCCAACATGGCCTTAAGAAATACAGATATTGATCAAAATGTGCATAGAGTTACATAATTTATATTATATGCCCAGTTATATAATTTTATATTCCGGCATATATGACGACTTGTATAACCAAAATATGTTTTCAAACCCTAGTTTTAATTTATTTTCCATACTTTGTCATACATTGCAAAAAGAGCGTGTTTTTGCGGTTATAAAATTTACTTTTATGATAACTAATACATTTAAAAACGGAAATAATCATTATATTTAAACGAGAAGAAATAAGCCGATGGTTTATACTTTGCGAGATTTTTCCCTTCTGTAAAATTTTGTTTACCGTGGAAGTTTTTAAATGACATCGTCACACTGCTGTATAAAAAAGAACAGAAAAGATGAAAAATTTATAAAATATTAAATTAAATCCATTGTGACGACTTGAAAACGTACTATAGTTGAGCCTGTGTTAGTTAACAGTCGTTTTATATAAGTTTCCAGCGATAAGCAGCGATTGTTCAGTGCTTATTGCTTACGAAGTTCAGAGTAACCCATTCAGACATTTACAGATTGATATGTCAGTATCATGCCTCTCATGGCAGACGAATAAATGACCTCACACCGCCAAGGTCGTCCATTAGTAATTACAATTTGCTCTAGTCATTTTTGAGGCAATTCTTCTCGTTGGCATGTATTAATGACATTTGAGAGATATTTCCTCCCTTCCAATTGTCTGATTTAACTGCTTTTAGAAATATACTTTTCCTACTTTATTTCAATGGCATATACAGAGCTTCCTTTAAAAACATTTAAAATTGCAGCCGTTAGAGTGATTTTTAAATTTCGCTTTAACCCCCAAAGGTTTTTCAAGTATACCCCCAATCCAGTGGTTCGATTGCAATGTTTTTTGCAAACTACTTTTATACATTATTTTAAAGGTTTTTTTTTTACTGAATTGCGTGTAGATAAAGGGGAAATTGCAGCTGTAGACCCATTCTTATTTTTTTTTTTAAAGTTTGGCCTTTGGTTAACTCTCACCCCTAATGATCCAATTTTTTATTTGTTTTATTTAAGAACGCTCTCTAACATCTCAGGTCATCAGCGTTCCATTCAATTAAGGGCGTCAAACGGCCCACAAATTTTGCTCAGAGGCTTCTTTTTTCAGACTTGAGCTTCTTTATTGTGCCGTAAATGTACGAAACGGGACCCACGGCTTTACTTCCTTTCCGAACGAAGCCATACTTAGGATTTTTACGCCCGAAAAATCCATCGATCCTGGCCGGGATCGAACCCACGATCTTGGTTTTAGGAGCCAAGAAGTATGGTTACCACTACACCACCAGGAATGACCCAATGATTCAATTTTTCTAGTTAACGAACTCGACGAATTGTTTGTTAACTAATGCCTATGTGCCGAGTTTCGTTAAGTAAAAAAATAAATTGCAATTGCTAGATGGAGAACGGACACACACACATATATACATCCTTTCGAAATATTTTTTTTTAATTTGTTTAAGCGTCTATAGGTACGATAGATGCAGATTTGGATATATTAGTAAAAGCTCTTTCCATTGATACAAAAGCAATACTTTATATTCCTTCTTATTTCTTTATAAATAAACCATTTTTTCAGAGTGACGACAGTAATAGCTTCATTCCTTCGGAATTCGCTAATAAACAATACAAAAGGGACCATAACAAAGTACATTCTTTGTAAATATTGTACGTTGAAAGCTAACAAATGCTAAAATCTGATTCTAAGAGGATTTGGGATTTCCTATAAATACAAAAGATTTATTTGGCCGCAATGCTGATATCCTATGAATCAACCGAATTCAAAATCAAGAACACTAAAGTTTGAAATCGTTGAAAACCGTGCAGTAAGCCCCGGAAAAAAAAAAAATCTTGCTTGAAATCATAAGGAAAACTATTGAAAACTCTAAGGGAAGTCCCATAATAAGATATATTTGCAATCTATTTGTACATTTTGAAAGTAAATTTCCCTACCCTCCATATTGCATGGTTCATTTTCATTGGCATGCACATTATAGCGACAATGCCAATTTAAACTGCAATAAATACATTTAAAACAACATACATCTACACTAACTTGGAACTGCTGTACTAGTAGCAACATCGCCTTGCAAACACTCCACCCCTGTATTCCTTTGAACCGCTTCAAGGATACTGTGGCCCCAACGAGTTCCATAGCCTGGACTGCAGAGCTGAAAAAAAATGTATCCATCATCAACATACAAAGTTAAGTTTCCTCACCACAACACTGAAAGTAAAAATATATTATTCACAACATTTACACATAACGCATATATACTTGTGAAATGACGTGGAAGTAAATGCATCACCATTGGGACACATATTTACGTCCCCTACTTCGGCTTACCTACGGAATAACCACATTCGACTGCACTCTCGGCAGCCCAGCACCACACACAAATACGCGTCGTTACCACTCCCAAAAGGAGCTAAATCGCAGCATATCACCCTCATTTATACACATAACACAATCATAAAGGTGAAAGTTGATACATAAAAATAATTCAAGGGCATCCTGGGTATGAGTAACTTAACCCATCCACAAATAAGCCGAAAAGCATAATCATCTGATATATCATTGCAATAATTTACTTTTTACACATGTGTCTAAATGCACTCAACAATCGCATCTTTTCACTTATCAACAATTCATTATTGCAAATCTTATCTGTTCTTAAAGTGGCTAAAAGCGCTGGAAAATCGCACTTGGGTTCATGAAACCTCTATTTATAATGAAAATACTAACATATAACGCAATATAACCTTTATCTGTCGTTCACTTTCCTGTAACGTAACCTATAAGCGATGGAAAATCGCAAAATATTTCTTAAATGAGGTTATAACCTCAAACAGCTGTTATGTCATCCAATCTCAACTTGTACTAATATAATTACACTTGAATTTAAATTATTTTGTACTATCATAACCTATAAGCGCTGGAAACTCGCAGCTTATCGCGGGAAACTTATATCAAACAGCTGTTAACAGACTCAAATATACTAGTTTTCTTCATTTCTATATTTAAACTTGCTTATTGCTAATGTTATAATCGATAGTGCTGGAAAATCACACATTTACTGGCGAGGGAAGGTTATATAATACTTGTGACGTCACCTAAACGTTACGTTAAAATTTACTAAGTGTTTCTCATACGAAAACGTATAGTGGCAATCTTAAACTTTAAATCAGAAATCTTATGGGCATTCGTTTACATATGAAATAAGGATGTAACTATGCAATTTAGAAAAAGCACGTCACCACTGCGCAAAAAATGTTACCTAAAATTTAACGCCCTTATTACACATGAAAAACGACAAATAAAAATACTGAGGGGAATAAATGAATTATGTTTAACGCCCGTTTTTGTTACAGAGGCACTATAGGCGATGGACACTGATGATACATGAGATGAAATGATATATTGGGAAAGGATTTATTTTTAAGGAAGGAATCGTTCCAGGCCTAAATTTTGGGTACCTCTCCGGCATTTACCATTTATGAGGACTGAGGAAAACCTAGAAAAGACCTGTCAGGGAGGACGGTCCTGGCGGGATCCAAACCCCAGACCTCCTGTTCAATAGTCTGCGCCTTAACAACCTTGGCTACCCGTGCTGTAACATACCAAGAGGGAAAGTATCACTATTACATGTTAATTGAAACTAATATCACGACGTTAAAGTCGTTAACACAAGCCCGTAGCCATATATTTGAAACTGCATTACTAAAGGAAGGGAAAAAGATAAAGTTAAACGCAGTGACTTCTCAACTATCATCGAAATGTAATAAATTATTCCATGAAAATAAATCAGAATTTCCAAAAAGGAGAAAACCAATGCCTCTTGCAGCGAAATTACATTACTACCAAAACATTAACACAGTGCATGATTGTTAATCACGATCCTTATCACTTGTTTTCTTGCCATAGAAGGACTCCACGAGTCCAAAAATATAGCGATCTCAAATGTGACTTTTTCTTAGTGTTTTATCCTTTTGTACTATTATAATTACTGTTAATTTGTTACATTGTTAATAGTGTTACTTTATTTTTATTTTATATTATATTTATTTTTATTTTATATTATATATATATACACGTATACACACAAAGACACACAGCATCGCTATTTTCCAAATATTTCAATAATAATAATAATAATAATAATAATAATTATAATTTATTAAAAGAAGGAAGTCAACACGACATTGGTTCCTTACAAGTAAGGATGAAGTTCACGTTAGACCATTATACACTTATACTTTTTTTTTTCTCGAACAGTATTCCTATATTGATCGATGCATTTTGGTAATAATGAAAAGTGAACAAGCCATGCGCTCTGTAGAACCAAATAAATTATTTAAAATATAATAAAGGATCACACCCACACCTCTATGCTTTCACTTAAACCCTATGATTATTTACCTAGGGAGCTGAGATCTTTGAGCACTTTGATGGTACCCAATTTGATTGCTTACCTTCTCACCAATGATTTCTGCATTTATCATGTGTAATTATTGAAAGATATGTAGCATTGAACGGCTCTGCCAGTTATATATCTTTATTAACTTTTTGTCGCTTTAGCCACAGCAGAGCCAATGTAGCCGTGTTAAGGTCACCGAACGAAGTTGGAGCTGGTGGGTGACGAGAAAGCGTTGTTGCCATGTTGTGCTGTAAAGACGTAATCAAGCCTGCAGCCTACTTCATGTATAATGCATACCTCAATAACTGGAGCGCGTTATTCTGCTGCGGCGGTCGGGAGAACTACTTGTCTTGTTTATGAGTGCTGTTCTTACCACGACCCATTCACAAACCATCATAATTTTTTCTTGGGGGCGTAGTCCAAAGCGGGAATTTATGTTATATGCAGTTTTTATAATATTTACCATTCTTCAATTTATAGTCTAGATATTGCATGAGCAGTTCACTTTAGAATGTATGGACCGTGTGTAGAGTTTAGAATCTTCTTCTTCTTTGCAGAAATCATTATAAATTCTTTCTTGGAGGGGCTTAGTCCAGAGTAGAAATTTATATCGATTCATTTTTATAATATTTAACATACTTCTAGATAGCTTGTGTGAGCTCTTCACTTTAGACTGCATGGAAAGTATGTAGAGTTTAGATTTATTTTTGAGCTTTAATCTAATGAATCGTATCTCATACTGTTTATATAATAATTTGGCTACTTTGAGCCTCTATTAGAGATACATTCATCTTTTTTATTAAATTGAAAAGTTGTGTCACATTTTTCTTTATATTTGTACTAATGGACTAATTTTTAAAAACACAGTTGTTTTAATATTTTGGGGGAAGTTTTTTAAATGCATCGGTAATTTTTCAGTTAATTTTGTCAGCTTTCTTAGAAATACAACATGTTATCGAAGATATTCTTTATCTTGTTCTATTATGAGTTTCAAAGCATTATCATATTAAATTGCTTACTGGAGATGCGGCAGTACTAAAATCTCTATTCTATTGTAACGTCCTCGCGTTATAAGATAAAATGCAAACAAAGATGGTGACGTACAATACGCCGACAGGGTTACTCACAAACGCATCCAATCCTTTCATGTGATCAAACATCCAAGCTGCACCGGTAGCACTTAGAGGCCCACAAGAGTTTAGACAGTAGTCCCATCACTAAGCACTAGGTTTCAAGAGAGGTAGGAGGGAAGAGGCAGATTTTCAGCATGACATCAACAAAAGAATGGGGCGCACTATCACCTACAAATCATATGAACGTCACATGAGATCACTGAATATTCTGGAGATGAAATAGGAGAATCAGATGAAATAGAGGAGAGGGAAGAAGGGAAAGTAGGTTGGTGAAATAAAACCGGAGAAGCGCGAAAATCCCAAAGGAAAAAAAAAAAAAAATCCCGATTTCTCCTTCATTAATACCGCGACGGGTGGTCGAGGTTGTTAAGGCGCGGACCCGTGAACGGGAGGTCTGAGGTTCAAATTCCGCCAGGACTGCCCTCCCTGACTGAGGTTTTTCCCAGGTTTTCCTCAGTCCTCATAAATGGCAAATGCCAGGGAGGCACCCTAAACTTAGGCCTGGAATATTTCCTCCTTTAAAAATAAATCCTTTCCCAATATATCATTTCATCTCATGTATCATCAGTGTACATCGCCTGTAATGCCTCTGTAGCAAAAACGGGCGATAAATATAATTCATTCATTCTTTGCGGAAGATACCCTAGAGCCTAAGTCATCTAAGTCCCAGACACAATGGGCCAAAGCATAAATTAAATGTTATGTTGACTACCTTCTTTTTGGGTGATTCTCGCTTTAACTTAGACTGCAGTGATGGCATTCTAACATTAGACAGAATTATGGTGGCGAGTAATGTCATCCAGTGTATACGCTAAGCTTTACTCTAGTCAAACGGCAAGACGTGGTGATATGAGTCCCATTGGGTACCATCTGCAATCTTGATTGCTAGAACTACTTCAGAGACATTGTTCAGGCAAAAGCCTACGTTTCCTTAAGCACTGTCCTAAATATGTGCACCCTAACAGGACAGTATTCGATCAATATTTAAAACTTCTTCTGACGAAAACATATAGATTATGACCTCTGAGCAATTAATTCCTCAAAATCCTACATCAGCAATACCATTAAAGTGTTAGGCAGTTCCCTAGGAACACGCTGAAGAAGTTATTGGAAGTGGCTCCCGTGGGTGGTGTTGGTTTCATATGCTTTGAGTATGCCCCACTTTGGGCGCCAAAATTTAAAGGAGATATAAGTGGCGGGATGAATTATGATGGATGAGTGATTATATGCAGATACAGCTCACCACTAAGTCACTCTTCTTGTCGATCTACAGGGATGTTGCTGGTTTTTGGAACTTGACAGTGCCGGGTTGAATGAGGGGAGTGTTGACGAGACAGAACACATTGTTTTCTGCGAGTTGACGTCGTTAATTGCACCAACAACCGCCTACCAGGACGTTTCTCTTCGGCCCGCAGTAGTGGGACAGTTGGCAGACACGCGAAGCTGTAACACTTGACAAACAATAGTTTTCTGATTGCTGAGAAGAAGCGCTGAGCAGAAGTGAAGCTCGAACAATTATGTTCCAGTGCGAGTTCCCAAGACTGAATTCTCCAAAAAGGGCGATTCATGCCGTTAAATACTCAATAAGAGTCGCTTGACCACGTGATATAGGACGCTCTATTTTCCCGCCACTGTGGATTTAAATATCCTTACAGGCTATTGATGACATCATACAACTCTCATATTATTGACTAGTCAGATTATCTGAACATAACAACTTGGCAATTCGTTCACCGTTCAATTTCAATTTCTGTCGTACGTTAGAGTTCAACGTCCTTTAACGGTAGAACAGGTGTTAACGGCGTTCGCCTTTGCCAACATACCTGCCGGGGGAAAAGCAACACCCCTTCCAATGAACAAAAGAAAGGAAATACTCTATTGTTTGCCAGAACGGTTCCTCTGCTGTCCGAGCGAGAATTCCTGCTTTTCGTGGCATTTTTACACACTTACAGAATCCTTCACTTACAGTTAGCTGAAATAAAATGTAACGTATTCTAATCAATTTCTCACCATTGGTATCAACGTCCAAAGTCTTTTAAGCTCGCTGCCAAGAGGTAGAACAGATCTGGTTGTAGCTCATGGAGGTTATCGATATTTTACATTTAATGTTATTGTATTGATGCAAACTTTTAATTACTTATACATATCCTCATTAGCAACACATGATGTATATTTCATTCTATTCACGTGATACATTTATTGTGTTTCATATTAATTTAACAAAGGGCAGTATACTTCCCTTTCCTCTTGAACTCGTTAATTTCTTATCATTGTTGCTCCATGTTCCATGAAACCACTTGCGTACCAAAAACTATTGTCTGAGTTTTCCAACTTGAAGCTCAGATTTGTTTATTTATTTCTCTTTTGTGAAGTCTTTGTCTATATTTTATGGAATATTTTTCCTCTCTGGCTTAAGTTAGTACACTAATGTATCGTCTCCGGTTTAATTGTTTTGACGAAAAACTATATCCTCATAACTCTGTTTTTCTTGATAGCTTCAAGAAAATTATTCATCATTGGCGGAAGGTTATAAGTTATTGACTATCCAACTTGAGTGATAAGTACAATAATTTTAGAGCCCATTCTAATATTTACCCCGTGTTTCGTTTATTATAATATTCTAAAGTGCTTAATCATGATTAATACTTGTGGAGTATTTCTTTTCCATTCCATCCTTTTATTACAAGCAAAAATGTAAATGTATAACTAGTTTTTTTAAATATGAGTATAGTTTGCGATGGTCTTGTGTTTTTTATTCATTATTGAGAATGATTAATTGATTTTGATAGTCTTTGGTTTGTATTGAAATGGCTGTGAATTAACGAAGTGGTTTGATTTATTCCTCGCCGCTGACAGAATCTTGATTCTTCCGAGATGCCACAGCCAGTTCTAAGTCGTACTCACCGTATCTTGCCGCTTACAAATATGGTGATGATCTCAGGCGGAGCTGTTTTGCATTCACCCAAAGGAGAAAATGACTTTGGTTGGGAGCTGTTGATAGAAACACATGGATACACTGCACTTGCTATTTATTCAACACTTTGATCATAGTTCCTGACTGACTGAGCCAACGGCAAGGAATGAGTTGAGACGTTCGGCTATTACATATGCTTGAGATCGCTCGCTCGTACTCGGCTTCTCGGCCTACTGAAAACTGTGAAATTGTTTTTTTTAATGCCTTAGAAATTGGTCTATTGGTACGTTCTCTTAGCTTCACGCTACGTGGATTCAAATTTCGGAACTTTCCAGAAGCATCCTAAACTTTGTTTCCTTATTGATTGCATAAATCCGGCTTCGGAATATTCTAGAAATTAAACTTAAAACCCTGTTCTCTGAGTGGCTATCAGATTTCATTGTCTCTGCGCTTTCGTTCGTTGGCAGTTATTTCACAGTGATTTCTCTCCTTTTTTGGGAGGTTACAGTACAAAAGGGAAACGATCCTGCTTTATATCTTCCTTTTTTCCTCAAGAAATTTTAAACAGTGGCTATAATAAAAGGGTCTCACGCGAATACAAAAGACATCCTTACGGATGGCTCCATACAGACGCGAACGAAGATACAATTTATGCTGGATATACATACAGCATTTCAAGACATCTGTAATAAATGATTACATCATAATATCTTATAGTTATTGTGCACTATTTCTACAGGAGTCGAATCTGGATCTCCCGCTACAAGTTATTCGGATACTAAAAGGTCAGTATTTTCTAAATTTTTTGAATTCTACTAATTTTGCTAATGAATTATGAATAGTTTAATAATGTTCAATAAATGGATTTAACTTCCATTTTACATTGTACATTTATCAACTTGGACTCTTATAATTAAAGGACATATCATTTATATTCATTAGAAGAAAATAAAATTAATTTTACAATAACAAAAGCAGAGCATTTTTAACTTTTAGTTTTGGGACGAGAGTTATGTTGCTGATAACAGCTCATGGGTCTAAAATATGTGGAATTCAACGCTGCTAGTTTTTGTTTATAAAGAGAGTGTTGCATGTATGCTAGTCGCCTCAGAGAATACAGTAAATGTGGCTTTTATTTTGGTGTCAGATAGGGGAGCAGGGCAAGGGAGGATGACGAGGTAGAGATCGTTCCGTTGGGAAAGCCTCCAGTTATTTTTATGGATCCTATGGGAAAAGATGGGGTGGTTGCCGGAGCGGGGATTCCCAAATCCCTTTCGAGATAGACTCATCACTAAAATAGGAAGAGTGTACAAAGTTAACTTTCCCAAACAGCAGCTGCAAAATACGATATAAAATACTGTAAGTTTTTAAAGTTTTGAAATGCTACGTTACGCATTGTGCTTTTATTTCACTTGAACGTATTTATCTCTATGACTTTTCAGGTTATATAAGAAAAGAATGTTTTACTTTAGTAATATTGACTTTTCCAATGGTTTTTGATGGAATAAAGCTTCTTAAACGTTTTTGATGCGAGTTCGTAATTTGCGCAAACGTTTTCTCATCTTATCCTTTATTTTCTAATATTTGTTACATATTAACGTTGCTTGTGTTAATCACCATGCCAAGAAAAGCAAACATGAAAATAAGATACGTCCTATAACTTAATGACATAAACACTGCTAGCATATCACTTGCTGTCTGCGTTCATCCAAAAACAAAGACATTATTGAAATCGGGTTTGAAAGTGAGCCGCTGTTGCATAAAAGAACGCACATTGATTGATATTACACTGCTCATCGCTTTCCTTGGAACTGCCCCATGAATGGATTGCTTTACGTTCAAGTTTAGTTTCATTGGTCAACACATAGCTTGCCTTTAACGGTCGTGGATTTACACCTCGCTCTGTGACAATGCAACGATGTTCCCTTTTGACTTTCCTGAATGAAGTACAACGTGAAGAAGTTTCCTATGCATTCTTTTGGCTTTTTTTTTTTTTTATGGAGGCTCTTAGTTACTTTTGTGATCAAAATTTGCTAACGCTTGGTTCAGGATTATAAGTAACTATAATGTAATCCCTTTTGACTTTCCTGAATGAAGTACAACGTCAAGAAGTTTCCTATGCATTCTTTTGGCTTTTTTTTATGGAGGCTCTTAGTTACTTTTGTGAACAAAATTTGCTAACGCTTGGTTCAGGATTATAAGTAACTATAATGTAATTAGTAAAAATTTGATTTTCGGATGAAATTTTACCAACTTGTTTTTGCAATTATGTTGTAAAGAATTAGTTTCATATAACTATTGGTACGTTACAAAAATTATTTACTATATCCTTAATTGTATTAAGTAATTTTCCTGCTACAAGGAGTAAATGAAAATATGCTAGCCCAGGTTGGCAGTTTTTCATTTTAGCCAATTTCGTAATGGATGGGATATTTATGCACGAAGTCTTGAAAGTTTAATTACAAAACAGCTCTTATGCATGTTTCAACCGCTTATAAATTATTGTAACCAAACATTTAGTAATCTATTCAGGTGCAGAACACACTACTCATGTATCAAGTTTAACCCAATATATTTTGTCAAATTCAGATTTTTGGTCACTAGCTGCTTAAAATAATAGTTGTGGAACTGATATTAATTTTCTCTTATATGTTCCTTATCTATTTTGGAAAACCACACACCTACTTGCACGAATTCTCTACGTATTTAAGATGTTTCTTTGGTATGCTAAGTGACAGCAAGTAACCCAGAATGAGAAAAAAGTTATATAAGTTGCTGCAAGTCGCATGTGCTGCAAGTAATTGCTAGAGGGGGTTAAAAGAAATCATTATTAAGCAGAAGAAGCTATTACAGCAATAATAATAATAATAATAATAATAATAATAATAATAATAACAACAACAACAAAGCAAGTGCTGCTGTTTGTAAGTACAGACGCAACAAATGGTAGTAGATCGTAGTTATTATCAATAAAAAGTATTCCAAACGCCGAACGCATAAGTAGTAGAAGATCGCTATTATTAAAAAAAAAAAAAAAAAAAAAAAAAAAAAAAAAAAAAAAACTATCCCAACGGCTTCCGCTGCAAGGTATGACAAAACTATATTAATGTGTTTTATAATGAAATTACCCTTAATTATGAAAAGCTATTTGAAAATAAAACATTAATTTAGAGAACAAGGCTGAACGATCAGTTGATGATAAACTAATATACAGAGGGTGCCAAAAATGTATACACACTTCAAGTAAAGAAAAAACTGTTAACATGACAAAACTGAATTCACACGAATTCACACAAACAGAAAATGATGAGCACTAATCATCATCTTAGACTTTTACGGTTACAACAGTTGCTCAAAATGCCCTTCAACGGCGTCGATACAATTCTGAGTACGTTGAACTACTCATTGAGTAACATTTGTGAAAGTGTCCTCAGCGAGTGCAGCACATGCCGTTTCAATTTCTTCCCGAAGTGCTGTCAGTGTAGCTGGTTTTCTACGGTATACAACATTCTTAAGAGTTCCCCATAGGTAGAAGTCCAACGGAGTTAGACCCGGAGAACGTGGTGGAAACTCAATCGGACCTCCTCGTCCTATCCAGTGTCTTTGGAGATTATCATCAAGGTATACATGTGGATTTCCATGGTAATGTGGTGGTGCACCGTCCTATTGGAAGTAAAATTCCTTACTTCCATAGAGTGTATGAATGGCGGATAAGATGAACGTGCGTATCATGTTCAGGTACACTGGGCCAGTTACTGTTCATTCAAAAAAGAATGGTCCAATTAGACCCATAAATGACAACCCACACTAAACATTCATTCCAGGTAAATTAACATCCTTTTTTCCAAAATTACTTGTGGATTGTTTGCACACCAGTAGACACAGTTAGGCCGGTTAACAGTTCCGTTCTACTTAAATTGTGTCTCATCACAATTATATATATTTATGTATAAACAATATATTAACTTATTGTTAATAAGTTCAAACCCAGTGTCCTTCAAAAGCTTACATAAGAATTGGGCAAATCAGAATCATGGTTAATGATACTTAGAACTGATTTAGATTTGGGAATGCATTCTGAAAATTAAAAAAAAAAAAAAAAAAAAAAAAATAATAAGAATAAACATATAAAACATCTTACAACGAATTATAGTTTTTACAAAATCTTCACCAGAACACTTTTATCCCACTTTTTTTTTCTTCCACTATAAATAGCAGACACAGAAGCAACTGCAAACTCGGTTATTTTATTCTATATTTCTTCTGAAATTCACATAGAACGATTTTTAGTAAAAATGTGCTATGTTCACTTATTATTGGGTTACCTTTTTTTATTTTGTTTTAATTACCGCCACGGGTGGCCGTGGTCGTTAAGGCGCGGACTCGTCAGCGGGAGATCTGGGGTTGGAATCCCGCCAGGACCGTGTTCCCTGACTGAGTTTTTTTTCCAGGTTTTCCTCAGTCCTCATAAATGGCAAATGCCGTGGAGGTACCCTAAACTTATGTCTGGAGCGTTTCCTTGCTTAAAAAAAATAATTTCTCAATTCATCATATCATCTCATGTATCATCAGTGTCCACCGCCTGTGGTGCCTCTGTAGCAAAAACGGGCGTTATACACTATTCATTCATTCACAACAAAGAACCACGAAAAAAGAAAATGCTCACCCTTATCACCCATATAGATGTTGGAACTGTTTTCTTTCATTTTCCAAACCTTTCTGCCATCGATTACTTAAATGATTCGTAGCTCTTTTCAGTTCCCTTGGGGAAAATTAATGTATTGACGGATGCTAGTCTTCGGTTCCTCTAAGGTGTTTGGATTTGTACTCTACGTTTTATCTTTTACAGAACCCCAGTGATAATAGTCACTGGAAGTAGGATCCGGGGAGCGGGCGGACCAAATATTCGAACTAAAAATGCTATCGTCAATAATTGTTCGCGTTGAAACGTTGACTGTATAAACAATCGCAGAGTTCTACTGAAAATATGCAACACTGCGTTCCCTCAATTAATTCTGCAAAATTGGTTGTACCATTAATTGTAGCTTTTAAAATAGAATACATTATTCTTTCGCCAGTAACTGCCATCACATTCCTATTTCTTTGTCATTAAGGGTTCTGATGCTCAAGAATCGATAGTTTTGCTTATTAACATCATCGTATAAGTGGAACCAAGCTTGATCAGAAAGCAGAACGGAACTCTGGCATGGCGTTATTAATACTTCTTTCACAGATTCATATCCTACTTTCGATGACCATTAGGTTTAAATTTTTGCATTGCAGTAAATGTGTATGCTTTTAACTTAAGTAGTTTCGTGGTCGTTCTAACAGAGCCATAGGATATTTCCGATTGGTTGTTCTCCTAGCTTATCTTTAATACTTTCCCTTTTCCGAAATGTGTTATCTAATTTATGGATTGCAGTAGACTTTAACTCAAATATCGAATAATGTGACAACGGGAGCGATTCTGTACTTGCAAACCATGATTAAACACTCGTTTTGTAATGGAATACTTAGACCCTATTATTAGTCATAGATTTTTTATCACACAACCCTAAACGTGTGGTTTCAAAAAAAAAAATACAATTTAGCTCAGGCTGTTGACGCGTTCCCACGAAGCCCGCGATTCACGATTGTAGCTTTGGTCAACATCACAGATAAACTGATTGACTGGTTGATTCGCCCATGCGTGAAAAACAATATGTTCACCCAGTATTATCTCGTAAAAAGAAAGGAATGGAAAAAAATCATTTGGGCAAATAGCACTAGAAAGGCTTCAACATTTTACATTTTTCCAATTCTTATCTCAATTCAAATATTATTATTAATCTTAGAATCAGCATAGTTTAAACCCTTATTAATCTCTGCTTAATAATACCTTTAATTAAAAAAACAATAATTTAATATTCATTTTGATTGCAAAATTGCTACCGAAAGTTATCGATTGTAGATTTTCGTGAATTTATATATCCAATTATAGTCGTCATAATAGTCATATATCTCGCAATTGTTGAGGGAATACAAAACATATATGAGACATTATCATAAATCTTTCTTTTTGGCAATTAGGGAATGAACCACACAGCTTGCCTCCTAAACCCAAGATCGCAGGTTCGAACCCGGCCAGGACCGATGGATTTTTTTCGGGGCGTAAAAATCCTAAATATGACTTCCTTCGGAAGGGAAGTAAAGCCGTGGGCCCCGTGTCGTACATTTACGGCACGAAAAAGAACCTCAAGCCTGAAAGAGAGGCATCTGAGCAAAGTTTGTCGGCCGTTTCACGCCCTGAGTTGAATGGGACGCTGATGACCTGAGATGCGAAAGAGCATTCATAAATAAATCATTCAAAAAAAAAAAAAACACATAGTACAACCCTTTGGTCAACCCGTATCTTTCCCTACCGAACTTCTCGCCCTTTATTTACATTCGTTATATCTAAATTACTAACTTATTTTCGCGGAATTTTGTTGGCAATGCAGCGACTGTTCACTCTACTCCTATTAGGGCCTTCACCATCACCCTGACTCTTAGCAGAACATAACGCTAGCCCAACCCTGTAGAAACAAACACTGAAACATCTCCGACAAGTGCATTGTTGATAAACATAAACAAAATATGGTCTTTAGATTAAGCAGATAGAACCCCTCAGTTCCTCCCAGCTTAGTAACGCTGAGGCTCGTGTATTTTCAGTAGCATTCTGTTTTAAATATCGATAATTCTTTCCTTGGCAAATGTAAAATAAACAGGCAATACTTTGCTGTAGTTCCACCATTAATAAGAACATGATCCGTTCCGGCCATATACGAAAACTGGTCTAGCTATCGTTGGTTTTGCTTTATCCCTCTTTCCATTTTGTTTATAAATCTGTATATATTTTGAGGGGATGCAATTATCCGGCATTCGTGATAAGTGTTTAATATTTATCTCTTTATTCTTTGAACAACTTGTTTAAGATAAATATATTAATTTCTTTCTTGATGTCTTTTCTGCGTTGTTTATCCGTCTGGCATATCGCAACTCTACATAAAATTTGCATTTCTGAACCTCATTTTTTGGATTTTAGCTTTTTGTTAATATTTAACGCTATATTTTATCGCTGAAATGCAAAAGGTTTTCAGCCTGTTTAATAGTCCTTTTTATCGTTCGAGGTAGATATATGATTAAAATACTGTAGCTCTTTCGTAATTTATTAAATAATTAAATATCTAAGATCTTTTACATAACATATGCAAACACATATTTGTTATGGGTCGTGAGCATTTATAAACTTCTGGTTGATTAACATTGTAATTCGCCCTCTGTAACAACAGTGAAGTTATTACCAGAGCCACATGTGGCCCAACTGGTGTATGTTACCTTGTACAGCACTCATAGTAACTTAGCCTTGCTCCGCATCGTAACAGAGCAGCATTCCTGTTTGCGATTTTCCTCATTGAGTTTCTCTTGGTCATACCAACAGCAGCACAACAACATTGTTCAAGATTACCGGGCCCGGAAGGCAATTCCACCCGGCCTTACTCAGACACATAAAGGAAACCCCAAGTTGGGTATCCGCCATCATCTCAACTGGCAATTACTGTGCCCCACGACAGAGGTCCAAACTAATAACAGCTTCTGCCTGCAATTTGAGACCTACAGATTCGAGTTACGAGGTCTATCTAAATGGTAAAACCACCCTAAGCGATGCGTTTGCACGTGTAGCTGGCAGTTTAAAACTCATGTCGATCATTCTTCTTGGTATGCACTTTATTTAAACCCGATGATTATTAAAGTAGAATTTGAATCTGTGAATGGAGTATTAATAACGACACGGCAGAGTTTTGTTCTGTTTTCTGGTCAAGAATTATTAACTTGAAGAAGAAATACCTTTTGTGAACTTTCTCAGGAAACGAAAACCATATAATAATAATAATAATAATAATAATAATTATTATTATTATTATTATTATTATTATTATTTACTTATTCATTTATTTAATTCTAGTAAGCTTTGTATAACACGGGCTTTCAATGAAAAGTAAACTGTATAAATCGGGATAGTGGTGACAAAAATAAATAAATGGCATTCATTTCAAACTCGTTTTGATGAAGAATGCTTCAGCTATATACAGCACGTACTAATTTTTTGTTTTGTTTTGTTTATTTATGTATGCTCTTTAACATCTCAGGTCATCAGCGTCCCGTTCAAATCAGGGCGTCAATGATAAATTTTCCTCAGAGGCCTCTTTTTTGAGGCTTGAGGTTCTCTCTCGTGCCGTAAATATACGACACGGGACCCACGACTTTACTTCCCTTCCGAATGAAGCCATACTTAGGATTTTTATCCGGAAAAAAATCCATCGATCCTGGCGATCTTGGGTTTAGGAGGAAACTATGGTTACCACTACACCACCACCCCTGAGCTAAAATAACTGGCTGCTACTTGAGAGAAGATTTGCAGAAACGTTGAAAACATAGAGGCAATTTAAGGCTAAGCCTGGATTATATTTGAGCAAGTGGAAAATATAGCTTACTTTTCTTTCAACATAATTGGGGAAAATAGTGATTGATGGTGAACAAGAGGAAGGCAAAATTATCCTAACAGATAAAGGTGAAATGAGATATCAAACAAAAGCTGATATTAATTATAAATTATAATAAATCATTGTTAAATATATTAAGATTATTAATAATTACTCCACTATGGTAGTTAAGGTTAACTTAATGTGACAGCTAGAAAAAATCTAATAGAAATAAATATATGCGTTTTCTTTTTGTTTTTTATTTTCTCTATCTTTATCTTTAATTTATTTATTTTTAGAATGATTCGATTATTGATCCTTCTGCTCTTCCTGAGAATGTAATTATTTATGGAATAATCTTAAACATTATATTCATTTACATAAAGGTCATAATAAAGTTGGTTATATACGTTTATTACAACTTTTTGGAGATGCTGTGAAATTATTTTATAGGGAATACAGACTTCCTTTGGTTTCAAATTATTTTTTATATCATGTTAGTCTTGTTTTTTCTTTATTTTTATATTTGGTTTTATGACTATTATTACCTTATTTAAAAGGTATTTCTTTTTTAATTTAGGTTTTTCTTATTTTTTTTTAAATTTGTATTGGAATGGGGGTTTATACAATTATATTAGCTGGTTGATCTTCTAATTCTAAGTGTGCTTTATTAGGAAGATTGTGGGCTGTTACTCAATCAATTTCTTATGAAGTAAGACAGGCTTTAGTTTTATTGTCTTTTATGTTTTTAGTTAGTAGTTATTAATTATTAGATTTTTATTATTATCAAATAGGTATTTGCTTTTTTTTTTCTTTGTATTCCTTTATGTAATGTTTGATTTATTTCTTGTCTAGCTGAAACTAATCAAAGTTCTTTTGATTTTGCTGACGGTAAATCTGAGTTAGTTTCAGGATTTAATGTTGAATATGCAGGAGGTAGGTTTGCTTTAATTTTTTTAAGAGAATGTTCAAGAATTTTATCTATGTGATTAATAGGAATTGTTTTTAGGTTCAGATTTAAATAATTTGGTGTTTAAGTTATTATTTCTTATATGTATGGGTTCGGGGTACATTACCATGTTATCCTTATGATAAGTTGATGTATTTGCCTTGAAAAAGATGTTTACTATTGTCTATATATTTTTTATTTTTATTTGGGTTTAAGAGTTTGTTTTAATTAAAGGTATTTTTAAGTGAATAAGTAAAGCTTAATAAGAGTTTTAACACTTTTGTTATGATTTCAAGACACAATTTTAGAAATTTAATCTAGTTAAGGAGAATATTCCATAATTTTATTGTTATGAAGTTTATAATATATAAAGTAAAGTATAGGATTGTAAGGACAGAGTCTTCAACAGGTCTGACTCCAATTCAAGTTAATAATATAATTACAGAGGTTAATGATCAAAAAAGAGTTGGTTAATAGGAAGAAAATGCATTCTTTAGATTTTAAAATTGTTAATTGGTATTATAAATAGAATTGCGATTGATATGATTAAGGCAATAATACCTCCTAGCTTGTTAAGGTTTGGATCGTACAATGCCATAGGCAAAAAAAAAAAAAAAAAATATCATTCTGGTTAAATATGAATAGGTGTGACTAAAGGATTTGCTGGAATAAAATTATCTGGATCTCTTAGTAAATAAGTTTCTTTTAAGGATATAATGTATATAATTATGATTATGATGATAAATCCAAAAATGTCTTTAAATGTAAAACATGGAATGAATTTTGTCAATATTTCTATTTAATCCTAAGGGATTATTAAATCCTGTTTGATGTAAGAAAAGTATATGAATTAGTACTAATGCAGACTATAATAAATGTAGTAGCAAATGAAGCATGAAGAATGTGATTAATGTTGCATTACTTAATGCAAACCCTCCTCAGACTCATTATACTAGATCAATGCTACATAAGGAATTGCTGATAGTAAATTATAATAACAGTTGCTCCTCAAAAAGATATTTGTCTCTATGGTAGAACATATCCTATAAAAGCTGTAGCTATTATTAAAAATTAAATATTTGTTCCAATTAATCAGCTGAAGTATAACTTATATGATCCATAATATAAAACTAGTCCAAATATGCAAGTAAATACAAATGAAGAATATAGATGCTCAGTTTGAATGAAGAGTTCGTAGGAATCATCCATAATTTACATCTCAATAAGGTGAGCAATTCTGTAGAATGCTAACTCAGTATTGGCTGAGTAATGTATAGCTAGAAATAGTCCTGTTATGATTTGGAGTCCTTAGCATATTCCTAATAATGGACCATTATGAAATATTGATGGGGGCTGGTAAGCTGTTTAATGTATTATTTGAGATATATATTGTATTATTTGTTAGTAGGTTGATTATATATTTTAATAGAAATCTATTTTTATTAATATTTATATGTAAGGGAAATATTATAGTTTCTATAAGATGGTTTTAGGAATTAACTGTAGTATTAGGAAGGATTAATGTTATTAATGTAATAATGAATAATATAATTTTATTTGAGTAGAAGAATATTTCATTTTGGATAAGTCTTGTGATATATATGAATGGTACTGATATTCCACTAGATATATGAGAATAAAAATCTTATTGTAATAGATCCTGTAATAAGACAAATTAAGATTGTTTGTATAAAAAGAATCAGTCCTATGGCTATAGAGGATAGCAGGAAACTATTCCTAAAGTTATTCTTATTTTTATTCAAGTTTTGATATCAAAGGATAGTTTAAATAAAATATTAGTTTACCAGATTAAAGATAAAGTAGATTTAATATTTCCTTTGAAGTTTTAAAACTTAATTATCTTTGGTACCGATGTTTTGCTTAAGTTATTAAAACTTAAGTTAATATATTTTGGTATTTTATCTATGTGTGGTTTCTGAGTTTTTATTTTTGGAAGTAATTTATTAGTTATACTGTTAGGTTTAGAATTTATTGTTTTGGTATTGTTTGTAAGTTTGATAATAAAAAGTGAATTATTTTTGACTATTTTTATTACATTTTCTGCTTGTGACAGAGCTTTGGGTTTATCTATTTTAGTTTCTTTAGTTCATATGTATGGAAATGATTTTTTAGTTCTTTTGGTTTACTTTAATGTAAATTTTAATCCCTTTATGTTTTAAGAGTAAATTATGGTTTTTAGTTCAAAGTATATTATACTTTGTTTTATTTATATTTTTAATGAATATTGATTTTTTAGATGATTTTATTTTAGATATATATTGGTTATGATTATTTGTCTTTTGGATTAGTTTTACTAACATTTTGGATTTATGTATTAATTATTTTAGCTAGAAATTCTATTTTTCGTTATGGCTTTTATAAATCTTTATTTTTGCTTTTTAGTGAAGATGCCTATATATTTTGTTCATTTATAATTACCAAAGGCTCTTGTCAAAGCTCCTGTTTCAGGTTTAATAATTTTAGCAGGTGTTTTATTAAAATTAGTAGGATATGGTATACTTTCAGTATACGTTGTTATAGTAAATATCAGTATAGCTTGTAACTTATTATGATTAATAATTAGATTAGTAAGAGGTATTTTTGTAAGTTTAATATGCTTATGTCAAATGGATATTAAGTCATTAATAGCTTATTCTTCTATTGCACATATAGGATTAGTTGTTGGAGGTTTAATAGCTTTAAATAACTGAGTTTTTAATATTGCTTTTGCCCATGGACTATGTTCTTCCGGACTATTTGAACTTGCTAATATTATTTAAGGGCAATTAGGGAGTTGGAAGTTAATAAAGGATTAATAAGATTAATACCTGGAATAACTTTATGGTGGTTTTTATTATCTTGTAATATACCTGCTTCTCCTTCTTTAAATTTGTTAGGTGAAATTGGTTTAATTAATAGAATAACATGTGATCTTATTATATTACGATGCTTTTAATATTTATTTATTTTTAGTGCTTCTTATACTTTATATCTTTACTCATATACTCAGCACGGATTAGTATATTCAGGTATTTATTGCACAGTTGGAGGGTATGGTTGTGAATGTTTATTGTTGTTTTTACATTGATTTCCTTTAAATTTTTTAATTTTAAAAATTTTTTCTATTTGATTATACAGTTTGTTTTAGTAGTTTAATAAAAATTATGATTTGTGAGGTCATAGATATGTGCTTATTTTAAGTTATAATTTTTTTATGTTTGTTTTATTAGATTTTTTGTTACTATTAATATCTTTATTAATGTTTATTTTAAGAGCTTATTATATTATGAATGATATAATTGTTTTAGGTGAATCGGAATTATTAAGAGTGAATTCTTTAAGAGTTGTAATAACTCTATTATTAGATTGAATACCAATTTTGTTTATAACTTTTGTATTATTGATTTCCTCTTTGGTTATTATAGAGAAGATTATATAAAAGGGGAAAAGTATATTAATTGTTTTGTTTTTTAGTTCTTCGTTTGTTTTATCAATAGATATATTAATTATTAGACCTAATATTATTAGAATTTTATTAGGTTGGGATGGTTTAGGTTTAGTATATTATTTATTAGTCAATTATTATCAAAACATTAAGTCTTTTAATGCAGGCAAATAAACAGGATTGTCAAATCATGTTGGAGATGTTGCTGTTCTTATAACTATTGCTTGAATATTAAATTTTGGAGTTGAAATTATATTAAAAGTAAGTTATTACCAGCTCTTACTCCTGTTTCAGTCTTAGTTCATTCCTCTACTTTAGTTACAGCAGGTGTATATTTATTAATTTGATTTGGTAAGGCTTTTCCTGATTATTTGTTGCCATTTTTAATAGTGATTTCTGTTTTAACAATATTTATACCAGGATTAGGTGCACATTTTGAATTTGATTTAAAAATATTATATCTTTATCTACTTTAAGTGAGTTAGGTTTAACAACAGGAATTTCATCATTAGGTTTATTGGATTTAGCTTTTTTTCATTTGTTAATACATGCATTATTTAAAGTGTTGTTGTTTATGTGTGCAGGGAGGGTTTGGTTATTCATAGTGTAGGTAATTTTCAAGACATTCATTTTATAGGGGGCTTCTCTTATTTTGTACCTTTAACATCTACTTGTTTTATAGTTTATAATTTTGCATTTTGTGGTATACCTTTTTAGCTGGGTTTTATTCTAAAGATTTAGTTTTAGGGTTGTTTCATTAAGAAATTTAAATATGTTTATGTATTTTCTTTTTCCTAATGGATTAACTGTATGTTATATATTTCATATATTTTATTATGCATTTTGAGGGAATTTAAACTTATTATATTTTTATAAATTAAATGAGCATAGAATTTGAATGTTATATGGGATAATAGTATTTTCAGCATTAGCTGGTAGAATAATGAATTTATTATTTGTTTCACTCCGTATATAGTTTGTTTACCTTTATTTATGAAAGTAATACCTATTATAGTAAGATTAATTGGTTTATGAATGGGAAGTATATTATTTAAATGTGATGTGAGATATAATTATATGTTATTTAAACCATATAAATTAAATATTTTTTTTTGACTCAACGTGATTTATACCTTTAATTTTTACTAAGGGGGTAAGTAGAAATTTTTTAATAAAGGGGACTGATTTATTAAAATTTATTGATTTAAGATAAGGGGAATATTTGGAGATCAAAATATTTATTTTATTTTAGTAAGGATGGGAGCATTAAATCAATGATTTCAAATAAATAATTTGAAATCATATATAATATTATTTTTATTGCATTAATTTTTTTTGTTATTAATTATTTATTGAAATGTCTTATTGAGAGTATAAAAATGAAGCATTGTTCAGATATATTTATCCTTGAAAGAATTTGTAAAATAATATTTATCTTTACAATAAAAATGTAATGTTTTAATAAACTATATAAATAAGATGTAAATGGGTTTAACCACTTGAATAATAAGTTAGCAGCTTTTATTAATAACATCTTATTAGATGGAATAATAATTCTATAATATCATTAACAGAGATATACCTTAATTTGGTTTTAACTAATATAAATAAGGGTATTAGTCTCAAATATCAGTCGAAAGTATTACAATTATTGTTTCTTATTTAACAAGAATAATTGATATATCAATACCTATTGAATGCAAATAAAATGTTATGGTTACCTATATTCCTTATAATTAAAGAGCTCATTCAAGTGAACCTTGATTTCATTCATGGCATATTCCAATGGTTAAAATTATTAAAAAAATAATTCTAGTGTTAATTCATATGATAAAATTTGAATTGAAAGAGATAATTGTTATAGAAAGCATGAGAGTAATTTCACGTTAAAAATTAAGAAAGTAACAGGAATTAAAAAGAATTGTAAGAAAAAGGTAATCGTGATGAACTAAAAGAATCAAATGCACATTCAAGAGGAGAATTTTTTCTCAGTCTTCAGTTATTTTTTTGTTGATAATAAGTTAGAATAGGTAGAGAAATTAGTAAAATAATTACTATGATTATAATTAAAATATAAATTATTTACTTTATAAATAGATTTTTTGATTGGAAATCAAATGTACTTGATATACTAAGAAAATAATTAATTATCTACTTCATCAATAAATAGAAATATAAAGGAATAATAATACTAGATCAGTAAAATGTCAGTATCAAGCAGCTGCTTCAAATCCAAAGTGATGATCTGATGTAAAATGAATTGAAATTATTCGTAAAAAACATAATAGAAGAAAAGTTGTTCAGATAATTATATGTAAGCCATGGAATCCTGTGGCTACAAAAAAATTGAGCCAGATACTGAATCGGCAACAGTAAAAGGTGCTTTATAATATTCATACATTGTAATAAAATAAAATAAGTCCCTAAGATGATTGTTAACAAAAGAACTTGCATTATAATTGTTTTCAAGTAATCTATGGTGTCTTCAAGTAATAGTGATGGCAGATGCCAAAAGTACAGTTGTATTAAGAAGAGGAATTAATAAGGGGTTAAAAGGTTTAATTCCTATACGGAGGTCAAGCTAATCTTAATTCATCTGTAGGTGTAAGCCTTCTATGGAAAAAAGCTATAAAGAATGAAATGAAAAAAAAAATCTGAAACAATAAATAAGATTACTCATCATTGTAATCCAGTCACCATCTTTTTAGTATGATGGCCTTCATATGTTATTTCTCAGATAATATCTCGTCATTATTGAATAATTGTAATATTTAGAATTAGAGCTTCTATAAGTATTAAGTTTTGATTGAATTGATAATGTTTTAATAAACCAATTATTATAATTATAATACTGAAAGCTGCAATAATAGGTCAAGGTCAAGGACAATAGGTCAAAGTAGGAGTGATTTTTGTTGACATTAATTTGCTTCTCTAGACTATAAAGTTCTTATAATAGGAAATACATAACATTGAATAATAGCTACTGCTGATTCTAAAATTAATAATAAGATTTGAATTGAAATTAGAATTGGAAGAATATAAAGTGTTGATGCTTTTCTTGTATTACCTAATAATGTTAATAAAAGGTGTCCTGCATTTACATTAGCTGCTAAACATACAGATAAAGTTCCTGGTCGAATAATGTTTCTGATTGTTTCAATACATACTATGAAAGGTATAAGAATACCAGGGGTATTTTGGAGCACTAGGTGAGCAAATATGTGTTCTGAAATGTTTATTCAACCAAATAATATAAAGGAAATTCAAAATGGTTAAGCTAAGGATAAAATTATAACTAAATATCTAGTTGTAGTGAAAATATAAGGGAATAATCCTTGAAAGTTGTTATATAAAATGATGGAAAATATTGAAATGAAGACTAGTGTTGCTCCTTTATTCATTTTTTTCCTAATAGTAATTTACATTCATTGTGAAGTTTATATAATAGTATTTCACAGTAAATTGCATCTTGAAGGAACAAATCATATTGTTAGTGGAATAATAAGAATTCCTAATATAGCTGTTAATATTGATTATTATTATGTTGTTAATGGAAGAAGAAGGATCAAATATTAAAAAAAAAAAAAAAAAAAAAAACCCAGTTATCATCTATCAGTAGAATGAAATACAGGTATTAAAAAAAGTAAGGTGGACCACTACGGTGCTTTTCAACATTTCTTGCAATCCTTCTGCCAACTGAACAGTAATTGCATAAGGATGATGCAGCGGAAGATTAGAACTGCATATTTTTGGAGCCAGTGCACAATTGGTTCTACAAATTTCTGTGGAATTATCGTCACGGGTGACCATGGTCGTTAATGCACGGACTCGTGAGCGGGAGGTCTGGGTTCGAAAACCGCCAGGTCTGTCCTCCCTGACTGAGGTTTATTCCAGGTTTTCCTCAGTCCTCATAAATGGTAAAAGCCGGGAAGGTACCCTAAACTTAGGCCTGGAACGATTTCTTTCTTAAAAATAAATCCTTTCCCAGTATATCATTTCATTTCATGTATCATCAGTGTCCATCGCCTGAGGTGCCTCTGTAGCAAAAACGGGCGTTAAACACCATTAATTTATTCTGTGTAATTGTTCATCTGACCTGTAAACTTTTCCAAATGAATCCGAGAAAGAATCAGCCAATGCGTGACATTTGTGCAAAGTGCGATGGATGAATTGTTAGATGAGCGGGGAAGACAGCACCGATTGTCGAATCTATTGCTCGGTTCAGATATCCACTGAGATCGACCACAAAGGCAGATCAATTAGGCACACAGCACTCGACATTGTGGCCAAAAGTCAACAGTTTATACTTGAGAATCGATTTTGAATTATAATAAGACAATCTTATTGATAAGACAAATCGGTTAAGAAACATGCAAACTGATAAATTGGGCATGCATATTAATGCGCCTAAAAGAGAGGCCAGAATACTAACAGATGATCAGGAGCGTAAACAGCATTTATTTAAGGCAAATTTATTATATAATTAATGTGCAATGTTAGATAATATTTGCATGCCGGACAACCAGGACCCAGCAAACTGAATATTGTTATAGTTTTAAACTTGGGAACTAAAATCAGAATTTCACACCTTTTCTTCAAATTGTTGTTTCTTTTTAAACATCACCCAATTACATTCAGGTCTATATTTATCCTGTTATTTGTGTTTGAGTAACGTTACCCCCTGAATTTGTTCGAAGCCATTATTGCTGCAATATTATACATCGTTTTAATAATGAGTGACAATATTGTTGTGCTCTATTGCAGCAAGAATAGTATTTTGGAGCTTTATTATCACAAACAATTCTTTATTGGTTTTCCAAACATAAAATTACAATGGTAAGTTGGGTCTATAAATGTTGCAAAGACTTTCCTATAAATAGTATCAGTCCAAAATAGAAAAAACGCGGCGGTACAACTTACGTCACTTGGCCATTTAGTTTGTTTAACGTTACCTTTCCTCCAAAACAGAAACTGTTTCAAATATTATTACCGGTTACTGTTGAGGTACGTGACAATTAAAATACGTGAAATATGAAAACGTAATCATACATACCTTTTAGTCTGTAGAAGTTTAGCTGTTCGAGACGAAAGTTACTTCGCAGGTTATAAAATCAAACAAATACACAAACAACTGCAACACGACTTGCGTGTCTGCTACGTTCAACATTTTCGCTACATCTTCTATTTAACTCTTAATACACATTCTCTCCGCTTTGTAGCGCCACAGTTTAAATAGCCTATAGATATGTACCCGATACAATATATGACAATATATGAGACCTTACCCTATACATTTACACACCAGGAAATTCTTTTACATAAAACAATGTAACCGTGGTCCCTCACCCACCCTAATCGACTCTCTGCGACGTTTCTTAATTGCAGATGAAACTGAAAGGCATATTTGAGACAACAATTGAGATGATTAAGGCAGGTAAGTGCTCAACATGCTCACAGATCATGACGCACAGAATACATTTATGCATTTAATGATAGCAGCAGTTCAAGAGGGCTACATTTTTGCCACATGCCAACGCTCGTTCTAGAAATGTTGAACGCCAACTATCTAGTAAGCAATATTCCATTCTGAGTAAAATATTTCAGACTTTTACATTGAAACTCGCTTTCTTTAGCCTATATATTCTATATCTTTATATTTGAAAACGGAAGGTCATATTTTCCTTAGACAGATCAAGACTTCCAAGAAGAGAAATTAGTTTCATTTGCTCAATATTAACGTGTCTTGCTGTGATTATTAGTATTGTATGTAAGATTAGGGTTTTCAGATTCCATAATTCCACCTATACCACCACCACCCTCATCATCATCATCATCATCACAGTGATCATCATCAAGCGAGTGCTTCCACGGTGTGCTACACATGATGAATTATGCACTGAGTGGTCATTAGAGAGTACCGGCCAGAGAGGTGGTGTCAAACATCGATGTTATATATATGTTTTTGTTTTTATGAATAACTTTCAATTTTGATAATATAAAAGCAAACCCTCTTTCAGGCGGTTTCTAAATTTGTAAATCATTGGAAAAATTAACTTATATACTTTTAACTATTGAATTGAATTTACACTATACGAGGTGGTATCCAGAATATTCGGGACTGGTGCTGCCATCTGGTCCAAAACTTACTTTGAGACAAATGATCGCCGTCACCCTTGAAGCAGCTCCCTTTCACACGTATACACCGGTCCCAGCGATTCTGCTATTTTCCAAGTGCATCTTGAAGTCATGTTCTTTGAGGGAATTTAGTACAGACAGCGTTTCTTCTTGAATTCTCTCAATTGTGTCGAACCGACGTTCTTTCAACTTGATTTTCAGTTTGGGGAATAGAGCGAAGTCGCAGGGTGCCAAATCAGGCGAGTACAGTGCTTGAGGGGACACCATCATGTTGTTTTTCGTCAAAAAGCTTCTGGTGAACAAGGAATTGTGACAGGGCGCATTATCGTGATGCAACAGCCAGTTACCTTGTTGCCAAAGTTCGGGCCGTCGTCTCCGCACATTTTCACGGAGCCGTCGCAAAACTTCACAATAGTACGTGGAATTAACTGTTTGATTTGGGGGGACGAATTCTTTGTGCGCAATTCCCTTGGTATCAAAGAAACGAGGTTTTTATTACAAATAGATAAATACTAGCTATTAGGTCCTTATTATATTATCCTATATTGTTTTCATTGACGACCCAATAAGATAACTTTACAATTATATCCAAATAATCAGTCCAATTAAAAAAAAATTAGTTTAAATACAAAAAAATTCATGCTCTTGACTTGTCTCGCTCTTTTTTTTTTTTTTTTTTTTTTTTTTTTTTTTTTTTTTTTTTCCTTTTGGTCTTGGTGAGTTCGGGTTCTTCCACTGGGAGGATTGTTGTTTTATCTCAGGGTCATAAGCGTACATCCAGCTCTCGTCGCCGGTGATGACCCTGGACAGAAGGTTGGGTCATCGGACACGGCCTGACGAAGCTCCGTGCAAACTTCAACACGTTGGGCCTTCTGGTCAGCAGTCAGAACCGTTGGCACACATTTTGAGGCGACACGATGCATGCGCAATTCATCAATTGAAATTCATTGGCATGTCCCATAACCAATTCCCACTTCATGAACAAGATCTTCAGTGGTTCGACGTCGATCTTCACGAACGAGGCAACAATGGCAACAATGTCGGGCGTTGTGCAGCTGATGGGCCTATCGGTGGGAGCATCATCTTCAATAGCTGTATGACTGGCCCTGAACCAAGCATGCCTCTCAAACAAACGAATCCGGCTCAAGCTTTGTCCCCAAAATACTTGTTGAATTATTGCGAGGGTCTCCGTAGCATTACAAATTTATATAATAACACGAATCACATAATAATAAAATAATAAAATATGAATTTTATGAAGGTTATTGTTGGGCAACAAATGATAGGTATTTGCTTTTGTGAGAGTACAAATAAATAAACAAAAGATACTTTTATTTCATCTTGCAAGTCACATTTCCCATTCAGTGGATATTTCTAAAATATTTGAGAGCATGAAGAGAGCAAGAATTATTTTAACAGGTACGTAAGCAAAAAACGTGGAATATTGTTGATCCAGGATCAGAGGTGAAATATATATACGTGTAGAGGCCATAGCTGACCCTACATCCGCTGCAGACGGAAAACGGTGAGAATTAACCCGGTTGTCACCGTGTGCCTGAACGTTTATACTGCTACACGTAATGTATTGCTGCGCATACACACATAGATCCCGGGCAGGGATGGAAACATGCGCTGGTGTATGCAGCTGGTGATGCTAATTTGAGTCACGTGACGCGCACTGTTCCCTCCAAGTCACCACCGCCACCGTCACTTTTGCCATATGACTATCTCACTCCCACTGGGTCGCAAACTCATAACCCAGTTAGCTACACCCACACCAACCCTTCAGCTATAGCTGTAGGGCCTGGGGACGGCAGCCGAGCCGGGCACATGGGTCCACCACCCCCACCCTCCTTGCACATACACACATGCAAGGGTTTCACCGCTACCATCCCCTCAGCACCTCCCATTATCGCGCCAGCGGGTGTGCGAATGTTTGTGTAAGAGCCCAGGAGCCAGAAGTGGTAATAAGAGATACACTAACCACATGCAACATTCATCACCACATTCTAAGCGCGAACAAAGGAGTAAAAACCTCTGCGCGAAATCTTTTCTGTTGACCCATATAATAACAATGCGTGTACATAGGGATTATGTTTCACTATCCATTCTGCGCTATTTAAAAATAATGTGAACTTCAAACGGCTGGTGAATAAAATAGTGAACTAGAGAACGCTTTTTTCCAAGGCCATCTCATAATTCACTATACTTTATTCTGTTCTTTTTTTATCACATCCTCCTATCGACAGAATTTCCTAAAAAGTAGGGTACAGACTTAACGAGTTCCTAAACTATTTGTAATGAAGAGCCGGCTTTGTAACGAAAGCGTGGTATTATAAAGAATCGTAACATTGACAAAGTATAATAAGAACATGATATTGTGTAAGAGCTCGCTGTATATCCTAGTTAGTGAAACTGCTGTATAAACCCAAACATAGTAAGACGTAGATGTAATAAATATTAAGGTCGACTTGCCTTGCCACCCAGAGGTGGACGAGACCTGAAAGGTTCCTCGCAGAAACACTTGCGTAAACAAAAAGCAACCCTATTTTCTACTAATTTAAAATATTATGTCTACGTGTGCATGTTATAGACAGACAGAATTATTAATCTAATTAAGTATTGTTTAGTTTAAGTTTAACAAACCTAAACCATGAACCTGTTAGAACTTGTTATGTCAGGACCTAGTGACTGTTGACCTCATGGTGGGGGGAGGTATTTAACAATTACTCTTATGTCTAGACTGGGTGAATATTACCCGTCCTTAGGCATTGAAATTGTATAAAAGGTCCCTGAATTTATTCAGAGGCAGGAGAGAAGCCTTGATGCTTGGAGGATCCACGTCCAACTGTATAAGAACACACTTTAATAAATACTTATACTTTTAATAGAGTTGGTTGAGTTATTCAGCATTCGTTTGAAACACCTCGTCTTTCCTGGAGGAGTCAACCTAGCTCAATTCCCAGAAGTGACTCCTATTATCCCAATATAACATCCCTTCTCGTCTTAGCCATCAAGATTGATTAGGGAAATTGTAGCACCACATTAAACAGAAGAACATCACCACGTTGTAAGTCAGTCGACGGACATCACAGCTTGGACTTCGTTTAATAACATCCTGGTGGCATCTCGGCAGGCGGTATTACATATTCTTCAGTTTCGTACAGAACATAAACACATTTTCTAAACTAATGGTCTTGAAAATTGGACATTATACTCCAGTAATAATGTACGGTTGGTATGGCCATGGTGCTCAGTAGCTCAAGTTAAATATCGGAAATTTGTTATAGAAATCTGTTGGTAGCTCTTGTACCTTCAGGAAAACCCTGAACACTTATTGTTTGAATGTACACGATATATAGAATAGCCGAGAGAAGAAAGAGACATCAAGAGGTAAGCATACTTAGAAATAGGAGGGCTATATAAAAACCTTGTTTCTTGTTTATTCCGAATATTTTCATTTCAGCTAAATACAAATGAGGCAAAGTTCACTTGGCAAGGAATTACAAAGTTACAAACTTGTAATTCCCAGTTCGAATCATGGTTTCAACTCGCGAGATAGGGTTATGGTTTCCAAAAACCATTGCGACATAAAAAGACACGTTTTTCGGAGCACAACCTGTGGTGTAAACTCTCATACACAGCTCGCACGTGACAGTCAACCAATCGAATACTTAACAACTTTTATTATAGATTTCGTAGCTCTCATAATTTCTAAAACAAATGTATATGAGAATAAAGTACGGGCAGATCTCACCTCAAAAGCAAATACGTTGAAATTGTATTGGATTGCCAAAGTACAGGCTGTAAATAGAGGAGAAGTGGAGGTGCGCGAGCTCCCACCTTTGACTTACATTCCTTGGTTTAATAGAAGTAGTTACTGCTTTGTCTGATTGCAGTTCCAAAAATTTATACGCAATACAGTTTCCTGTATCGTTAGAGTCGAAACTAAAATGGCAATTTTCAAGCCAGATATTATACACGAATATAATATGCATAAGGGTTGTGTTGATTTAATGCATCAAGTATTGCATCTTTACGAAAGTCGGTCCTTGTGGTGTAGTGGTTACCATACTTGCCTCCTACACCCAAGAACGCGGGTTCGAACCCGACCATGACCGATGGATTTTTTTCGGGCGTAAAAATCCTAAGTATGGCTTCCTTCAGAAGGGAAGTAAATCCGTGGGTCCCGTGTCGCACATTTACGGCACGAAAAAGAACACCAAGCCTTAAAGAGAGGCATCTGAGCAAAATTTGTCGGCCGTTTCACGCCCTGAATTGAATGGGACGCTGATGACCTTAAATGACGTTAAAGAGCGTCCATAAATAAATCAATCAAAAAAAAATCTTTACGAAAACCTGTAAAATGGTACAAAAAACTATTTTTTCACATGTTGGATATCCACATATACAATTACTTGGTAATTTGGCGAGCTCTAAACCCACAAAAACAGTGTCATATCTGGATTTTCGGTAATCAATTGCTCGCAGCCTAATTGCAAGCTACCAAATTCAGAGGCCTGTACACAAAGCGGGTAGAAATTCTAAAACCCCTACCACCCTCAGATTGACCTAAAAACATTTTCCCAAAAGGATACCGTCTACGGGGAAAAGTTGCATCAGTTTTGGAAGTGTGTGGTGTGCCGCAAATGGGACACAACCTGCTTTTAAGGTGAAAGCGAAGGTGTGCCCTTATGTCATTGCACATGCTTCAAGGTGTATCATTCAAAACGCAACATTTAAAGGCAAGGTTAAACTATTTTATATACATTTTATTTCAGTTTATTTAAGGAAATATTAAAATAATTACGGGTAAAAATCTTTGGATTTATAGCCTTGCCGGAAGTGTATACACGTTCATATCCGGGAAGAGGTATACTAGTCAGCTACATTTCGCATTAAGCTAACAAAATAGGAACAAATGATAATAAAAAGCGGACAGTATTAATAATAATGAATAAATATGCTTTTAAATGTTTAAAAATTAAGAACGGTATTTACAGATATACGAATTGAAAAATATTACATGTTGTTTATTGCGTTCTAACCATTAAATAAATTGTTTCTAGCTGGAAACACTTTGGCTGGAGAAATATCTATATTCAAGCAATTAGCGTGGATCGCAAACATATCCCAGTAAGTCAATCGACCTCTAATTGACTTAAAACGTTTTCTGAGAACAGTGTTAATGTAAACAGAAGAAAGGCCGGCTTATGTGGAAACATCTCTGTAGAAACTCAGCAGTGCTGAAGGAACTAGGTCAAGCCGTGTCATGGATGATGTTCTCGCTTCCGTGAGCAGGTTAGAAGGATTAATTCAGTTTCAGGTTTGTTGTGTATTAACAGCCTGTGGTTTGTATTTACTGTTTGCCTGCGGTCGCGGAACTTGCTTAGGAGTTTGCAAACTCAAATAACTTTGTACCTATACGTCGCTACCCAAAGTAAGGCTCAGTAATTCGCATTGCATGTGATGCTTGACAAGACATTCTGACAAACTTTGTGAAAGCTGGACTTCCCAACGGAATATGAAAAGCTTATTTTCTTATTTTGATAATAAAATGTGCTATCGAGAAGGGGGTGGAAATCACTACACTGAGTTTATAGTGCACTTAAATAAAAGTTTATATAGTGCTTCATTATTTTTCAGATTATAGTCACTGGTGTATGTTTAAATAATAACTCATAGATAAGTACAGTTTAACTGTGTGATTATGTCTATTGAAATGGCCGATTAACTTACTTAATAACATCTAACTCAACGAAATTCTTCTCATCAACTAACCAGCGTTCCTTAATCAACCAACTAATATTCTTTTTTGGTCTCGAATTTTACTATATGTTATGACTGTTATGAATGCCATTCTAGGCGTTGTTCTTAATCCTAATCTTAGAAGTCTTCATTCAAGATGGATTTTGACTTCTGATTCTCTATCAAGTAATTCCATTGACTATCACGTCTACCTTCTATCTCTCTATCTTTTTGATTGCATGTACTATTAAAGCGTTTTATGAGGCTTATTTATTGCCCTGGCACAGTTACTTACGTTTGAGGAAAAAATCACTAGCTCTATGTTGCACAACAAATTATTATTGACCTTACGCTTTTCTAAAGATAACAAACATAACTCTCCGAGCTGTACACTATAGCAAACCTTTCCTTTAGAATTTCTTAAAATCTCCTCAAATCTAAAGAAATTTAAGTTTCCTTTACAAATAGGGATCAATAAGGTGCAGGTTTACAATTAACAAAACATTGCATGTGTTACAATAATCTTCAATTACATACTTAGGGTGCCAAATATGCATACATACTCTAAGCAAAGAAAAAATAAGTTAACGCAACAAATTGGAATTCACACGAACAGAAAATGATGAGCACTAATCATCTTTGATTTTTACAGTTACAACAGTTACTCAAAATGCCCACCATTGGCGTCGGTACACTTCTGAGTACGTTGAACTACTGGTTGAGTAACGTTTGCGAAAGTGTCCTCAGCGATTACAGCATATGCCGTTTCAATGCCATAACAATAACTGGTAACTAGCTACCTACTCTACACAAAAATATTCCATCGAAAACCAAACGGAAGATACTGGTAATCAGCACATTCCTCAAACTATATATATTATGGCACAAGTTTTGCATTTAGTTCTATTGCAGAGATATTACCCAGGTGCTGGTTGAGAAACATGTGTGGGATTAAGTTTCTTGCGGAGAATGGTTTTTAAATTATGTGGGGACCTGAAACTTAAGCGTGGCAGTTTATGAAACAATGCTGATGTTATTGGGTTCTGCCATAGAAGGACTCCACGAGTTGGAAGTATAGCGATCTCAATTGAGATTTTGTCTTGGTGTTTTATCCTTATCTACTTTTATTATTACTGTTAATTTGTTGCATTGTTAATAGTGTTATTTTATTTTTATTTTTAATTTATATTATATATATACTGGAGTTCTTCAATGGCAAGAGGCTATGGTCTAGCTTCTTGCCATTGAAGAACTCCAGTAGTTCGAAATATAGCAATTTCAAATGTGACTTTATCTAAGTGTTTTATCCTTATCTACTTTTATTATATATACTTTTAAAAGGAATGTAAAGAGGTCTCCCTTAGAGACCAAAAACACTAAAATGCACAAAGGCGTGCCACATTTAAAGAAAGAAACACACAAAAGCCCTGCATAACACTGTTAGAAGCACTATAGAAGCAATGTAGAACACTGTAGAACACTGCTGGAGTTACGACATTTCGAGCCTACTGTGGGCTCTTGATCACGTAGATAGAGTACAAGGAATATGAGCAGCAATACACGTAGCTTGTGTGCGTTATAGTCTGAGGGTTGGCGGGCAGGAACATCAACTTGAACGGAATAAAAATTGAAGTTGATGGTGAGGGAGGTTTAGAGATAGATATTTAAGTCTTGAGGGGTGCGTGCCTTGTGTAAGACAATACCCGCCATCTCCCTGTCTCTGAGAGTACTGGTGGGGGAAGTAGGAGGTACGGCATCTATGAGTATTAAAGAAAAGCAAGTGTCGAAAACAGAGTGGTGAAGCCCGGTATGTTGGGCCACAGGTAAAGCGGAACTGGTTTTGACAGAGCGTCTATGGAATTTTGAATTCTGACTTAAGGGTTGGACTGAGAAAGAATGTACTAGGCGTTATTAAAGCCCAAGTTTTGCATTTAGTTCTGTTGCAGAGATAGAACCCAGGTGCTGGTTGAGAAACAACTGTGGGATTAAGTTTGTTGCGGAGAATGGTTTTTAAATTATTTGGAGACCGGAAACTAAGCGTGGCAGTTTATGAAACAATGCTGATGTTATGGAGTTCTGCTTTAATATACTGAAACATTCCTTTAGGATTGGCTTAAGGCGTTCTAAACCGGGGAAATAGGTGACTATAAAATTCAACTGATTTTTATCAGCTTGTTCCAGGATCTTGGGTGTGTGCTGTTGGCGGGAAACAGAACTCTCGATTGATTCATGGCACGAGGATAACCGCTCTCAAGTAATTTGTCAATTAACTTAGTAATATAGCACAAGTGACTTAAGGTTGTTGCAGATGCGGTGTCCCCGGAGTGATAAAGGAAAAGGAATAGATTTTTTGGCATGGGAAGAGTGGCAATTGTCAAAATGTAAATACTCTTCCATGTTGGTTGGTTTAATGTGAACTGACGTTAAAAAGTTTTTGTTAACTAACTGAATATATAAAAAAGAAAGAAAAAAACACACACTTCAGTTTGGGAGACTGTGGAAGTAAAAGTAACTGGGTCAATCTGCGCCATACCAGAGGGGCTAGGGGTTCTGACAGAAGAAACTTTTCTTCTAATCTAGCCAAGAATAAATTGGCGTAGGAAGGTGCCATTCTGGTGCCAATCGCTGTCCCTTTGGTTTGAAGGAAATACTACCTGCAAAGACAAAACAGTTGTGGGTAAGCACAAGATGCGCTAGTTGGCAGATGAACTCAGTAGAGGGAACTTGGGGTGGATTACGCATGTCTAAGAAGTATGACATCGCTCCTAGTCCCTCGTCGTGTGGAATATTTGTGTACAGGGAAGACACATCCACAGTGGCCAATAAGATGCCTTCAAACTCATTTAGTGTTATTCCCTTTAAAATTTCAAGGAAGTGAAAAGAATCCTTGATTTAAGAAGGCTTGGAGGAAGCTATAGGTTTGATATAGGAGTCAATCAAAGCTGAAATTCTTTCGGTGGAACTGCCATAATTGGCAACAATAGGGCGTCCTGGACAGCCTGCCTGATGGATTTTCGGGAGAAAGTAGATGGAGGAAGTGCGAGAAGAAACAGGAGTTAAAAGTGCAATTTCAGTTTTAGTAAGACCTCACTGGGGGTTCGTGTAGCTACAAATTGTTGAATTTTAAAATTGAAATCATGAGTAGAATCTTGAGTTAAGATAGAGTAATGTTCCCTGTTGTGCAGCTGTTTGAAGGCTTCCTGAAGGTAGGTGAATTGATCTATAACTACAACTGATGAATTTTTATCTGCCGGTAAGATGATGATGTCCGGGTTAGAAGATAACCTTCTTAACACAATCCTTTGATTAGGGGAGAGGTTATCTTTTAAGTGAAGCGTCTTCAAGAGTCTGGAATGACTGCTTTCTTCAAGGAATGTGTCTATAAACTTTCAATCAGGTGTAAGGAAGCTAAGGCTGGTGGTTCCTTGGTAGATGGAGGACGAAATTGAAGTAAATTTGGGTTAATGATAGGAGTAGAACTCGATGGAGGAACATGCCAAAATATCTCCGTTATTAATTACATGAAATGATATACTGGGAAAGGAGTTTTTAAGGAAGGAAACGTTCCAGGTGTAAGTTTAGGGTGCCTCCCCGGCATTTACCATTTATGAGGACTGAGGAAAACCTGGATATAGCCTCAGTCAGGGAGGACGGTCCTGGTGGGATGCGAACCTCAGATCTTCCGCTTATGAGTCCGCGCCTTAACGATCTCGGCCATCCATGGCGGTATGCAATATAAATGCATATATCGTACCATTAGCCAAAGAGACCAGGGGAAACCCAAAGTCAGGGTGGCCTGCTCAAAGAGAATTGAACCCGAGGCCTCATGAATCATCCCGCTCAGTCACCATTTGAAACAATGGGGAGCTGTAAGGAATGATATGCGCAGAAAACAGAAATAATGCAAACACAGTGCCATTTTTATTATTTGTAGTTTTTCAATAAGTTTCATTTAATGTGATATCGATGATGTGCAAATAAATTCAAAAACATTTGAAATACTGGAGAAATCCATGAATGTGAGTAATTATTTAATAATTAATGAATGTTTATGAAAAACAATATGGGAAATTCATGCACTGGAGAAAAAAATGCCGCATGAAAATGAATATTTGTATTAAATCAGCCTCATTTACATATAGATAACATACAATAAGTAAGTTATTTCGGTGTGGGAGTAAAAATAATTACTAAATAAAAGGAAAAACGATAACTTATTGAAAAAATATAAAGCAACGTATACACATGCTTAATTTAATAATATTTCATTCGAAATTAACTTATTGTAAAATTTAAGAGATAATGCATTCAATTGTAAACTGAGAAACAGTGGCAATTAAATTAAGTTAAATATCGTTCCAAATGAACTAAATATTTAAAGCTTTAAACTAAATATTGAATGTGATTAGTTTACTTGACCTAAGGCTGAAAAGTTTATTGTGTTCTATCATAAAGGAATTTGAATATCATTTTATCTACGACAGAAGCAAAATAAAAATATGCATTATAAAAATAATTCTTAAAAAAGTTTCTGTTAATGTGTAAAGAAACAGAATTTAAAAGATTTAAATTGGTGCGTGTGAAATAATCAAATAAGCCTTTGTAATTCTTAATTGGATAGTGTTTAACGCCCGTTTTTACTACTGAGGCACCATAGGAGGTAAACACTGCACTGATGATACATGAGATGAAATGATATATTGGGAAAGGGTTTTTTTTAAGGAAGGAAACATTCTAGTCCTAAGTTTAGGTACCTTCCCGGCATTTGCCATTTAGGAGGACTGACAAAAACCTGGAAGAAACCTCCGCCAGGAAGGACGGCCCTACCGGGATTCGAACCCCAGATCTCCCACTCACGAGAACGCGCCTTAACAACCTCAGTCACCGTGGCGGATCCTTTGTAATTGGAAGTCATATTATCACTGTTTTTGCTTGAATAATAACAAAAACAAATTTAACAATTTACTCAATGATAATCTCATTGATAGACCTTGTTTTTAACTGCTCCACTGTCAGCAACGTCCAATGCGGAAAACTCCATGTGATTAGTAATGACAGAATGACGTCAAAGGAGCAGATATGCCGTGAATCCAGAGCAGAACTGGGATAAATTAACGCTGTATTCACAAGCGCATGCAGCGAGTGCACACTGCAGTGGGCGGTGTAGAAGATATTGCTCTTCTGCGTAAGCTCCTGAATTAAAATCTAACGCAATTGTTTTATTTTTGCTATCGGTTTTATTTTATATTATTGTATGACACAGTGTTGCCTTAATATCATATTATACAGGATGAACAATCCTTCACACGACCGGTTTCGTGGCGTGCGGCTAGCCGGCGAGGCTGTGCCGGCGGTGTGCTACTTGCGCAAGATTTCAACTGACAATGAAGCCTCGCTCTTCGGAGGGGAAGTATACTCCTCGACTCCCCGTCTCCGCCGACATAGCACTGCCGGCCGGTTCCCGGTTGCGTCAAGCGTTGCTCACCCTCTATTTTAACATATCATATCTTATGACATTACCTATACACAGAAAAAAGCTTAATCACAAATCTAACGCATTGTTTACAAATAACTAAATAAATACACGAATAGAAACGATTATCTTCTAAAGTGTAAACACATAAGAATAAAGACAAAGAATAAAGAAAATTGGATTTAAGATTATTAAGGGACTACTCGAGAGATTCTGAGCCATGAGTCCAAAGCACGAATGTATCATCAATATATCTCAGCCATAATAATCGTGCCAAAGGTTCTGACTTACGAAATTCCCGCTCTAAGCGAGCCACAAAAGATTGGATAGAATGGCGCCATTCTGGTTCCCATCGCATTAATTTGACATAATGTTTATTATACAAATTACAAACTACACATAAACAAAACGCAAAAAATATTAATAGAAGTTTTAATAGATTAAATAAAATATTGGTCTTGTATACCAAAAGTAATAAAAGTTTAAAACTTCAAACGAAATAGATCTGAACCTTATCTTTCATTTCCAAAACCAATATTTTGTCTAAACTATCCTTTGATGACGCATTGCGAATGAGAGACAGATAAGAGGGGTGACAAATGAACTGTGTGGGTGGGGTATGAGGAGATGCTCGAGAGTCCAAGAAATGTCTAACAGCAGCTAATCCTTCGTGATGGGAAATGTTAGTATAAAGAGACGTCACATCGATAGAGGCCAGAAGTATATTAAAATGAGCCAAAAGGTCAACTTTATGAAGCAAACTGAAAAAATGGAAGGAATCTTTGATATAGGATGGCCTAGACGTAACAAATGGCTGTAACCAAAATATACCAGGGCGGAAATACGTTCAGAGGGAGAATCGAAGCTGGCTACTCTGGATGGTTATTTTTATGAATTTTAGGGAGAAAATATATGGTGGGAGTACGACGGATATTAGGAGAAAGTAGAGTGATATCTTAGGGACTAAGTTCTTGTGCAGTACCAGAAGAAGTAATACAAGAAGCTATATCTTGGTTAAACTTGACTGTAGGGTCAGAAGACAATAGTTCATAATAAGTGACATTGGAAACAATATCACGAAACTAATTTGTCATAATATGTAACAATATATATATATATATTAAAATAAAAAGTTGCTTCATTCCTGGAGACGAACGTGGTCTTAAACATAACATCACCGCACACTCTGTCACAGAGCTAACAAGACACACATGGTAGACATTGCATGCCATATAACACAACTGCTGCAGCGGCTACATAGCCTTGCTGTTTATTTTGTGAACCGCATGCTATAACAAGTATAATGAATGAATGGATGGTAGTTAACGCCCGTTTTTACTACTGAGGCACCACAGACCGTGGACACTGATGATACATGAGATGAAATTATATATTAGGAAAGGATTTTTTTAAGGAAGGGAATGCTCCAGGTCTACGTTTAGGCTACCTACCCGGCTTTTGCCGTTTAGGCTACCTACCCGGCTTTTGCCGTTTAGGAGGACTGAGGAAAACCTGGAAAAAAACCTCAGTCAGGGAGGACGGTCCTGGTAGGAATCTCACCCCAGATCTCCCGCATACGAGTCCGCGTCTTAACGACCTCGGCCACCCGTGGCGGTCTTTAACGAGTAAAACTTAAGAGATGATTAGTTTTAGTATATATATATATATATATATATATATATATATATTGCCAAAGGGTGTGATTACTTTACTATTTGATTGCGCATTTCTTATTTATTTGTTTCTGTGTGTATAAACGTTATATTATGAAAGTGAATTAGTCAGTTCACCCAGGAGGCGAAGTTGAGATGTTCTCTTCGTTTTAGCATGATCTAGTTACTATGTTCACTATCCTCTTATTTTAATGTTTCAATACTTTGTAGACTTTAATATTGTAAAATAGTTCCAATATATATTGTCATGGCTAAGTGTGAGGTAACAATAACATAACTCAAAAATTAACTATATTGTTTACACTTGACGCAGATATTTAGATGGCATTGTTCTCCGCAAATACGGTAAATAAGTTTATTTTGTTATACAAATAATATTTTATATTTTTTATTTCTCTTTAGAAGACTGTTGGTTCTGGATCGAGGTATAAAGCCTATTTTGGTGTCTTCCTGAACAAACGAAACTTCGAAAAACCGATTTATGTTGTTTCCTAAGCAATATTTGCCACGCCTCACCCAAAACCACATTCTTAAATTTTCTTTATTCGGTTTATTTGCGGTCACTCTTAAACATCTCAGGTCATCAGCCTCCCATTCCATTCAGGACGTGAAACGGCCGACAAATTTTGCTCAGAGGCCTCTTCTTTCAGGGTTGAGGTTCTTTATCGTGCCGTAAATGTACGACACGGGACCCACGGCTTTACTTCCCTTCGGAAGGGAGCCATAGTTAGGGTTTTCACGCCCGAAAAAATACATTGGTTCTGACCGGGATCGAACCCGCTAACTTGGGTTCAGGAGAAAAGTATGGTTACCACTACACCACCAGGACCGACTATAATCTTCAAATGACAGACGGTAAATTTTACATTAGTATTTTTTCGTGAATGCATTCAATAAACTTAGTTTGGTATTGTTTATTTATCCTAGAAATTGGTTATTTCTGTATAGTTAGAAAGCAGCTTATATTAGAGAAAATAAAAATATTTGAATCCCAAGAAACCTTAAGATGAAGCCTTACATTTGTATCGTTCAAAGAATTAATAGCCTGTATTTTCAAGTTCATAGAAGAACAAAAATTAATTTCACATTTTCACAATAAACAAGATAAATTATTCAGCCATAATGTTTGCTTAATATTATTTATTTTAATTGTTTTCTTTTATAAACCAACATAAATATTTCAACACCTACAGTTTCTTTATAGATGTTTCATTACATTTGAAAAACTTTTTTTTTTATTTCTTAATGTACTCAATATAACAGTTGTTGGTGTATTTGTACCGTCACGGGTGGCCGAGGTCATTAATGCGCGGACTCGTGAGCGGGAGATCTGGGGTTCGCATCCCATCAGGACCGTCCTCCCTGACTGAGGTTTTTTTCTAGGTTTTCCTCAGGCCTCATAAATGACGAATGTTAGGGAGGTAGCCTAAACTTAAGCCCAGAACGTTTCCTTCTTTAATATATATATATATGATTTCTCAATATAACATTTCATCTCATGTATCATCAGTGTTCACCACCTGGGTGCCTGAGTAGGACGTTAACCAATACTAAAAAATGGGTATACTGGCATATTTTCCCAAATTTTTCTTTTTCCACCGCACTATTACTTCTTTTAAATTTATGTTTTTCTCTCTCTCTGAGTCTCGCTCTTCAGAAACTCAAAATGAGTGAAGCACATATTTCAGAATGAGTAGAACAGTGTATCCTACGACCCAAAACCAAAACCACACCTATTCAGCGGAAATGAAGATATGGAAGTAAGGTTTGTACATTCATCTAATTTCCTTTCGTAGAGGCGCTTAGCTTAAACTTAGTTTTGAAACTACAAATTTCAATTGGTTTTGAAGTTAAAGCTTGTGATTATAAGAGAATTCCCAGATCCACCTTTGCCCCTGCGGCATTTAAAACGTCATATATCCTCCTCTATTAAATCTAACCATTTCAGCCTGTACAGAGAGAAAGCTTCTGCGAAAAAGTGGAATTCTCTTTTGAACAAGTCGGAAAGAATTCCTAGTTCTCTACCTAGATCAGTTGGCGAGGCCTGCTTTAGACTTACTACGGGTCATGACTACTTACAGAATTGGACTGACTGAAACAGATGCTTGCCCTCTTTGCGACCATGGCGTATCCATGACTGGAGAGGATCTCAGTTTTTACCCTACTGTTCTCAGCTGTTTCTCTTTGCATGTTATTGACAATGCCTTGGGTGATCATTTTTATCGTTCTGCTTTGTGCTGGGCTGCTCGTCGACTTATGACCGAGAGGTCGTAGACGGGCATAGGATAAAAAGTTGGTCCCGGGATGAAATTTTATGCAGCTTAATCCAGATCATTACAAATGGAATGTTATTATTAAGTGCGAATTAAAAAGTTTTAGTTTTTTAAATATTTAAAAAAATATATATAAATGTAGCTAAATGTAAGATCAACAAAAGTTATAAACTACATCTTCGGTTTAGTATTTTTATTAAATTTCTCTAAAATACCAACACTATTTATTGCTACGAAACCATGTGCCAAACCTAGTACTAGCTTTATCCTTTGTTGTTAATGAATTAGTAAAATAGTTCACTGAAAGGCATAGGTCGGTTTAAAAAAAAAGACAATGATTTTCAGAAGACAGTGAATGATGAGATGGAGGGGGTCTCTGAAAGGATCTCCTGTAGTGCTAATGCATGTTCCTCGTGTAGGTCCTAATCCCCGACATGTTCCCTTCGTCCACTCACAGGGCGAAGACAGGCTCTTCCTGAAGTACTTATGATGTATACTTAATGGACCTGAGATAATGCAGAGCACCGTGCTGACAACTGGAACATTAACCTCTAAAGCTGGAATACATTTTCCATTCCTAATAAGTAGTAATTTATTTTGGTAAACAGGCTCAAGTTATTATACCTATAGTTTTTGAAGAAACAAGAGCTGCAGTTATAAGTAAAACGGGGATATGGTAAATAGATGGCTGCCGATGACTTATTGGCCAGGGCCAGTCAAAACAGAATATGGAGGTTACATGCAGTATGTTTAGAAAATAGTTCCCTGATTTAAAAGTATGCACCTATAGCCTTATATTAATGTTGCACGTGTACAATGCCAGAAGAAGACTCTCTATGTTTTATCAGTACACAATTCATACGATGTGGTTTTTATCCGTTTCTATGCGGCAGACAATTGTTTACGGAGTAACTAAACTGGGTTTTTGAACTGAGTGGCCTTAGTTTAATGTATAGCTTATGTGAGAAAATCATATTAATTAATAATTAAAAACTATGATAAGAATATTGCTTTTAAAAACATTTCCACACCAAATAATAGTATTAATAGCATCTATCGTTTGTAATGCTTCAAACATTAGGTAACCTGTATTCTCTTAGATTTTCAAATTAAGTTAACGAACAATTGTTTCTGAAGCGTTATTTTCCCCAAGTAAATTTTCCAGCATTAGTTTCCTTTAGTATAATTTGTAATTCCAAAGCTGGAATATGTCACAACCGTGACATATTAAGGCTTCTGAACTTTGGAACCGAAATTATAGTGTGGGGGGAGGGTATTTTGTTATAGATGGTGATTTATTTTTTTTTTATTTATTTAATAGCTAAACTAGATGTTCTTCTTATCTTCCCTCGGCTTTGAAGTCATGAGTTCGATGCTTCCTATTTCTATGGTTCCATTGCAGAGAATAGGGATCGCAGGAGAATTTGAACTGTTTTTAATATCTGGAAGCCATTAAGGATAAAGGGGGTTGTTCACTGTAATAATATAAGGTTCGGCTCTAGTTGGACATTTAATTTATTTGACAATTGGAAGGCTCAGAAACATGCTGTGCTTCTGTCGCGTGGTTAATGTTTTGATCCTATTGTACTTCATAATTTTACACTCGGGTGATAATTCACTGTCTTCACTTGAGTATTTATTCACTTTAACACAATTTCGAAATCTAACCGTCACCTTATCACTGGCTCCGCGTGATTATTCTTACTATTACTTTCGCGCCGACTGACTGACTCTCATTGATCGGCCGATTTACTTCGACTCTTAACTGGTCCACTATGGCACTGAATGAATGACTAATGCTGAATCTGACTAACCGCTACTAATGCCACTCTTGTTACTTCTAACCGCGGTTACTGCTGCTACTGCTTCTCTGTTACTACTGTTACCGCTGTTACCACTGTTACTCTCTCATGAATGCTTAGAACTTACTTCTTATAGTTGATGTCAAATCTATTATGTGAATTCGCTCCTCCCTAGCGAAAATTTAATTCATTTACATATTATTAAACTTGGTTCCTTCTATAACATTATTGAATCACACAAGTTATGGTTTATGACGAGCTCGCTTTTATTCGTCGGGTTTTTGTAATATGTTGATCGGTTGAAGTTTCTGGGTTTTACCAGGAAACGTACATCTGCTATTCCCATGCTGCGAAAGAGAAGAAAATCTGCCCTTGCGATAAAGCACATTTCAGCAATATATGCGGTCTCCCTTTGAAATAGCTATCTTGGTTTCTGTAAAAACACGTGTTTCTGTATGCGGTATTTCCTTTTGACTACAAGTACAGCTACCAACTGAACTCACATTCCTAGCCGTACTCAGTTGTACTTCGTTTGGCGCTTTGAGTCGGCAGTCTGTCTGAAAGTTTTGAGAGAGTAATGTTTAACAAAGCGCTCTTCCCAGGTAAAGCGGTCTTTGTTTAACAAATGTTCAGCTTGTACATCCTTTTTACAGTAATATAACAAAAACATATGTGCACTGTCAATCTTGGTATTACAGGAACATAACTTGAATATTACTTATTAGGAAAAAAAAAAGACATATCTATATACATACATGTAATATTGAAGTCCTCATTTTAATTATAACATTGACACCCTTGATTATTATGCTATTCTTGGCATTAAACAATACCTGAAACAAGATACGATTATTATTATAATTGCCATTAGAAACAATTATAATTAAATGGGAAATTTAATAATAAACATTTCCTGCTTCAACTTTAAACATGATCTTTTATTGTCTCTCCAGTTATTCATCTAAAATTCCGAAGTGAAAAATAACAGAAATGTTTAAAAATTTAAAAAGTTCGTATTTATATATGATTCAACTTTGAGCTTATCTTCATCGTATCCCCTCTCTCTTGGCTGCGTATTTTCTACCGACACTAAAATAGGCACTACTCCAGCCTGTTTTTATTAGAACTATTTATCCCCCGAGAGTCAACGTTTTAATCTTTTCAATGAAAACATTTTACGGATTCTAACATTTTCTTTCAAAAGCTTGTACCTTAGACATTTTAATGGTGAACATTTTTTGATTTTCTCCGGGTTCAAATTGCTGAAGTTTCTTCATGTGTATTGTTCTGAAAATGAGCTACTAGAACTGCTATATTAATTCACAATAGTTATTGACACTTTCCTAACTACCATCACCACGTCACTGCTATCACAACTGTCATTACTACGACTTGCAACATAGCAGCAAGAACGCTATTATCTGTGTTGTTGACATTAACAAATTACCTATTATGGAAGCAATGATGCAGCATAATTCTGCAACAGCTGCCTCAAAAAGTTTGCAATAACGATGATTGTATATCCGTTGATTTGTTTAAAGTACAACAAACAATAACTATAGGCATTTATTACGTGTAAATGGGGGATGAATGTTGTATATATTATTTGTATGCTTATGTGTATTCTTAAGTCATGATTAGTTTATAGAAGGGGAATATTAACTTATTTTATTTCTTTATAAGTTTCATTTGACTTTCTAAATATGTTATACTTTTTTTCAGCATTTTTCATTCTTATGGCGCTTCTGAAACTTTCGAAAAGTTATTCATTAAAACCATAAAAGAGTCGTTAAGCCAGCGATTGATATAGTACATTATTAATGTAAATGTTTAAACCAATAAATTAATGATAGAATTTTATAAGTTGTTAGACTTTGAGTTGCTACCTAAAGAATAAACAGGTGACTATGCAAGAGTCAATTAGTACGCCATTAATACAAGTAATGTCTTTTTTTTTTAATTTGTTTATTTAAGGACGCTCTTTAACATCTCAGGTCATCAGCGTACCATTCAATTCAGGGCGTGAAAGGGCTCATAGGCCTCTCTTTCAGGATTGAGGTTCTTTTTCGTGCCGTAAATGTACGACACGGGACCCACGGCTTTAATTCCCTTCCGAAGGAAGTCATACTTACTTACGCCCGAAAAAATCCATCGATCCTGTCCGGATTTGAACCCGCGATCTTGGGTTTAGAAGGCAAGTATGGTTACCACTACACCACCAGGACCGACACAAGTAATGAGAAAGGAATGAATGAGTGTATTTATTCAAATTAACATACATGATATTAACTTTGCAACCTTCGCACGAGTTCACTGTGCCTTTCATAATACACAAATATTTATTGTCAAAATAAATTTATAAATAAGTCGTACCTCCAACGTAGTTATAATAATAATAATAATAATAATAATAATAATAATAATAATAATAATAATAACTTAATGTAAACATGCAGAACATAAAATCCCTTCCCCCTTGTCAATAGAAAAAAATGAATACAATATCATCTATACATTTATATTTTAATTACGTTTAGTTCCCTTCGCCCTTCCCCGCGATTTTCAGTCTTTTCACAACTTCGACTTGAATTTGCACCTGCACCTCATCCTTGCCTGCCAGCAGAGCCCAGCATGATCCTTGCCCTCTGACGGACTCAGTAAAGGAAGGTGGTAAAAACTTTTTTCTCAACACCTCAGTGCTGCTATAGTTCGCTAGGATGCGCGAGTATGATTCTTCCTCTCCACTTAAAGGCCAAATTCTCAGCCCATTTTCACCTGAGATTCTGATCTGTCGTCATGCTCCAAGCGAATCACGCGAGTCCCTGTTTAAAGAGTCTGGCCCCTGTTCTGATGTACTGCTCCATCGCCCACCCAGATTTTAACCCCATTTGCACTTCTAACGAGATCTTCTCCCCACATTGCGAGATAGTAAGCTGCCTGTCTATATCCTTCAGGCGGTTCTTGACCTTCCTCCATATGTTCTTCTTTTATCTTGGCTAGCTATGCAAATATTGTCCATGCTGATGGTTTCTAAATTCTTTCTCACTTTGAAGGCCAATGTTTTAATGTCCTTGAAGCAAATTGGTCTTATTAAAGATTGATCTAAGGGAAAAGGAGATGCAACATAGCTCACCCAAAACTCCTCGTATACCTGCATACATTGTATTTAGGAAATCTATGCAAGGAGACAAGTATTTGTTAAAGGAAACAATTTATAACATAAAATTATTGGCAGAAAGAAAGGTTAAAAAATTGAATGCAAAACCAAAACTTCCTTTATAAATATTGTAATGCAAGATATAGACGCAGTTTCCAGAGTATACATAATTTCTCTGTAATACATTATCCTAAAATGTTGCTACCCAATGAATTTCAACTACAAAGAGTACGCTATATTGTTAGAAGCAGCTAAACAAACAATTAACAACTTAAACATTTTTGATAAGGAAGCGAAGCTTTTGAGAGAGTTTTAGGGACTTTTGCTGTGACACCTGCTGTTAATTATTTTGGAATGTGTATATTTAGTACTGCTTTAGAGTGTTTGGCAGTGCTAGGTGCCTAATTCATATTCCGGTTTTAAAGCATCCTACACAGAGTGCTGTCATAATCGATGTCTGTTTCGGTTGCGTATGTAAAGCACCAATAAACGACGTGAAAAAACACACGACTGTGCTGGTCTGCTACAGTGTCATCAAAAATATCCTGAGATCCGAACTTCAACCATCCTTTTCTCTCCTCTGACATCAACAAACAGAAACATGGCTAGTGATGTTTGTTTGCAACGGAGGACATTGGTGTTTAATAGAGGTGTCGCAAATTACTCAAAAATGGCAAATGCCGGGGAGGTACCTCGATTTAATTCTGGAATGCTTCCTTCCTTACATAAATAAATAAATCCTTCCCCAATTTATCATTGTTTTTCATGTATCGTCAGTGTCGCCGCCTGTGATGCTTCAGTAGTAAAAACGGGCGTTAAGCACTATTAAAAAAAAGTGATTTCATGAGATTAGTTTTCCAAACTGAGCAATTTTGTACACTTAATGTTAGCATTTTACAATTGAGGGTACTATTAAGCAATGCCAAAGGAAAAGCAATTAAAACATTTCTTTTTTAGGTTCTGCTAAAATTTAGAGTACCTAATGTATATATTTTTACTTATTTTCGTTAAAATTAAATGCATATAAAATATTACAACTGTGTTTTATAATTACATAACATTAATATGCTTGAACACTTTTTACATTTGTATAAAATACGAATATAAAATTTATTACTTCGCAATATCTTTATAAGAAACGAAATATGCGCAGGGTGGTGATAGCACTTGTTCATTACAATAACATTGACTGCCACTTCATTCTTAGTGCTCCCTTTGTGTACTGCCTGTCGCTTGTCTCACTGTAACTGAGGTTTTATGCATATATCATGAGAGCTAATGCGAAATGTAGAACACCTAACTGCTACTTCTCCTACTGCTGTCAAATGCATCTCACTCATATTCAGTTTTATTAATACAACACAATGAAATAGCATGATAATAGTAATGTAATACTTTTAGAGTAAAAATAACACATTTCAGAACCAAAATGTTCAGTTTGAAAGCATCTATTGCAAAAAGAAAGTATTCAAATAAATACATGAATAAATTTGTCTATATTAAAAAAATCCAAAGTAATTTTCTAAATATAGTGTTGAATTTTTCTATGTATCATTGATTTCAGTTTCAGTTGTGCGATTAGATTAATTTAACCATAAATTAACAAATGATTCGCGGAGTTCGTTAACCAGCAAAATTGGACCATTGGGGGTTGGGATTAACCCACATAGAAAAAAAAATTTAAAAAAATTTTAAAAAATTAAAAATCCCTCTAGTAACCGCAATATTTGTATATTCTCAACGAAACTCAGTAAATTTCTTTAACACATAATGATAAAAACATTCTCTGAAAATCAGGGCAATCGGGCCATTTGGAGTAGGCGTATACAAGATAAACCATTGGAGGTTAAAGCAAAAATTAAAATTGCTCGAGCGGCTGCAGTTTTAAGCGCTTTTAATGGAAAATTGGAATATGGAACTGAAATAAAATAAAATAAAAGAGTTTCCGAAAATCAATGACATTGGAATATTAGAAGGTGGGATTTACCTGAAATGCAGAATTTAAAAATCACTGTAGTGACGTTAATAATGATTTACTTAACGAAACTCCGTATATGCCATTTAAAGAAAACAAGAAAAATCGTTAATGAAATCAGGGAAGTCGGGATTTTAGAAGGGGGTTACCTGCATCCCAAAATTTAAAAATCGCTCTATTGACCTTAATATATGCTTTATTGCAACAAAATTCCATATACATTATAAAAATAGAATAAATAAAGTAGTTTTTGAAAATGAAGGATATGGGGTGTTTAAAAGGGAGGATTACCTGAAATCAAGCATTTAAAAATCGCTTTAGCAGCACCAATAATTATTTCACAACAAAACTTGGCACTTACCATATAAATCACACAAGAAAAATAGCTTTTGGAAATTATCACATTATTGGGAGCGGAGGGTTACCTAAAAAAAACGTGTGGGGTTTAAAAAGATATTTAATAATCGCTCTAACCGCCTGAATTTCTTTAAAAGAAACTCAATATTTGCCATTCAAATAAAATAATACAAATAGTTTCTGGAAATCAGAGAAATTGAACTATTAGCAGGCAAGGGCTTGCCCAAAATTTAAAAATCACTCTAGCGGCATTAATATTTTTTGCAACGAAATTCCATGTATACCATTTAATTAAAACAAGGAACAAAATATTTCCTGAAAATCAGTGAAATCGGATAATTAGGAAGGAGGTTTGCCTGCGCCCCATAATTAAAATCGCCTAGTGGATTTAATATGTTTTCTTATTTTTGCAATGAAGTGTGCCATTTAAATAGAATTAGGAAAATAGTTTCTGAAAATCAGGGAAATCGGCAAATAGGAAAAGGGGTTACATGAAGAGCAACATTTAAAAATCGCTATAGCAGCACCAATAATTATTTTTCACCACCAAACTCGCGATATATTATTTAAATCAAATAAGAAAAATATTTTTGAAAATTATTAAATTATTGGGAATTAAATGAAAAACGAGTGGGGCTTAAACCTAAAATTAAAAATTGCTCTAACGGTGTTAATTTAAATTTTTTTAAGGAAACTCGATATGCACCATTGAAAATTAATTAGAAAAAGAATATCTGAAATTCAGCGAAATTGGACTGAGGGGGTGGCTACCCAAAATTTAAAAATGTCTCTAGTGTAATAAATACCTGGTTCTTCATAACGAAGATCCTTAAATAAAATAACAAGAATTTAGTTTCTGAAAATCAGGGCAATCCGTACATTTTGAATGGGGGTTTTCCTGAAACCTAAAGTACTCGATTTCACAGCATCAATAATTGTTTTTTTATCCTTCACAACAAAACTCGGCATATAATTTAAATTAATTAAGAAAAAAAGTTTCTGTAAATCACTATAATCAAATTATTAGGAATAGGGGGTTACCTAAAACCCAAAATTTAAAATTTACTCTAATGGCATCATTTGCTTTTTTGCAACAAAACTCTGTATATACCATGGAAATAAAATAAGTAAAATAGTTCCTGTAAATCATGGTGTTCAGGCCACTAGGAGGGGGTGGGGGTATACCTGAAAACCTACATTTAAAAAACGCTCTAGCAACCCGAATATTTGTTTCTTCACAACAAACTTTGGTATACACCATTTAAATAAATAAATGAACAATAAATTAATTAAATGATAGTAAAATATATAAAAGAGAGAGAAAGTCTCAGAAAATTATAGAAATTTAGCTATTAGGAATAAAGGTATATTTGAAAACCTAAATTTAAAAAATGGTCTTTCGTTTAATTTTCTCTATATTGTTTTAAAATAAAATAAGAAATTAAATTCAGCATATAAACTGCATTTATAATGTTGCATATGTTTTATATTTATCAAAAGCATTGTCGTGAAAATAGCAAATGTGAAACAATAATCAAATATCTGTGGGAGAATTAATTTGTATATAAGAGCTCTTTGTAATAACCTTCAGAAAACGCCTGTGTTATAAGTTCAATAACATTTAAATTAAATTTCATAGGCAATGAATATCAATGAAACTTTCGATTGTTTTTTTTTTTGTTTTTTTTTTGTTTTTTTTTTTTGTTTGTTCGATATGTTTGCTTAGTACATCGAAATTGTTTTTAAATAGTGACACGTTTTTGTTTTATTGAAACATATGAACATCTTCTTAAATACAGAATGTAACTCGAAACTTTCTGTTATTTTTCTGTATTTTAGTGAATATAAAGATATCAAGGACTCAGTTAATAATATGGTTACATTTAAAAATATAAACGACGTATAGCTTTGTTTATCAGTGGTCATACATTTCATTTAATTAATAATATACTATTATATCTTGTGATTTTATAATAATAATAATAATAATAATAATAACAATAATAATATAATTCTAAAATGGTAATTCCCCCTTTGTGATACTTATAGATTGTAGGAATTCTAATTTTGTTTCCCTAATACCACACATGAATGCCATAACTTATTTTATTTCATTAATTAATAAGGCCTAATTTCAATTTTATAATCATTTTTATTATGCGTGATGGACCTTTAATTCCCTTCGTAGTATTGGAACCATACGCTATGCCTTCTGGTTCTTAGTTTCTTCTTTGAGTTTTGCACCGCATATTTTGCATGTTTATCGAATCCTGCTTTTAATATGCGTTATATGCTTTACACATAATTAACTGCAAGTGTTCCATGTATTGCAGCAAACAGCAACATATGTTGCAAAAGATATTTAGAGGAACAACGAACGTTAAACAACGAGAGGAAGAACTATTTATATCCTGATATCCTTTACATTTTTCAGGTTATATCCTCACATACTTTCATGCACTCATTGGTTGCATTTTGTGCTAGGAATAGAGAAAATTAGACTTTATGATGGTTTTTTTTTCTTTAAATTTCTTTAATATTTTCATTACCAAATAAATAATATAACAAAATTCCATCGTTATTAATACATTTGTATTTTATACTCTACTTGTGTATCAATAGTAAATATATTTTGTTAGTGATTCCTAAACTGCTGAATTTAATATCATTGCATGTGAGTAAACAATTTATTAAATAGAATAAGTGAAAAAGGGAGAAAAATCATAGACAATATATTTAGGAAGTATTTGTAACACGTTCGCAGTGATCAGGTATTGAGGGTTGTTAAATCATCTGCTACTTTTACTCAAACTTTACAACTATTATGAAAATTTATACGGCATTTCTGAGATAAACAGGTCCTTAAAAATGTGCAAAAATGTTCAAATATACTTAAACTAAATGTGCATTCTCTGTGTGGGTACCCTATGGAATAACGGTGCTGACAAAACAAATATAATTTGGCTAGAAATATTAAAATGAATATAGAATTTTTAGGTTTATTTTGGATTTTATAATATTATGCTTAAAATTTAATGAAAACATTTACGTTTGAAAAGATCATTTTACTAAAATACATAGAAATCATGATAATTTGGAGTTTCCTTATAGATTTGTGTGTAGTGGAGAGCGAGAGATTTTGTAATTAAAATGTCTTTATACTAAAAGTTATAATACACGTAATTTGTTTCTGGTAAGCTAAAACATTATACATGACTTAAGATGATTTGGGACTTTTTAAATTATAAGTTAAAAAATAAGTTACCATTCAACCGTTCTGTTTCGATAATTGTTTTCCTTTTAAAGGGTTTATTTTGTGCTGTGGGTGAAAAAGAAAAACGAAAGAAAGAAACATAAAATGTGCAATAGGAAGAAAACCAATAGGTTCTCTGTGTTAAGTTATTAATCCATGAAAAATGAGAGAAAAATCAAAAGTTACTTCAATTCAAGAGAGTTATCAACATAACCAAGCGTACACCAACACAACACATATTTGTTGTAGTGCATCCAACACTTTTGCAAGACATCTGTTGTTGACAATCCAGGGAACAGCGTTAAAATGTGAAATCCAATCTTTTTATTCTCGCTGTTCATTATTCTAGAAGTTCATAAATCTTGCTATGTGCTTATGCATGTTTTTATTATATTGCACTAACTAAATGACAACGATACAAAGGATTACGAAACTTTGGTACTCCGTTGCAGCTACTTATTTACTTTGCGTAAGTAGGGAAGGAGCCATTCCTGCCAGAAAGTTGCATGCGTAATCCTCTTATCTATGGAATTGTGGCAGAGAATTTAAATGCGAGCTTTTAAAACAAATATAAAGCTGTTCTGCTTAGTAAAATGCTCTGTTTAGTTTCAGTTATGTATTAAACAGGAAAAGAAGTTTTCTTTTATCTATTCCCATCCTTTTTAACACTCAGAGAACGTATTTAAAATTTTACCTTTCATAAGTTGATGTCAACACGACTGAAGAAAGTGACCAGAAAGAAATGGCTACATTAGTACAGCTTCTGAAAACAAATTCAAAATTCTGAAGGATAAGTAACTCCCTGGATTCAAAAGGTGTGTGTCTATTAAACTGTTGGGAGGCAATTATAACATTGCAAAAAGTAGTATTTGTACTATTGCTAATTTTTCTATTTTAGTATAATATTGGAGTTTGGAACTTCTGAAGTTGATGTAGTTATTGGACCGAGGGTTCCACTTTATACCCCGGGTCGTTCAGGAGCCCGAAGTCGCCTTTCGTATTTTTATTGGTCACCGGAGGAGGGTGATGGACAGGGGTGGCTTAAATCACACGACCTTATATCATTTAAACGTATTACACTACACCTGGTCCGTTATCTCTATAACTTTGATAACTCGTGCAACATGTGCTGCATCTGTGTGCCTCTCGTCTACTGCCTCTGTTAAAGCGATCTGGTAGTACGTTGTACTGCCTTAACTTCCTGATCTGAACTGCGGCTGCCATCTCGTAAAACCGATCCGGTAACAACGTGCTTTGCTGGTTGTTTCTCCTTATATATGAAACCCAAACGTCGCTACGTAGTTTCAAAGCATTACGTGGGGTTTACAGCACAGCGCCACGGCTTCCCTGAGTCTTTGAAATATTTAAAAAATATTGGTAAGCTTTAGATTTCCCAAAATCGCTTTAGATTTTGGATTCCTCTTCTCTTTGAAGCCTTATTGGAGAGTTCCCGATCAAACGATGTAACGATTTTATCGCCGACACCTGTTCCCCCTGCTACCTTCAACGAATTTTGTATCATCTTCAGCAACTAGGACACAAAGGATCTATTGTTTGGCCACTCTATTTTACAGTAGAGAGACCCATCGTTCTAGCCATAGCCAGCAGAAGAAACACAAGAGATGACAAAAGGTAACTTTTCCCTATTTTCATAGAGTCAAACGTCCAGGTAGCCGTTAATACACTTTAGCAAATTTTTAGTCAAATCTGAGTTACACTATGCCTGCAAAACACAACGGAAAGGGATCAGTGTGTTATCAATTGATGTTATTGTGTTTTGACATTTCTCGATTGCTGTTCTCTACCTAGAAATGAAGCGATGGGGATTGCAAAGCTCTAGTTTGACTCGGCGTTCCATACTCAGTTTTGTATCGATGGTTTGAGAACCATAAATTAATAAGATAAATCTGTGTTTAACATATTCCCTTTAAATTTAATATTAATCAAAATTAAGGAAAGAGAGCACTAAAATTGAGCGCCTTTTAGTTCCATATAGTTTTTGGAATTTCGTAAGAGTTATTATCAATGCAGCTCAATATTTTTCAGGGTGTTACCTTTTATCCTTTCTAACGTATGTAAATTGAATTTGTGACTCCTTGCGCAAAACTGTAAGAAATATCCCTTTGGTGGAAAAGATAATGAAAAGAATCTTATATAATTTTGTTAAGGGTATCTAATGAATTCCACACTTTATGAGTGAAGATAATACGCTATCAGTTGAACCCTTTCCTTGAGTGACCTTGGCCTTTAGAGGCTGTGCTGCACTAGGTGTACGCCACTCCATTGATTCTCTTTTGGACAAGGGATCATAGTAGAGAACCACAGTTCCATCTCCTGTAACAATGGTTTGCACAACTTCTCTCTCGATACCACGGCAGAGCTCCAAAAACACCTGGCAACAACTCGTTGCTGCTTTTGGACTGAGGAAAGAAGTCTAGGCACCCATCTTACTCTAATCTTATTCGTGTTAAAATGTTAATGAATATTTGTGACTGTTGTTTTAGAAAGGCCCAACCTTGCTGCTATTTCTGTAACTTTGAGCCGCATGTCTTCAATAATTTCTCCTTCCACAAGGGCGATGTTTTAGGACTGAGCACCTCTAATGGCCGACCTGCACATTCGTCGTCTTCAATTATTTCTCGACCCATTCAAAAAAGTTTGGTCCATTCTTTTACGGTAGAATATGAGGGGGGGGGGCTTCCCCATGTACGCCGTCCAATCGCTGTTTAATTTCATTTGGAGCAAGTCCTCCTTTTGTGAAGAACTTAATAATAGCTCGAAACTCCATTTTGAACAGATCACAATCTTGTACTCATAGGCCTCTTTATGCAACTATATCTGATCAACGGAACACAGAGGAGGGGAAGTTACAGCTGCAATTATTTACTTAACGGATAAGGTATGACACCAGATAAGGGTTTTGTGAAGGTGATAATCCTTATTGGCGAGACAGTAAACTTATGGATCTATGTCTATCGAAGCTACATCAGCTGCGATCCAGAATTTCAGACCATATTTCTAAGGTTTTTTGGGCATAATTTGGTAAACCTGCACCTTATTTTACTTGGATGTAGTTGCTCATTATTAATGTTTTCCCCTGAAGGTAACAACGGAGACAGTTTTACGCAAATCTATTTGAAATTTCAGATACAAAAGTGAACTTATCTGTTGGCAATCTTTTAGCTTGGATTGATTTCTCATCAAATGGAGAAATCTGAGCAGCTCCTCAAATCTATCCTATGACATTGTGTCCTTGATGAATGTAGGTCCCCACTGACTGTCATGTACTGACATACCTTTCATACAGATTACTCTTCGGGTGTACATGATGGCGATTATTTTCGCCAGTTTCTCGAGTGAAATTGTTACTGGTGTTTCAATTTCATCTGAGCATTGGATTCCGTATACTTCTTTATGAGACGATGCATCGATTCATCAAAGAGTAGGAAAACACTGATGGGAAAGTCATCCAATCGCTGGAAAACATATGTAGTGGGGCTTCCTCGTTCCTTTAGGCCCTTCTTCATGACGAAGATGATGAATTGTTGATAACCTGCCATTCGGATCGTCTCTAACCACCATTTTCACTGTGGGGAATGTGATGGAGCTTGGCCCTGCTGAGATGACTGAGGCAATGGTTGAGGAAAATTAGCACTCGCAACCGCTTTAAATAAGAAAACCTTGCTAACATTTACATCACTGACTCTAGTTTTTGGCATAAATTCACCACTCGAGTCTGATCGGACAAATTATGATTCAACGTCGTAACGCCCGAAAAAGCGCGCAAAATATCGTCATCTGAAAGACCTCTCTGACAATACATGATTCAAGGCGACCATCTTGAACATATAACACTACCCAAATGAGAACGTAATATTTACAGATAAAATCTGATGCTATACGTACATTCCGGGTGCCTACAATGAAATCAACATTTCTCTCTACACATTATTGATTACTGTATTGTTGGTCATTTGTCGAAAGTTTTACTGTGCAGTTAAGATATAATTCCTCTCGTTGTTCTTGGTATAGGGCATCAAAATGAATGAAAAAATAAAATATTTTTATATTCAAATGTAACATCATATACAGCAGGAAAGTCCAATTAAAGTCACGATCTTTGGTGGAAAAGTGTGAATATCTAAGGAAACTGTTTAACAATAAATTAGGCACCTTTCATATTGCCCTTCCTCTGTTGTAGTGTTAAACAAGTGTACAACCCTTGTGTCTACCAAACCCGATTGCACATAACAATTATGCTTTGTACACATTTTTAGAAAAAGTAAAGTAACCCCTTCTACATTCTAATCAGATTGCCTACTCATTTCCGTGTGTTTACTTTCCAGATGCAAATAAGTCACTAAATTTTTAAGCCATTACCACACGTAGGAGATGGGTGTCAAGTACACATATCATAACTTCAAAAATATAAATCAAGTAAACTAAGACACATTAACAGAAATGAGAAAATGTAAATAACAAACTTAGCAGTTCCTCTCTCGAGGTTTGACTCAAATTATTCATAGTACTTGTCAGTTGATAAAGCTTGACCGAAGTCTAACGCGGCACCGCCTTATAATTTTTCATGCAATCTTTCTAATGAACTTAGAAGGAAGCTTGGGGACAGGTCACGAGTTTCATTATAAGCTCCCATGTTTTTCCTTTGCAAAGTAGCAAAAAAGTTTACAACTCTATGGCACATAAATTTGTTAAGAAAGTGTATTTTTGATATTATCTATGAAATTTTAATGAATAGCTTTGATTTATTTTGCTTTTAAGTTAATGCAGTAAAGTACGAATGTATTTCATAAGGTGTGGTGTGTGTTTTCTTCTTTGGTGACATATCTGATTTTGTATAAATATATTTGCAAACTACAGTGTTAAAGAAATGTAACTTATTTTTAGAGCGGAACCTGAAATGTTATTATTGACTAATATTTGATGTTTTCTTTTTTAACCCTTGAGTAACGCAGCTAATCTATGAGGCGTAGAGGAATATTAATGCTTTAATACACAACGTCAAACTAATTTCCAGAAAGTTATCTTCTCAGTATCTCTAAGTTGGTTTCACTTGGCATGCTATACCTGATATTTCAACAATAGCGCTTCCGGTCAGTAATGACACTTGAAAATAACCGTTACATATCGAGGCGTCTTGGAGCTCAAGTCCCAAGTGTTAGAAGAGAAAGACGAAAGTAGTGCATCTTCAACAGATATAAGTGGATTTATTTATTTATGGACGCTCTTTAATATCTCAGATATTCAGCGTCCCATTCAAACCAGGGCGTGAAACGGCCGACAAAATTTTCTCAGAGGCCTTTCTTTCAGGCTTGAGGTTTTCTGCGTGCCGTAAATGTACGACACGGGACCCACGGCTTTACTTCTCTTCTGAAGGAAGCCATACGTCTTAGGATTTTTACACCAGAAAAAATCCATCGGTTCTGGCCGGGTTTGAACCCGCGATCTTGGATTTAGGAGTAAATTAAGTGGGAAGGTAGTGGGTTCAATCCTTTAAGGCACATTTTTCTTTTTTTTTTTTTTTCGCTGTTAAAGGAGATTTGCCACATTACAATGATTTACTCGCTAACACAAAACCAAGCAAACAGTCGGCTATAAATGAATATTTACGAAATTTCTTTTTTTGCTGAAATTAAAGGAGATTGACCACTATTACAATGATTTTACTTTAACATAATAGCACGCAATCCCATATCAATTTATATTTACGAAAAGAAGTCAACAATACTAAAAAATCGTTCTCCTAAGTTAATCAAAGTGTTAACTGGAAATGTGGTTCGTCCTCAGTATTCATCTGAAAATAATCTGTAAGGGAAGGTAACAAATTAAATATAGTTTTAGAAACATTCAATATTAAAAGCTCCATTAACAAAAAGTAATAAAACTAAAGTGATGAGAGAAAAGTACAATAAAAGAATCAAAATGACAATAAATGGTCAGATAATAGAACAAGAGAATATTTTTAAATATCTTGGATGCAACCTATCAATCTATAGTTTGAACCAAGATTTAGCCAAAAATGTAATAAAATATAGGTAAAAATATATACATCAATAGACACTCGGAAAATTCAGTGGGGAAGGAGGTCAAAATCAGATTACACAATATTGTAGCGAAACTTGGTTAATGAGGAAAAATAAAAATGAAAGTTCAGAAATGTGATAAGGAGTATTTTGAAGAGATAAATTGAGAAATACAGCATAAGGATGGAACTGGACGTAGAAATAGTATGTACAAGAGATAGTTCACTACCAAAAGCACTGGCAAGAGCATATCAAACGGATGTCCCCTGACAGAATACCATAGTAAGCTTTTCTTTACAACCCAATGGAAAACGGGATACAGAACGGCCGATCAATTTAAAGAATAAATTACCTTGGCGCGGAATAGAATAAACCCAATCCTTAGAAGGGCAAAGAAGAAGAAGAAGAGGATTGAGGAAAACCTGGAGGAAACCTCAGTCAAGAAAGACGGGCTTGACAGAAATGGAAAACCAGATATTCCTCTCACGTGCTCATGCCTTAACGACCTCGGCCAGCCGCCACTGTGCCCTACAAGATACTACAAGATGGCACGGGTGTCATGAAAGTACACAAGAGTATAATTTGAAAATTGTACGGCAAACCATGTATAACATGACTATGTAGGTAAATGAAAAGGTATAGCCAAAACGCAATAATAGTAGTACCAGTAGTAGTATTCTTGCAAATCTGTCACAATAAAATACCACTAACACTATTACTACAACTATTACTGCTAGTACCACTACTGTTACAACTACTACTACTACTACTACTACTTCTACTACTACTATTGCTATCACTATTATTATTATTACTACTACTACCACCACTACTATTACTATTACTACTATTACTACCACTATTACTACTACTACTATTACTACTACCACCACCACTACTATTACTACTACTACTACTACTACTACTACTATTACTACCACTATTACTACTACTACTATTACTACTACTACTATTACTACTACTACCACCACTACTATTACTACTACTATTACTACTACTACCACCAATACTATTACTACTACTACTATTACTACCACTATTACTACTACTACTATTACTACACCTACTACTGCTATTACTACTACTACTTCTACTATTACTACTACTCTACTATTACTATCACTATTACTACTACTACTATTACTACTACTACCACCACTACTATTACTACTACTATTACTACTACTACCACCAATACTATTACTACTACTACTACTACTACTACTACTACTACTATTACTACCACTATTACTACTACTACTACTATTACTACACCTACTACCGCTATTACTACTACTACTTCTACTATTACTACTACTAATACTACTATTACTACTACTATTACTACTACTATTACTACTACTATTACTGCTACTATTACTACTACCACTATTACTACTACTATTACTACTACTACTACTACTACTACTACTACTACTACTACTATTACTACTACTACTACCCCCCACCCCCGTACTTCTTTCCCATAAAGCCGAATAGCCTTAATCATACAATTGTATATCCTCTCTAGTGACTTCAATGACCTAAACAGAAGTATTGAATTTACTGCAATACAACGACTGTCCTTCTACTACGTTACTGTAATGAATATTAATAGTACATAGTAACTGAAGCAATTGCCACTTTGGGGAAGCAGTGATAGTTCAGCTTCTACGGTTTAACAACTGATGGAGAGGCGGGACGTAACTCGTATATTGCTGTTCTTAAACGTTCAGGCTAGCTGATTATTGCTGTAATAATGAAACATAACGTTAGCAAATAAACACGGTATTGAGCTGATCCTCCGAAATGCGCCGCTCTGCTATCCTATCGCTTTATAGTTAATTCCATAAGCATTGCTTTATTAATAGGTCCGCAAAATCGCTACTTTGATCCGTAATGGAAATGAGTTCTGATAATAGTGTAACGGCTAATATGCTACAGTCACTTGTTCCATACCGATATTAAAAGATATTGTTGCTAGAGTGTCCTGGATTTAGGAAAATGTGATATAATCAAAGTCCGCCATATATTGGTTCAACAAGGAATGCTTCCACAAACATTTCTAATATGAAAAATCCCAGGCCACGGTCAGGGCTTGAAAATTAATCTTCTCTTTAGCATGCTGGCTCCAGTCTTTGAGGTAACATGCCTTTACTGGCTGCAAACAACTCACTCTCCTTTCAAACGCTTGTCTAAGAAAATCGACAATGATAAAATTCATTCTTTGATGATCTCTAAACAACCTTGTCACTGCCAGACGTGCTAGTAAATAAATCTGCTTGTTATGGACAAATATAATTTAATTAATCTTCGTGCAAGAAAATCTTATTTCCAAGAGAGTATTCAGCAAGAAAATCTGCAATTATATTACTAACTGAACAAATGAATCAAATTTTAAAAAAGTAAATAAAAAAAAAATATATGTACTAGTTTTAGGGTTAAGTGCTCTTGCTTGCACAGGGACAGGAGGGTTCTCCACTAAAGGAATTGGCGGAAGTTGTTATCTTATGGCCGGTAAAGAGTATTCTGTTAAAGGGCGGTCGGAATGAATGAACGATGTTTAACGCCCGTTTTTATTACAGAGGTACCACAGGCAGTGAACACTGATGATACACGAGATGAAATTATATATTGGGAAAGGATTTTTGTAAGGCAGGAAACGTTCCAAGTTTAGGGCACCTCCCCGGCATTTGCCATTTATGAGGACGGAGGAAAACCTGGAAAAAACGTCGGTCAGGAAGGACGGCCCTGGGGGGGGGGGGTTCGAACCCCAGACTTCCCGCTCACAAGCCCGCACCTTAACGTGGCGGGAGGGCGTTCGGAGGTAAACCATAATTCTTAAGCAACAGGTCATATGTTCCTACCATGGGTACCCTACATTTATCGCATTATTAACTATTGGTGCTTATAGTTTCCTGATAAAAAAAAAAAGCCCTTTAGGTATACGTCGTTTCTAGTCGTAATCATATTTGTCTCGTAGACTCAAGGTTGCGGGTTCAAACCCAGCCAGAGTCGACAGGGTCTTAGGGCGGAAAACTACTATATAATGGCCTCTCTCGGAAGGGAAATGAGCCGTTGGTCCCGTTTCGTACTGTTGCTGCACGCATAAAAGACCTCTGTGCGACATTTAAAAAATTTTAATGCCCCGTTTTGAACGGGGGACACTAATGATAAAAATGTTAATGAAAGTTCTTAAATACAAACAATAATTATTATTATACTAGCATAGACTTATGGAAGATAATACAGACTTCCATTATATGAAAGAAATATCCAAAATGACATCTTTATAAAAGATTAATTACTTCTGTTCTTTTATATGGCGTTCTTTTAAACTTTTCCCATTCTAAATAATTACCATTTTAAAATTAGTTTGTATACTTAGATTTTGTGACGATTATAAAAAATATACTAATACAGTAACATTGTTAACGTACAATGTATTGTAGAGTCACTGGCGACAACAGGTGTTTGGGACAGGTTGTATTAAAGTGCTCTAAAGAAAGAGTAGAAGAATAAATCAAAGAGATAGATAGTTATTGGTCTACGCATTATGCGTGACGGTTGCTTTGGTTTTTGTGACGACGGTCAGCGATGCAACATGTGGGATCCGCCCGCGAGATGCCTAGGAACCACGACGTCATTTGTAAGTAAGATTCTTTGTAATAATATGAAATAAATATGTAAATCAGGTATTTGTAACACCAATAGTATTATTTGTGGAAAGATCCTTTGACATTCCTTCCTTTGCTTCAAATGTTTAGCGTTTAATTTTATTTATAGGAACAGTGGTTGTAGCGGAAATCGCCCCTCCCTCAGACAAATGTAGGTTTTTGCCGTTTAGAAAACCTGGGAAAGTATTATGTTGTTTGGTGCGGGCAATTTAATTGGAATGATTTTTTTTTCTTTTTCCCCACTTTTGGTACATACATTTCTTTTACACTATTGACTGGAACGTGTTTGATTTTGTTCTCTCATATCTTTTGGTAAATCAGTTAGTTTAAAGGATTTTTAATTACAAGAACAATATGACATTTCTAAATCTATTACGAAACCACTCCCTCCCCGCCATGGCTGGTGTGTGCGTTCTTACTGTTTCTTTCTCTTGCTCATTTATCATTTCCTTTCTCGTTTCTTTGTTCTTGTTCTCGCTATGGCTGGCCTTTCTGTTTCTTTACTACGTCTTTTGTATTTTCTTTTGTTCGCTATACTTTCTTTCTTTTCATTTTCTGTGATGGTTATAAGTATTTTTTTTTTTTATTGATTACATTGAGATGAACAGACGCCCTAAAGTAATTCTGTTTTCTTTTCGCAGTCAGTTCTTACATTTCTTTTATTTCCGGAGAGTAGCGTGTATATTTTGATAAAAATCGTGACTAAACAGTCATGCTTTGTGATAATATTTCGTTGGTAATTTGATTTCGCTGCTACAGGCAGTTTGCACATTTTGGGTTATTCTGATTTATTATCATGAATAATTTATTACATTTCGATGGTAGTTGAGAAGCTACTGCGTTCAATTTTATCTCCCCCCTCCCCCTTTAATAGTACAGTTTCAGATATGTGCCTACGGGCTTGTGTTAACGACTTTTACGTCGTAATATGAGTGGCATTTGTTTAAGCAGTGATATTTTCCTCCTGAATCTTTCTTTTGTGATTTTTCATGTGTATTAATGATATTAAAATTTAAAGTAAAGTTCATTTCCAAGGTGGTGAGGTAATTTTGATAATTCTTCTCTAAATTTTCTAAATTGCTTCACAGTTAAATATTTATTTCATTTCTAAAAGAATGTCCATAAGATTTCTGATTTAAGGTTTAAGAAAGTGTTTTGTATGAGAAATGCTTAGTACAGTTTTACGTATCGTTTACATTGCATTAAAGGCGTATCTTTACCTCATCAGTAAAACGTTTGCTTTTACAGCGCTATAGGTTATAACATAACCTAAACAAATTAAAATAAAGGAAGGAAAAGGAATTTAAGCAAAGAAGTTGGGCATGTGTTAGCTGTTTGTACTTAAGCCCGATGAGAAAGGGAAAAGAAATGAGGGGAGGGAAGTGCCAGGTGTGGGAGGATGTATTGTCTCCAGAGAAAGCACCCCACCGCCTGCCCAGCCCCCTCCAACAAGCATTTCGAGTACTTCATAAGGACAGAAATCTTTTCCTAATTTCAAGTCAGTGTCACATGTAACAGTGAACTTGGTCTGTGATCTTTAGACCTTGTAACAAAACCAAATGAAATGTAAATATCCATCCTAGCATACTTGAAATTAGTCCCTGTACAAATTCACTTAACTGTTACTGGTGGTGTTCAGTGCGCTTGTGCCCGAGCGGCTAGCCAGACCCGAGCGATAGCAGAGAGAGCGGAACTTATCCACAAGCACTACTTTGTAAATGTAAATGGATAGGGACAGGTAAATCACTGCAAAGAGGGCATTATTATACGGGTGAAATATTGTAACGTTAGGAAATGTGCTCTTATTCTAATTCGCAACTAATTCATATATACACACATTAACCTAATTTGTTGGCTAACCTCGGGCAAATCCTAGAAACCGGTGGAACCCGTGGTTTTGCGAGTAATTCATCGTAATTATGCCAAACCATTATTAAGCATGTGAAATATTGTAAAGGTGGGAAATGTGCTCTTGTTCCAATTTGCAACTAATTCACACACACACACACACGCACACACACACACACACTAACCTAATCTGTCGGCTAACCTCGGGCAAACCCTGTAAACGGGTGAACGGAGTGGTTTAGCCAGTAAAACATTGTAACTGAAGCAAACTGCTCTAATTCCAACAATTCGCAACAATTCACATATACACACACTAACCTGATCTGTGGCTAACCTCGGGCAAACCCTGTAAACGGGTGGACCTAGTGGTTTAGCCAGTAAAACATTGTAACTGTGGCAAACGGCTCTAATTCCAACAATTCGCAACTAATTCAGCGTGTAAATCATTGTAATTGTGGTAAATCTTCTTTAACTACGGCAGGAAAAAAAAACATGAGTTGCTAGTATATGAACCCACTATCTTATCTTCACAAGTGCAGCATGACGCTCTAACCGCCTGTGCTATTCCACCGTTGATCCTGAAGCGTTATTATCTAGTTAATAGCTGTGCTAGTCCTCCAGTGCTCGGGCCCAAGAGCAGTTATGCAGAGCAACAGGTGAGTGAATTTGTACAGGGTCTAACGTCAAGTTCCTAGCATTTGCCTAAGCGACCATAGGAAAACCCAAGGTCTGGATGGCCGGTCCTAAAGGATCTGTCCCTCCCTAATGCGAGACCAAAATGTTACTGCTTAACCCATTCCCCTTGGTCTTTAGAACTATGTTGCTCTAATGTCAATCTGTTATGCGCCAATCATGTGCAAGCTTTGTTGTCAATTTTTTTTATCCAATGCCAGTTCATGATTTCTTAGGTAGCAAAGCATAGGGTGTCGCTACGTTTTTTTTAGTGGAGATGGTAGTGAAGATGATATGGTTATGCTGCATTGGGGGGGGGTGCTTAAGCCAGGGTCCCTAGGGATGAATGAAGTGAATTAATAATGGCGCAAATGAGCCTGAAATTCTTGGTGCCTTAGAGCTATCTGACATTCCCCTTCCCAGGCAGGATAAGGGAAAAAATGCGAAAGTCCTTACCCAGATAGCTCTTCTTGTCCAACATGAGCTGCACATATTTGCAGAATGTATTTTTATTTCTCTTACTAGTTTTGTTTGAAATTTTGAAATGCAATTTTAATTATTTGTCAGATTTTCAAAATATGGAGGTTATGAGAAGGTATCCTTTTTTAAATAGTGTTTAACGCCCGTTTTTACTACTGAGGCACCACAGGCGGTGGACACTGATGATACATGAGATGAAATTATCAATTGGGAAAGGATATTTTTAATTTAGGCATTTGCCATTTATGAGGACTGAGTAAAAACTGGAAAAAAAACTCAGTCAGGGAGGACGGTCCTGGCGGGATTATAACCCTCGAACTTCTGCTCACGTGCGTGCGCCTTAACGACCGTGGCGGTGTGAAAGAAACAATATAGAACACGATGGTGTCAACAATATTGACGACTTATGACCAACAAGTGTCTATGAGTTTGTTGTTAGTGTTGTTGCTTTTTTATTTGTTTATTTACGGACGCTCTTTAACATCTCAGGTCATCAGCCCATTTAATTCAGGGCGTGAAATGGCCGATAAATTTTGCTCAGAGGCCTCTTCTTTCAGGCTTGAGGTTCTTTTTCGTGCCGTAAATGTACGACATGGGACCCACGGCTTTACTTCCCTTCCGAAGGAAACATACTTAGGATTTTTACGCCCGAAAAAATCCAACAATCCTGGCCGGGTTTGAACTTGCGATCTTGGGTTTAGAAGGCAAGTATGGTTACGACTATACCACCAAGACCGACTGTTAGTATTGTGATTAAAAAACTGTATAATGTAAATGCATTATCAAAGGAATCTCAGAAGTACAGGCGCAAAGCGAAGTGATATTGTAATAAGTGTCTGTGTAAAGGTTGCAGGTAATTGAGCTAACTAACATACGATTAGAAGACTAGTGAAAGTAGGCTTTCATTATAAAATATCTATAGGAAGGATAATAATGATAATGCTCTTGTCAGATTCAATATGGTTCATATTTCGACCATGAAGGAATTCTTCAGTCTGTGTTGGGATATGGCAGATATAAAATATTAATCTTATGTATAAGTAAAAAAAAAAAAAAAAAAACAAGGCGACTGCCATTGAAGAAACAATGTACAAATACTTAGCTATACTCCCACAATTTAAAAAATTATATTAGAATAAGCAAAATCCATAAATTTTGTTGATTTGTTTTATTTACGGAAGCTCTTTAACATCACAGGTCATCAGCGTCTCATTCAATTCAGGGCATGAAACGGCCGACACATTTTGTTCAGAGGCCTCTTCTTTCAGACTTGAGGTTCTTTATCGTGCCGTAAATGTACGACACGGGACCCACGGCTTTACTTTCCCTCCGAAGGAAACCACACTTAGGCTTTTTACGCCCGAAAAAATCCATCGATCCTGGCCGGTGAACCCGCGATCTTGGCTTTAGAAGGCAAGTATGGTTACCACTACACTACCAGGACAGACAAAATCCATAAATGACGATTGATTAAAAACTATAAATATATTATATAAAAGGCAAATTGCGGGGCCAAGCCCATTTATATTTTTATTTAAAAGTAAATTAAAGCAAACAAATAAATCAATGAAATACATAAAATATAGTATGTATCACAAATTTGAAAAAGAGCAATTTTATGGACTATTAGAGAGGAAAAAAAGTTTTAATCTTTTCAACAGATTGAAATTATTTAATTTTGAAAAGTAATTTTATTTCAATTTTAATGTAAGGTATCTGAAATAGATTAATATGAAGCTGTAATTTGTCGAGTCATAATTATAATTAATCCTTTTTGAGATGTAATTTTTTCTATTTCATGGAGTATATTTAATTGTTTTCAGAGCTCTTTAATATAGAGAACTATGACCTCGTCTCAAGAACGCTTTTTTAAATGTACCTATACTTTAATTTTTCGCAAGCGAATAGAAACTTTGTTTGCATAGTCATTAAATAGTTGTATAAATTTAAACGAACATAACCTTTCAAAATATTAACATTTTTCTGTTCAGAAGCTTCTGTTTTCAATCTTGAGGTTCTTTTACGTGGCGTAAATCTATAATATGGGACCCAAGGCTTTATTTCTATTCCGAAGAAGTTCATACTTAGTATTTTAAAAATCCGTTGACCCCCGCAATCTTCGGTCTAAGAGGCAAATATGGTTACCACTACACGACAAAGACTGGCGTAGCTATGTTATGTGAGGATTATGATGGGACATTGATTAGCGCCTAATATAACAGCTGATTTAAAAACACCATTTCAATCATTTATCCGAACGATAAATTCCTATGCCAACATTTTAATGATAGGTGGCTCGTTCAATGGGAGTTTCCATAAAAGTTTATAAAATTTATAGAAACCCATGTAGTTCTCATTGTGAGAGTGCAACGTTTTTGAAGAAGTGTAGAGTGAAAGGCGCGTCTGTTATTTAGCGTGTTGCATAAATTCGAAAAAATAGGGGCAGGCGATTCACCTGTTATACAGAATGGAAAAAAGGTTAGATCGATAAGCTTTGAAAGCCTGCATAGGACATCAAACAAAACAATATAATTATAGTGCCATATTTTCCTAAGAGGTTTTGTTTATTGAGGCCACCCCAGTTTAAATAAAGTAAAATATCAATTGTCTTAGAGGTACAAAACATGTGCAGTTACTTTAGATTACTACATGGGTTCACAATTATCTCTTTGACTTCTATATCGTCAGAATAAGGACTGCCTTAAATGGTCAAGGACTGCAGGATTATCTTTAATGAATTCTGGTCCTGCAAGTTACTGGTCACCAGACCCTCTTGTGTTTTGATTGCCCCAGTAAATAACACGTAATCGGCACCATATAAAATAGTCAACAGGAGAAAAATCGGAAGTTCCGGGAAGAGAATTACTCACAGGACGACCTCTACCAATTCACTTGCTTCAAAAATGTTGGGTAGTACGTAGAAACTATGTTTGTTGCTCACTCCAAGTGTGTCAATAAGTAAATACTACATTGGGCTAAGACATAAGCACAACAAATTGTTAACTTTAAGCAGTGATTACATCTGAAAAGAACATACGTCATCTAACTGTTTGTAAAAATCTCATAAGAATATATGGTATTAGAAAAACGGAATGCTAATTTTGGTGTTCGGTGTAAACTTTAAATCTGGTTGGTTTAAAATTTTGCTCGCTTTGATAAAACATTATTTAATGTAGCACATCCTATCCGAAGATGCTCTCACCATATCAAAAATAATAATAATAATAATCTCACTCCGGCTATGAAATCTTCTGATTCAAATTAATTTGTATTATATAGTATGGGTGATTGGATGGTCAGAGGTGGAGAAGGATGCTTTCGGTATTTGAGCCGTGTTCATTGTGCCTACGTCCTCCGGAGAAATGGATGAGATGAGGGAGACACCAAGCGGCCAAAATTTACGGGCAATGACTGCGCGGACGCAAATGGGGTCCTAACATGTTTCATCGAGCCCCCTCCCGAGTTGTACGAGCCCTTCGAAAGGGTCGCTTCCATTCTAGATGCCGGAGCAGTTACCTTTTCAAAGCGCACCATGACATCGTGGCAGCTCACCTTATCCTAGTACTTTATATCTTGTAGTATAACCATTGGAATTAAATAATGTGAAATGGTACATCGGAATATTCGTGGAATTTACGATCCATTTGTTTAAGTGACTGACCTTATGCAAGTCCCAAGAGTTACTGCTGAACCACCCCGCTCAGTATTACCGAGGTATCAAGTAAATGATACCTACATACTGCCCAACTGTTGAGCATACAATTTTATTAAAAGAGTGTTAATAGAAAAAAAAATATTCCTTAAAATTCTTTTAGTAACATTTCATGCTCTTGTAAAATGCTGAAATGCTTCTATTTCACCTGATTTTATTTACGAGCAAGAATAAATGGAATAAAACAGTCCCATTATAATGCTGAAAGCTGTTATAGATTTTTGAGATATTTAATACTGAGAAATATGATAAGATAACAATAGAATAATTCTATTTCTCCCACACGGTTTATCAATTGATGGCTGGAACAAAAATATGTGTACTTTTTAGCCATTTTATGCACTGCTATTGGTCATCACAACTACATTCGCCTTCTTGGTCTCGTGGTCAGTGTTATTAGCTGATGTGTGGTACGTCCCTGGTTTGATTCTCGGTACCTGCTTAGACTATTTTTAATTTCTGGAGATTTGGAACGGCGTCCACCCAGCCCCATGTGGATAGTAGAACTGCCTAAGAGAGAGAGGGTATTCTTATTTCAAAGAGCCGCGCGAGGTGTCGATGTGCTGAATACATATACCCTGCTCTCCACACACGATGTCGCAAGGCGAAATTAGAGAACGCAGCGATCGCTAGGCAGGTGAGGGCAGTGGCATCAAGAGGAAGGAAGGTCTTCCCAAGTCCTACTAGTTTATATGTCCTTTCCCTTTCGTTTGTATTTTCCCTTCATACACCTACTTCTAACTGATACTTTGATTACAGTATCCAGTCTTTGAACAACACAACATTCACTGTTTGTATTCGAAATTAAGAGGTTTTTCTCTGACGAATTACTTCAAATGAGAGTGCCGAAGTATCTCAAGTCCACCGCTGGCGGAGTTTCTTGTTCGATTCCCGGTTAGGACAAATTGCTTATATAAAGTTTTATTTCTGAGTTACCCTTACCCTTAAAACATGAATATCCATTAATTTTAGATACCAAAGACTTCACCTTTGCAACATTGTATTAACTCCATTTATCATCGCGAAAACTTTCTAGTTGGCGGGTTATTAAATACAAAAAGCATTAAGCAGCCATATCCTTTCCATTCATATTTTTGGAACATTTAAAAACATTATTGTTTACAGTAAATAATTGTTAAACTATGTAAAACCTTCCTAATATTCACATAGTCATCAATGAAAATCATGGATTTATATATATATATATATATAAAAGAATTTTAAGAAATACACTATATATTTATAGATCTATTTGAATATTTCATTTTATTATTGAGAGCAGATTATTCTCCTCTTAAATAACATGAAAGAGATATAATTTAAAAGTAGTATATCATAGATTAGGTCATAAATTTATGGTATCAAATTACCTAAAGCTGAATTTAATATCACGCAAACAACTACAATCAATGGTTGATGGCCCATAAATAATGAGAAATAACAGTGTTGTATCAACGTGTTGTTGTTTGGTGGAAATAATGCACAATTAACATAATAATGAAAAATATGCTTCATTCCCAATTGGGCTGTCAGTCAGTTAAAGTGAGCCAAAGTTCATCGAAATGGCATCCCTTGCCAATGATAAAGTGCCGTATGGCATTCCCTGCTCCAACTTGTAACCATTAATTAGATAGAATAAATTTATGTGAATGAAAAATGAAGTATTTTTTAACATTCCTCAAAAGAAGCATTTTCTTCAAGGTAATGGATCAACTGGGAAGGGTTTTTCAATTCATGACAATTAACTATGTTTTGAAACATATATCCGAGTTATGCCCTGACACGTGTAAGTAATGTTTTATTGTGATAGTTGTTATGTACCATTTTATTATATCTCATAACATATATTGGGCAATAAAATCAAATAAATGTTTGAAAGGAATTTAAGGGGAAATGTTTACATGCTGTAGAATTTCTCCCATTAATCTCTGCATCAGGATATTGAGCCTGCTTAATTTCAGTTACCCATTATAGAGATACCAACGTTTAAACTCCAACCTTGACAGCTAACTCAATTTTTTTCATTAGTGAACATTATAATTTCTTAATGGAGGATTTTGTCAGTTTAACTGTTTAGACGTATCTTAAACCATTTGTATTTTTTAAATGCGGGTATGTGTTGTATGGATGTTTTCATATTTTTTCCCCTTCATTGTCTCTCAGAGAAATTCTGGTTCAGTTCACGATATTTTCTGTAAGTGAATTTGCATCATTGTATCTACCATGTTCCCGTATAGCAACATATTTGCTGATAAATGCTTTAACACTGAGTTTTTAATATAAATGTTACATAAGGAGCTCAAATGGCAATTGTTTCAAATATTGATGACTTTTGCTAAAGAAGAATAAACACCTGTTGTAGCGCAAAAATTGTATAATGAGTTACAATCTGTCAAAAATATAATTTAAAATTTCAAGAAATACTTTTTTTCGTCACTTAAATTTCTGAATGATTCAATGAATACAAAACATCATAATTTTATCATGGAAACATTAATTCTTGCGTTATGCTTTTATTCTGTTTCCTTATTACATTTTGGGCATAAGATAAACCGCCTCGGATGGCCGAAGTCGTTAAGGCGCGGACTCGTGAGCGGGAGGTCTGAGTTTCCAATTCCGCCTGAACCGTCCTCCCTGATTGAGGGTTTTTTCAGGTTTTCCTCAGTCCTCATGAATGGCAATGCTGGAAAGATACCCTAAACTTAGGCCTGGAATGTTTCCTTCCTTAAAAAAAATTACTTCTTTCCCAATATATCATTTCATTTCATGTATCATCAGTGTCCATCGCCTGTGGTGCCTCTGTAGCAAAATCGGCCATTAAACACCATTCATTTAACGTTTAAGATAAGGACAGTAAAATAAACCAACATATAAATTATTACTTCACATATGCCACATATATGATTCACCTTAGATAGATAATTGGCTTGCTCCACGTCAATGGTAATGATATATTTTACGAAATAAATTATAAAAAATAGTAACAGCTCTCCAGTTTTATTCAATCGAGTCATCAAAGCATTATCGCCATATTCAAATATATACTTTTACATTATTTTATTAATTTGTACCAACTGCTAAAATTTTTAATAATTATTTTAAAAAAATACATTCGAAATATTCTGGACGTAATCCATATCCAGAGGGATAGTTAAACTGTGCACGATCAAAACGGGAAGGCCCTCCCCTGACTGATTGAGATCAAGAAAATGCAGGATTGTGCCTTATGGTAAATATATAATAATTTTCTATAGAGTATATGTGTATTGTTGTGCAGGATAATTAAATATTCGAAGCACAGTTTTTTTTTTAGATACATTAGTTATAAGATCGGTATGCTATATTAATCTCTGTTTCAGAATTCTGCTTTATGTATAACTGCCGTATGTTTTGTACTCCTGAAAGTTATGTATCTATATTATTAATTATTAATTATTAATTCCAATCTATAAATATATAAGGAACTGAATTTGCACCCGAGCACCAGTTTTTTCGGTTGAAACTCTGTTATTAAAATATTTTCTCTTGTATGCACTTAAATAAACAAATATATTTCATATTCAGGCGCCAAAAAAATTAAATTAGATGAAATGATAGTTTTATCCAATTGTAAAGGGTTCTGTGTTTTTCTTTGCCTTTAAGGTTGTCTCTAAAAATTTACGTTCAGATCCGTCAAAGTATTTAGGATTCTATAAGGAAAATACCCAAGGCAGCCAGATATCCTAGTGAAGTATGCTGAAAAATTTTCCGAGCTTATGCGAGTTTGTTTCTAGAACACTAACACGTACCCCAAATATCTTTATTCCACGCCCAGGCAAATTTCAACGGACCTTGAATGTAGAACTTTTGGTTACTTTGCAGCAATTTTTCAAAATGGCAGTTTCATTTATTTAATCAAAGCGTCTAAGTTTATGTTAAAAGATTTTAACGCGATGCAAATTCTCTCTACGGTTATGCTCAAATACCTGGATTTGTTTTCAAGCAAATTCTTATTGGTAAATTCCAAAAAATTCTGAAATATTCAGATACCCATTTCTTCGGATTTGCGTCTTCCGGCAAGGGACGGACTTGCATATACGGTTGAGAAAATCCCGAATAAAACTTACTCATAGTTTTCCGGTGGTGATTCAGAATCTCAAACCTTTTATCGTTCTGGTGGCACACTATCCACGACCGAAATGTACGAAGTGGGCCACCAATTACTGAAAGCCTACATTTTTAACTTCTTCTCTGAAAGGGTAATAAATATTAGACACTGATACAAAATTATTGCAGAACTGTTCTACTTGTGTAGTCTTCTATGCTGGTGTACAATTTATTTAGCTTTTTTTTTTTTTTTTATTTTTTTAGAATGTACGCATTCGCACATATACTTACACAGTATACAATAAACAACGGCCATTAATTTCTTTTCTTTTTGGATCCATGAAATTGATTTACTGGCTCATTGTGTTTGGATAAACGTGTAATCAAGACATCAACTCATTTTAATTCATTTTTAACAGAGTATGCATTTTTCAAATTAGTAAATATATTAATAGCTTATGCATAAATATTACACTTTTATTTGCATCAATCCATTCATTATCTATAGAAGCGAAATTGTGTAGGAAATAATTTGAAATCAAAGTTTTAATATATTACTTGAAGAATAAAAAATGTTTAATAAATGCTGTTAAATCACATGTAAAGTAAATTATTCAAATAACTGATTGAACCTATTTGTAAATTATAGTAGTATCTGTGTATATTTCGAAATGTAAGCCTGCCATACGTTATGTACACCGAGGCAAAACTGTTACGCAGCTATCAATAACCATAAAATATATGCACGTGTTGTCTTTCCCTACATTTATAATAACTCCTTGAGGGAAGTTGGCCACATAATTGCCTAAGTTGATAGAAAAATCTGCAAAATAATTCAGCAATGACTTCTGAGATTCCTGTAATGTAAGCAACATTATTTAATTATTTTCCAATTTCTTTCTGGCAATCATCCATCTCTCGAAATCTCCTTACTTGGCTGCTGTGACATCATGGTTGTGACATCACCCTTATCCCTACAGTAAATTAGAGAAAGGTTTTATGAACAAAACGCGCACCATAAACGTCATCCTTTCTCACGCACACAAAAAAACAAACAAACAAAAACAAACCATGGAGAATTCGACGGCAGCAGCAGTAGCAGCAGCCTCAGCTCCAACAGTCTGTTAGTTAAAGCTGGGATAGCAGGCCGCATTTTGAGAGCTCAGGAGTATTGTTTCAATATTGCAGGTAAGCCGTAAAAGACTAAATTTGTGTTTCTCGTTGTAAATGAAGTTTTCAACTAGTGTAGGTTATTACCAGATATTAAAACAAATGCGAAATAAGTGAGCGCTAATACAGTTTACGTTTTCATTTGTGTTGTAATAAACATTAACACTACAAATCAAGTCACGTGTCTACTCTTCATACTTTAAAAGTGTTTTAAGGATTCCGTTTATAAATATAATTTAATTACACGATTCTTTGCTGGTAAAATTAAAAATACCCAGCACCAAAGCAGTGCCTTTAAATATCATTTTATTATACATATAGATTTGTTACTTTAATCAATCGATGACATATATGTGATTGTAAGAGGACCTTATTTAGGTGCTTAAAATAAAAGTAAAGCTTAAAAGCTCAAAGATGCATTTAAAGGGGAATAAAATGCTTTATTTTATTTAACTTTAAAATATAGAAGGACCCAAATTTCTCCAAATATTCTATATACTTCTTATCGAGAGCCGCGAATGTTGATTTAAATGGAACAACTTAAAGCTTTGACGATCGATTATTGACTTTTTATTTTGAAATTATCGTTCAACATCACATAATATCAATATTACATATTTAAAGCACTCAATTAACAATCTTCCTATTTAATGAATGAGCAATTTAACGCAATACGTGAAGACCTTTAATCTTATTTAAATTTGACAAAAGTTTTTGTTCGAATTTATGTTCTTTTGAACCCTTAACTTGATCAAGTAATGTCTACCTAATCTTGCCTACATTACATGAGTCTTAGAAGTCATTGCTCAATTATTTTGCAAAACTTTCCATCAACATAAGCAAATGTATGACCAACTTTCCTCAAGGAGTTATTATAAATGTAGCGGGGACAACATTAACAGTTTTGTTTCTGTACACTATTAGGGTTTTAAAAATGTATTGCTTAATTCCCCTTCCAGTAATTTTGTATTTAAATGTGTTACAGCCTCTATGAACGTGGTTTACGGAAAGGGATTTGTCATTTGTTGTAAACATATCTTAGATTTCATTCTCATATTTACAAAATCGCGCCCTGTTAGCTTGTATTTCCTTCTGCCCATTGTTTTAACAATTACAACACTTCCAACACACTCGTCTCAGTTTAGCATAATACATTATTGAGAATTTAAGATCAGTGAGGGGAATATTTATATAATCCGTACAATTTATGGTGCTTGATTCAAAATCCTTCCCAGTTCTGCGTCTTTTACCACAGCTGCATTTCAGGGTAATCCAAAATGTTATTCATCTATCTGAACGCTTTGTATTAATATATGCAACAAAGCTTATGTTATTAAAATACATATTCAAATTAGAAGAAAGAAAGCTATGAAATTTTATGTGATATGCAACGCAGTATTTCGAAACTAAAAGTTACAGTTTGAACTTACATAAATATTTGGAATAAATAATAGCAGAACATAATTATTTTCCTGAAAACCTACCTTCTAATTACGGAGTATGTGCGTTTATTCATAAGCTGATTTTATATATTTCAATATTTATGTAAAATAGAAAAATTTATGTAGGAATTTACGGATTAAATCACAGTTTAGTTATCAGTAGTATCTAGATAAAATTTTACAGGAATTCAAATAGACTGAAATTAAAATATAACCATCAAAAACATACGTTACAAGCAGTTTTATGACTGATAATGCTTGCATATAGTAATTTAAGCAGTCGTGTTTATCTATCTCTTTCTCTGTAGATATTTGGTTAGGTAAATTACACTGCACTTCAGTTTTTATCATTATAGAATGAAAACATTTATCATATTCATCTCCTTCTCCAAGTTATAGATTCTCAAGCCTATTACGACTCTTTTATTTGTTGTGTCTATCATTTTGCAGATAGACGGATGCTACTTTTACCAGTAGGTATATATTTCGCAACAATTTGGGTAGTCAACAATGTTTTCCTACATTGTAAAATTAAGCCGATATTGAGGAACTATATTTAATAAACCGCAAACTTCTAAGTGTTACTAGTTGTTTCGTTTCTAACTTGGTACAATCTGATTAGTCCAAGCACGTCTAGGAGAAATCGTATTTCTGCAACTTGAATCTTTCTATGTCGTAATCTAATTCCTACCGGCATAGATGCCTGTTGGAATTGACATAATTTTATACCTTTTAATCGGAGAATCTTATTTAGTCTTATTATGTAGCCTTCTTTTAATGATTCCACATAATGATGCTCTTGAATCTGACAATTTTATAGCAAATGCTACATGATACAGAAATTGAAATTATTTACTTGTTCAATTATATGCTTTCCACTTATAGCCTTTGATTTCAAGCCCCCTTTGCCTAAATATTCTGTAATTTTGGTTTTATGTTTGCAAATAAATTGATTCAATTTTTTTATTAGTGTTCAACGCCCGTTTTTACTACTGAGGCACCACAGGCGTTGACACTGATGATACATGAGATGAAAGATGACATTGGGAAAGGATTTTTTTTTTTGTTAAGGAAGGAAACGTTCCATGCCTAAGTTTAGGGTACCTCTCCGGCATTTTTCATTTATGAGGACTGAGGAAAACCTGGAAAAAACCTCAGTCAGGGAGGACGGTCTTGACGGGATTCGGACCCTAGACCTCCAGCTCACAAGACGGTGATCCTTTTGTAATTTTATATGGCTTAATTAAATAGCTTCTGTTATGCATAGTTATCACTATATAATGTCGCTTGGTCGTCAGAAAATGGAATATTTTAAAAGCACTTTCAATAATTCAAATTTTAAGTTATGTGTAAATATAAGTTACAAAGTGTAGGTGACACACAGCACCCTGTCTCACACCTTCATTTAGACAGTCATATTATATTTCACCTTATTTTATTTATAGAATAAAAACTAAAGTGTTTAGTAATACTTCTTAGTTTAATTTTTTCCCAAAGTTTGATTCTATTTACGTTTTCAGATAATTTATGAAAAGCAGGTGGAATTCTTTATTGAACTCTTTGCATTTGTTTAAAATTTTTTTCAGAAAATTACTGTATTTTCTCTTCCTAAAACCTTAATATCACTAGAAAATTAGTTTCTGTAATCATTTTAATCGTTTTGCTATTATTTTTGCGTACGATTGATCTAATAAACAGATATCTCTAGAGTTGTTACGTTTATTTTGATTTCCCTTTTCAAAATATAGGAATAAAGTTTGATACTCTCTATCTGAGTGCCATTAATGTCTGTGGTTTTCCTAAATTTAGATTTATCTAAAGTTACTTACAATTCTTTTAATTCGATGTTATCCCTTTATTAGTAAATCGTGTGTTTTATCGTGTTTCTTTTATTTGAAAGTTCTTGTTTTATCTATTCATTGTCCTTTAAAGTGTTGAATCTATTTTTTTTTTACCGGATATGACTTATATACATCTATATTGCTACTTTCCTGCTATGCTTGTTTTATATGTTTTTGTTTGTTTTCTCTATATATTATATTCAAATATCGGAACATATTTATTCCAACTTTCTTTATCTGCCACTCTTAATAAATATTAAAAACACTGTAACATAATAAGATCATTCTATTACATTATTTTTAGTTTTATTTGCTATAGCTCTTTGCAGTTTCGTTTGTAGCTATTTCAAGTATGCTCCTTTCATATTTTAAGTTTCATATATTAAGTCCTCTCTTACTTTTCATTTTAGTTCTCGTTTTCTGACATTAACTAGCAGCTTTTCCATAGTTTTTTAATGTTTTTCCATTTTTTTCCAATTTTAGATTTTCTTCAATTTAATTTATATGTAACGAAAGTATCTGTCAAAAAATTTTGTTGAATCGTTAATTTAATAGTTAGTTTCCAGCAATTCTGTGGACATTTATTCCTCACCCATCTCAATTTTACTTTTGCTAATGCTAAATAATGGTCAGATTATGAACTGCTTCTCTATATTACACCCGTATATATATAAAATAAATTGTACATTTTCTCATGGCCTAGAAAGTAACCATTGTACCATATTTAGGAATTAATTTAATTTTTTCAAACAAGGCTAAATACATCTGAATTATATTCCATTGGTACTCTTCCATAAATCTTAGTATACTTTTTTAATTCCATTTTTCCTTGATTGCGTTTTTCTGTTTCTGTAAGATGGTTATGTAAAAATGTTTGGTTGAGGGTTAATTTGAAGTTAACATACCTTATTGGTAAGACCACGTACATTCCATGTTGTTATTGTGAGTGTTGTGGATCTCCAAATCTCTTTGTTCTTGATCGTTTGCTTAGGTCATTGACATTGGTCAGTCCAGTTATTAAATCTTTGGAGTTTTTGGGAATTTTTTTATCCTCAAAGGTGTTATCAACACCAAGCAATGTTAGATTGATAGTAAATCGGCCACCTTCTGGTATATAAAAGTATATATATGGAAAATAATATTACACTATTAACAATGTAACTAAAATAATAATAACTAGAAAAGCAGAAAAGGACAAAAGAACTCAAGCAGTTTGAAATATAAATCTGTGATTTTATCTTAGTGTTTTATTCTTTTTTGGTTTTCTAGTTTTCTAGAGAGAGAGGGCGGAGGGAGAAGAAGAAGATTTACAAATAATGGAGTAATTAAAGCTTAAATTAAATTATTTACTAAATTGCATATAGTTGTTGTGTATTACATTTTTTAACTTAATTATTTCACTGTATACAGTTCCTTGGGGAGCGTTGCGTTGTTATAGTGAAATTAATATATTTTTTAAAAGTCTTTCACCTCATTCAATTGCATTTACAGACAGATCTTAAGAATAGGTTAATATCAATTAAGAATATTTTTCTCATTATTTCCTTAAAATATTCGCACAAAAACTGACACTATTATTCGATAAACTGAGTACGGAGTATTTAATTCTAGGGTTTTTGTTGGGACAAGTGCATGCGACTATCTTAAAACTTAAAAATGACCACACGCCGGTATAATATATACGCTTATTTTTTCCCGTGAATAATAAAATATAAATTCACTGTGCCTATCACGTCTTGAAGGGTTTAAGCGACGAAAAGCAGAGAATACATAAACAAGTAAATGAATTATCGTCAACGAAGATCTGCTCCAAGCTATCTACAGATCATTTGAACTACACTCGACAGGAACACAGTTGTAAGAATTCATGCCAATTTGGTTACATAAAATAATTATATTCGACAAATAAACACATTAAAAACTACCTATGCCCGAGAAGAGACTCGATCACGTGAACCTTGAACACTAAACGTTCCTTGCAAAATACATGATCTTGGCCGAAAATTCAACCGTAAATATATATAAATAAAAATAAAGTAACACTATTAACAATGTAACAAATTAACAGTAATTATAATAGTACAAATGGATAAAACACTAAGAAAAACTCACAGTTGAGATCGCTAAATTTTCGGACTCGTGGAGTCCTTCAATGGCATTTTAATGGCAAGAAGACAACTGAAGGTGATAAAAGTAAATATAGAGTATGAAAGGTAACGTTATGCATGGAAACAGATGGAACAAGAAATGAGAGTGTGGGAGGAAAAAAATTAAGATTTAAACCAGGTGGTATATGCGCTTTATGTAAAAATATAGCTGCCATTTCTCTATCTCTGAGTAAACTTTCAGAGCATTGTGTAGGTAACACACCAATAAGTGTTAGATTAAAAGCATCATCAAAATCCTTACAGTGAGATAAGGCATGTTGGACAACCGCCAAGGGCGACTTGGTTTTAACAGAAAAACGTCTATGATTGTTCATACGTAGCGAAACAGTAGAAATTAAACCAATATAAAATGCTTTGCAAAGCTTACAAGATAACATATATACGACGTTCTTGGAGGAACAGGTAGCAAATGAAGAAATGTTAAATTCTATGGATAAATTAGGGCTGTCGAATGAATGGCAAGGCATAATTAGCGCACAGATTTTACATTTAGGGCGTTGGCAAGGATATGAGCCAGCAAAGTGACGTGGTAAATTCGGAGGAGATAGTTTTCGGCGAGATATACTTTTAAGGTTAGGGGGTGTTCTATAAGTAAAATGGGGTACAAATTTAGAAAAATAATTTAAAGACGACTGCATTAATACAGTATCATGACATTCTTTCAAAATAGGTCTGATGCTTTCAATTCCAGGCACGTAAGTAGTAACAAGATTAATGAAGTTACTGTTAGAAGTTTTAGGTTTGCATTGGAGTTTTGTGCGCTGGGATTATACGGGATTTTAAAAGAGAGGAAGGATAATTTTGGTCTTGGAACTTTTGAGTTAGGTTTTTAATATACTTGACAAGAGATGAAAAGTTGTTACAAAGACGATGACCACCGATTGAAAGAGAAAAAGGAATAGATCTTTTGATCTATGGGATGACAGCTATCAAAATGAAGACACTGTTGTAAATTGGTAGGCTTAATGTGCACAGGCGTAAGAAAAGAGCCATTAGATAAAGAAATATCAATATATAGGAACTTAACAGCATTGGGAGAGACAGAAGTGAACTTAACTGAAAATTTGGAGTTAAGATTAGTAAGGAACTGATCGAGAGATTCTGAGCCATGAGTCCAAAGCACGAATATATCATCCAATATATTGCCCATAGAAGGACTCCACGAGTCCGAAATATAGCGATCTCAAGTGTGTTTTATCCTTTTGTACTATTATAATTACTGTTAACATACACACACACACACACACACACACACACACACACATATATATATATATATATATATATATATATATATATATATATAATGTGTAACTGATTATTTCTGTTTTGAGTTCCATTCCCAGCAAGACCGTCCTCCTGACTGAGGTTTTTTTTTTCCTAGGTTTCCCTCAGTCCTCATAAATGGCAAATTCCTGGATCCAAAATTTAGACCTAGAACACTTCCTTTCTTAAAAAAAATCCTTTCCCAATTTATCATTCACCTCATGTACCATCAGTGTCCACCGCCTGTGATGCCTCAGTAGTTAACAACTGATGAGTTGTGTCGCAATCTTAAGACGGTGATTTTTTACTGCAAGGAGATACATAATACTGCTATTTAAAGGTGAACAAAATCGTTGAAAATGTTGGAGATTAACTATTCAAAAGTGAGAAATAAACAATGAAAGTTACAGCCACATGATGTGTAAATATCGTTTTCTTGTAAATTTAAATAGAAAAATTAGGATGCATGACTTTCAGCTAATGCTGTTAGCGATTATCACCTCATCTTCGACCGCCACGGGTTATCGAGGTCGTTAAGGCGCGGACTCGTGAGCGGGAGGTCTGTGGTTCGAATCCCACCAGAACCGTCCTCCCTGACTAGGGTTTTTTCCAGGTTTTCCTCAGCCCTCATAACTGGCAAATGCGGCGGAGGCGCCCTAAACTTAGGGCTGGAACGCTTCCGTCCTTAAATATATATATATATATATTTAATTTTTACTTAACCCAATATATCATTTCATTTCATGCATCATCAATGTCCACTGCCTGTAGTGCCTCAGTAGTAAAAACGGGCGTTAAACACTACTAAAAAAAAAAAACATCCTGTTCAACAAGTCATCGTTATATTTTTATTACAGATCAACGACAATATGAACTTTAATGTCGCATTGTACCTTCGCTGTCTATCGTTTGCTATTAACTGTGATTTCAGGGACCGTAGTGAAAATAAAAACACATATGTTTCGGTGTACCCCACATTGTATATAGAGTGCATATATTCCCTAAATTGAAAAAAACAAGGTTTACAATAAAAGTTATTTTAAATATTAAGTTATAAACTAATGTGTCACATTTGTTAGATATGCTCATTAGAAATAGCTTTTATTTCGTTAAAGAAAATACAGCAAGTGTTTTTCTTCAAACCAATGAATAAATTCATCTTTCGATAAGGCTATGTTAAAATACTATAAAAACTTAAATAGATTTCAGTGATTCTATATCTTTATGTTTATGTGAGTATTAATACAACACAAGTTGTAATTAAGCTGAATTTGGAAAAATGTAATATTTACGCATGTATACATTAACTTTAGGCTCTCTTCCCTCAGAAACTTCTTTCCAGCACACGAACAGTTCGTTCTACAGGATACGGTTTACCACATAAATCCAAAAAATAATAATTAAACGTACAAAATTTATTGCATAACTAAGCTTTTCTTTTTCAATAATAATTACAGAATATTTGTAAGCAATAGAGCAATATCATTACGGAAAGGTGCATAATAAGATAAAATATAAACAGGTTTAAAGAATTTTAATGAAAGGTTAAGTAAAAAATATGGATACTAAGTAATTTAAAATGCAGTTGCTAAGAGCAAAAGATACAATAGCTATGCATAATTTGTCACATGTAATATAAATACTCCAATGTTTTATGCAAATAAATATTTAAAAAACAATTGGCAATAATTTATGAAAAATTATATGCATCAATCCACACATATCAAAACTAAAAAATGAGATAACATTTTTAATGTGTTTGAAAATTTGAGGGTGTGCATATATTTTTTCCTCAAATGTTCCATCAAAATAACCGTAATTTTAAAAATTACATAAAGAAAAAACATATCTTTGCGGTATTCAAAGAGAGAGATTAACAGTTTCGTTATTTTTACGTAATTTTCCTTTCATCCTAGGGTTAAAAATAATATTTTTATTTTTTGCATCGATACATTCATATTATTACATTTAACCTTGGTTTTACAGAACAGCCTTTTCTCCTTATACATCAAAATGGGCGTTTTATTTATATGTTTCTGTATATATTATGTCAATATTTCACTTAATCTTGTTTAATTAAACTTAAAAGTGAAAAGATATGTAAATGTCCGAGGTCGTTAAGGCATGGACTCGTAAGCAGGAGGTCTGAGGTTCGAATCCCAACAGGACCGTCATACCTGGCTGAGGGTCTTTTTCAGGTGTTTCTCAGTCTTCATAAATGGCAAATGCCGGAATGTGTCTTAAACTTAGGCCTGAAGCGTTTCCTTCCTTAAAAAAAAAATCCTTTCCCAAGTTATCATTTCATCTCATATATCATCCGTGTTCACCGCTTGTGATGCCTCAGTAGTAAAAACGGGCGTTAAACACTATTAAAAAAAAATATGTGTGAATTAAGATATTGACGCAGAAAACATGGTGCATTTATCATTTCATAAATATATATATATATATATATATATATATATATATATATATTATTTCAATGCTAGTATAGTCAAAAAGAAGTGGAACATATGTATAGGCTTTTATTTCGAAGAAATTGAACTTTTATACAATACTACTTTTAAAATAAAATAAGCCCCTTGGGCAGCGGCATGTTTCTGTTAGGGTCCATATAACTATTCAAAGTCCCGCGGTCCATTTCTGTTATTTTCCGCATAGCGCACGTTGCACTAGGCTTCATCTCTTCACCCAAACGATACCTTGCCTCTTGAGCAAAATTTTACTTTAGCAAATAGACGGTGTTCAGATGGAGCAAGGTCTGCAGAATACGCAGCATGAAAAAAAACTGCAAGTATATTATGCTTTGCGAGGAATTCGCTCAGCTGAAACTACTGGTGTGGTGTAGGGTTGTCGTGATGGAAAACTGGAATTTTTTTCTTATCATATCTGAGGACTTTTTCGCCGCACTGCATCACGAAAACGGCTAATAACGGCAAGCGTCTCCTTATTGATAGTCCAGCCTTTAGAAATGAATTGGAAATGTACCTGGCTGTACGCTATGCTAATCACAATCGATCGGTTTACAAATGTAGGAAATAGTAATCATACTATTCTTTTAAGTAAGTATTTTTAATTGCCCTGGATAGGGTAATAAACCAGGAAAGATAATAACTTTATTATTAATTGTTATATAAATTCACATATTATGTTATTGCAGTTCTTAAAAATCTCAGCACATTTTCCCTCATTAATTTTATTGCTTGTTCACAGTGCTATATCAATTTGTCAGTTGTACAACTTATTCTGGTTTTGTTACTTCTTTGTAGGCTTTTATTGAAATATCAAAGCAAACTTTAAATAAAAAATAGCACAATTCTTGGGGATATTTCATTAAGTGGTACTATTCCACTTATATGTTCCATATTTGTTTTATGAATATTCTGATGTGATGTAAATATATTGCATTTTGAAAAAAAAAATACATATTCTGTCTTTTTCTGTGATAGTTTAGAACTTTGAAGTGCTATTTAAAACCCTAGTGATATACTTTTGAGCACAACCTTTTTGTATGGTCGGTATCTCCGGAGATAGTTGGAAGAAAGAGCAATTAATATACTTGCGGGATGGTGCCGTATTGTTCTAATTTTCATAATAATAACAGGAAGTATTCGCAAATATGTTTACAATGGATGTTATGTATATTTGTTGCAATCAGAATACAATTAGAGGAATAAAATGTGTTTGGACAGTACTTCTTTCTTAAAATCATAGACCGCACTGCAGTTTATTACGGAAACTAAAATTATGCAGCATATACGGCTGTATGGAATGGTTGATTTATTCCGATTTATATTCGTGAATGTTAGATTCTCTCTTACCCTTAATCGAAAAATAGATTTAATCAACAAAACTTCTAGCGGAAATTTTTCTTGTAGAAAGATTCATAGTCTTTTTTTTTTTTTTTTTTTGAGTAGTGTTTAACGCCCGTTTTCACTACTGAGGCACCACAGGCGGTGGACACAGATGATACATGAGATGAAATGATAAATTGGGAAAGGATATTTTTTTTTTAAGGAAGGAAGCGTTCCAGGCCTAAGTTTAGGTACCTCCCCGGCATTTGCCAGTTATGAAGACTGAGGAAAACCTGGAAAAAACCCCAGTCAGGGAGGACGGTCCTGGCGGGATTCGAACCGCAGACCTCCCGCTCACGAGTCCGTGCCTTAACGACCTCGGCCACCCGTGGCGGTCAGATTCATAGTCTGAAATAAAGAAAACAATATATCGGATTTCAATTCCGATTTTAAATGATAAATGATTTGTATGGCATCATTTTTCATGAAAGCTCTCCTTAAAGTTTTGGAAAAGTTAGAATTTCCAAATCTCAGTTAACATTAAATATACATGATTGAAGGAAATCATATTTTTTTGGATAAAAGAGAAAAATTAAGTACTTCATTTATCTATTAACATTTCTGCATTCATACTTAAATATTATTAAATGGCATTAGTAAAAAGTAGTAGTAGTAATGGGCGTTTTATTGTACTAGTTTTAGAATACTTTCAAATAAACACAACTTCGTTTGGGCTTTATGGCCGTACATGCTAATGTCGTCCTTATAACAATCTAAAGGGCCACACACACACACACACACACACACACAAATTTACATGCATATACACAAATATACAAATACCTCGATATATTTACCTGTTCTATTAATAACTTCATATACAAACACATAAATACAAATGGACCCTTACTCTTGAGTCCCCCTTCCATTTACTCACCCCCCCCGTTCAACTCCCCCCACTTCCTTATAATCATTATCCTTCTTTGTCGGGTCTTCTCTAGAAATATGCCCAAATTATGTATTTTGCATGCACCAGCACTTCCCTGCAAATATTAAACCTCTATTAGTATTCAAAAATTGCGGCTATAAATGCTCATTTCTTGAAATCTCCGTTTCCCTGCATTCTGCCAAAATATACCTCCAGGTATCGCTTTCTCTACACAATAGGAAAACTCTTTCCCCAAGAGCATTAACTGTTTTGTTTCTAGAAAAAGTAATAAAAACAGGAAATGAATTGATCTGCTTGCAGTTAATTAAGTCTTAATGATTTATCAAATTGAAACGTTTATCACACGTTTGAAAAGTCACACATTCCATTATTCTGTAATAAGTTTTAGGGATGTTTTTACCGTTTAATATATTACTTTATTAAACATTTATATGCAATTACATACAAGATAAAATATAATTTTGAAGATTTTAAAGATTTCGTATAACATTGGTCTTCTTTCATTTATTTTTCTTCTTCTTTTCTTGTTTTAGTTCACAGCTCCGTTATAACATTTGTCCATTTTTAATTATCTATAAAATTTATGCAATATAACAAAACACGTAGCGTTCATGTTGTTATAGCTACAAAAGAGCAAAAGAAATTCTCCCACAATTAACATGAAAATTAGTCAAATATACAACACAAAAGAGAGTAACATATTGTTACTTTTAGCACAAATAAATTGGTTTGATGGTTAGAAATGAAACACTCAATCTTTTAATGGCAGAAGCCGTAGATACTTATGAAGATAGAACTATAGAAGTAGAGCCAACGAGCATAGATCTTGATTTATTCACATTAAAGATCGCTCCAGAATCTCTGCAATAATTATCCATACTCTCTTGAATATAAGGAAGAATAGAACCACGTGAGATCATCAAAGTGACATCATTAGAAAATGCTCTAATAAAAAAGTGACAATTAAAACGAAGGCACTGTTGTAATTATCTTAGGGGAGGTTCAATTGATAACACAAATGCATTGCCATCGGAAAGCCCTGTTTTACAGACGCCCTTGCAGGAAAGGAATTAGTGAAATAGCCGTCCACTAAACTTTTGGAGGTGGATGCTTTTAATATATGAGAGAGCCATATGTGTCAGGGAATACAAATTGTATCATAGTATATACATTTCACCCGGTCAAATGCACGGTCAAATTCCAAAAAGTAAAATATTGGCGTCCTTAAAGTCGCGAAGAGCACATAGCACAATATGTTTCCTCCACGTAGTATTGAGTGTTGTATTGGTGCAAGAATATCACCGAATTTCCCCGATTTTCCACTGTTAACAGAACCTACAGTACATGAGCCGCCTTAATAATTTTTACCCTTTAATTTCTCACCAATTACTGCTTATCCAATGGGTGTTTTACGTTTTACCACCTGTGTCCACAAGGAAGATTTATGATAATTTTATCTAGGGGGGAGGGATTTATAGTGCTTGATTAACAGACATATTATCTCCAATTACGTCTTTAGGAATATTAATAGTTTTCATTCTCTTTTTTTATTATTATTTGTATCATGTTTTTCTGCTTTATGCTTAAATTAAAATGTATGTTTTTGCTCTGCTTCAGTTAGTTGCACTAAAAGATGCACATATTTTACTTTTTCCTATAAATGGATTGTTGGATACATGCATTATTTATTTAATTTTATGATTGTTATTTCATGCATGCTATAATGTTTGTTTTTTATATTTTCCTTTAGATGAAGTCATATTTTGTATAGGCATATAACTTTACTTTTTATAAGTAACAACGTTTATTAAAATTGTATATTTTAACGCCTTAACGAACAATATGAATAATAATTTATATTATTATTACTATTATTAAATGAAAGGACGGGGAACAAACCTGCCTTTGGCAGTAAAGAACTTTCCTGTCAATTAAAAATGTATATTATAATCTAATGTGAACTAGAATGTAATATCGAATGTTCTTTATGCTCTGATAAGCTTTGAGAAGGATTGAAGCCGGTCATAGGGTGTGGAAGGTAAAACATAACAGGAACAACATATAGGAGTCAAATTATCTCATCGATTTTAGGATTTATTTAAATTTGGACAAGATTATTTATAAATTGTTAATTATAAAGCTTCAACCTTACCACAAAATACAATACATTGTGTCACATTACGTAAGTATTATGGTATTGAAAACCAAACATTTAAAACCAGGATCTTCTTATATGACTGAGGTTTTTTCCAGGTTTTCCTCATTCCTCATAAATGGAAAATGCCGAGGATGTACCTTAAACTTAGGCCTGGAACGTTTCCTTCCCTAAAAAAAAATCCTTCCCAATTTATCATTTCATCTCATGTATCATCATCAGTGTCCACCGCCTGTGGTGCCTCAGTAGTAAAAATGAACGTTAAACACTATTAAAAAAGTTAACGTAAATTTCCCTTTGCAAATATACATTTTTACTAGATATTAGAAGAAACACTACCCTTGAGTATGTCTTAAAATATCAATACGCTTATATCCGTTCGTAGCCTTGCACACCATCCTCCCCGACTTAGAATTTTCCAAGATTTCCACAGCTCTCATAAATGGAAAATTAGTGGAGGTACCCTAAACTTATGCTTGAAATGCTTCATTCGATAATTTTTCCCCTAACTTAGAGTTTCATTTCATGTATCAACAGTGTCCATTGCCTGTGATGCTCAGTGGTAAAAACGGGCATTAAACACTATTAAATATAGTCTTGCAGAATGTGAAAATGAGTTTTAATTTGTTACATTAAACAACCTACGTGAAGTACTTAGCATTATTTGTAGTTTTAAATCTGAAATGTACATCAAGCACTTGACACATCCCATGGTTTTCAAGATTTCAACTTTGTATATATTGCCATCAAGAATTTTTTACTGATTAAATAGAGTTTCATTGTGGTAAAAAGCTATTTATAAATATAATTTTCCTGGTTTTTACATATAGCAATAATTAAGTTAGGAGAGAAAACCTCTTATAGTGTCATATTAACTAAGTCATGGCTATTGACATTCAAATTTCAATTCAGTTGAAACTGGTTGATATGAAAATTTAGCTAATAACACTTTACACTGGTTTTAACTCAGAAATAAGAATTTGTTCATGCAATCAACATCAGTTCATGACTTTAATGAATATAATACTTTTAAAATGTATTTTCCAATCATAGCAAGTTAAATAGAATTGCATTATTGATCTGATATTGTCGGTCATGGTGGTGTAGTGGTAACCATACTTGCCTTCTAAACCCAAGATCACGGGTTCAAACCCGGCCAGAAACCATGAATTTTTTCGGGAGTAAAAACCCTAAGTATGGCTTCCTTCGGAAGGGAAGTAAAGCCGTGGGTCCCGTGCCGTACATTTACGGCACGATAAAAGAACCTCAAGCCTGAAAGAAGAGACCTCTGAGCAAAATTTGTCGGCCGTTTCACGCCCTGAATAGAATGGGGCCCCGATGACCTGTGATGTTAAAAAGCGTCCGTAAATAAATCAAATGAAAATAATCCGATGTGATATTAATGTTCTTTAACCAAATATTTTCAAGTAATTTGAAGAATGAATGGATGAATGAACGAATGGTGTTTAACGACCGTTTTTGCTACAGAGGCACCAGAGGCGATATAATTTGAAGATATATAAACTATGTGCACACTCTATATAAAATCAATGTAAAGTCTAAAATTACTGAAAGGTTATCTTTAATTTTTCTAATCAACATAAACCACTTGTTGCTATGAATAACTTAATTAACGTTCAAAAACAATTTTCTTGCTAATGACTATATCACTGCACTATGACCTAACATTTTAGTAAAATTTACACCATGTGTAAGTTCAAGAATTGTTTCTAAATTGTTGTTTAATTTGTTATCCCCTGATGTCGCTATAAAACGGTACTGCAGAGCCAAATATAAAGTTTAACATATTTTAACAGAACTTAATTCATGTATGTCGTTGCAAAATTTTAATAATGTAAATTTAGTTACTGTTAAGCAAGAAAATAAGTAATAATAATTAAATATCTATGTAATCGATGCAAACGTGTTTTGGCCAATGAAGGAGCTCTTTGGTATTTGATTGATCAATGAAAATTGAATCATAATGACACAACATAGCATGGTGCTGAAAAAAATAATAATATTTCTCCTGTATGATTTGTTGTACTCCATTTATTTTAGCTTAGATTTAATTACTGAACGAGAACATAAAATGTATGCAATTTCCTGTTTATTGCTGGCGGTTATTCATAACCACGAAGTAAAGACTTCACAACGATAATAATGTGCTTACTTATTGTTAAATTGTTAAAATAAAGAAATAATGCTATAATCTAAACTTTTCTATAATTTTTTTTCAAAGAAAGTTTCATTCCTGTTACCTCTGTTATATTCGAATATTTTCCTCGAACGTTTTAATATAATCTCGAAGTTAGATTATTTTTCTTTGAATTATTACAGAAAATAAATGCTCAGTTGTTTACAATAAAATTAAAAACCAAGTTCTTTCTTCTTAAATTATTTTTCTGAACAAAAAACTTAAACAGATATTGTTTGCCATAATTCCGTATTTAAATTCGTGCTCATTGTCATGAGACAATTACTTCCAGACCGAACGATCGTTAAGCTCAATGAAATTAACTGAAATCTATTTGTAGTCATAATTTAGAATGCAGTATTATTTATGATTTTATTTATAGAATAGGAACCATTAATGAAAATTACCACAACCTCAAATAAAGTCAGGAATGGAACAACAGCGTAACTGTAAACACGTTAATTTGAAATCTTAATAACAGCAAAATAGCAAGGAAACTAATAAGTGTACCATGGCTATTTTCTTCAGGGAGGGCAAGACTTTCTAACATTTTATCCTGGGCGTATTAGATGGCGAAAAGGCCTATATTAGTTTTGTAAACTTCAAAAATATTAGTTGGTTTTTGTAAGGACGAGTCTGCGAAAATGATAAATTTACAATGCAATGCTAAAGATAAAGTTATTTCCAGGACATTAATTTCCATTGTTACATTGCAGGGAATGCAGTCGATAGTTTACATGACATTTTACCTGGTGCAGATTTTGATTTTCGTAATATGTTGCTACTTCAGGTGAGAAAAATCAGAAATAATATTATACTTATAGTTTATATTTATGTATATTTAAATAATGGGTACTTATTAGTTTTAATTCAATGGTTATTAATTACAATAAGGGAATGTAGGGTAGAAAGAAGATGTCTAAGCTATATTCACATTTGTTGAATAGAATTTTGCATCTAAATACACCGCAGAGAAATACATTTTACGTATTATAAGACGTTTTAAATTATAAGTTTGTAAAACTACATAATACATACTAGAGTATTTTAATTATAACTTCATTTAACTGTTTTTTGGAGGAAACTAATTTAACTATGTGAAAATTTCAGCATCTTGTGATGTTAGAATATTTATAATGCATACAAATTAACTATTTAATTAATTAAAAGTAATTTTCAAGTTTGTGTTGACGATTCAATTTAGAATTTTAACGCTCTTCAATAAATCCATAAATTTCCAGATAACGTTCTGAAAAATATTTTGCTATCTAATTACAGCGGTCTGCAGATTAAGATCCTATGGAACATAACTACGGCCCTTAAAAAAATCTGGAAGATTACATGCCAGATTGTCAAAGTAAGTTTCATGTATTTTAAACAATGTTTCACCTACTGCCCTCTGCCTAAACTTAAAAATAGCAAATCTTTGTGAATGATTGATGGAAAAGTTAGTGGCAAAGACACATTACCAAATTATTAATTTTACTACATTATATACAATAATTGTAGAATTATTTTCTACACCCTGAAGTTAGTGTTCACAGATTTGAAAGAGCCGGTCCTGGTGGTGTAGTGGTAACCATACTTGCCTTCTAAACCCAAAATCGCGGGTTCAAACCAGGCCAGGATCGATGGTTCATTTCGGGGCGTAAAAATCCTAAGTATAGCTTCCTTCGGAAGGGAAGTAAAGCTGTGGGTCACGTGTCGTACATTTACTGCACGAAAAAGAACCTCAAGCCTGAAAAAAGAGGTCTCTGAGCAAAATTTGTGAGCCGTTTCACGCCCTGGTGACCTGAGATGTTAAAGAGCGCCCAGATCTGAAATTGTTTTCTTCGCCACTTATATATACATGTGCAGAAACAAGTAAACAGGTTATAAAATGTACTCTTGTAAACAATTCCTTTCCTTTCACTTAAGTAAATTGAAATGAAAATGCTCAAAATCAATTATAAAACCTGTATATTTGGGCATTTAGCTATTTTATTTGCATTTGCTTTGTGACTATTGTTGTTATTGTCTGTTAACGAAGATAATCTACGACTAACTCTTGTTATATTTTTTATCTTTGAATGTACAAATTTGGGATGTGTTTTTTGTGCTAAAGAGACTATTACAGAGAAAAACAAATAATTTTTCTGGCCTAGCTCATTATGAGCAGTTGAATGAATGTAGGAATCCTGAATAATGAACACCGTATTTTAATTTTATGCAAATTGGATTAAATGCATAAACTGCCTTCATCTCTGATAGTTAACAAGGTCTAGTTGCATCGATTTTGGAAACACAACCTTAAGAAACAAAGTGAAATTACTACTAACGTTGCCACTAATAATTACAGACTACATAACACCTGCCACATTAAGTCTAGAATTCAAGATCAATTTATAATTCATAGAGTATACATTGCTGTTTTTATACTACGGGGGAATTATTTGGTAGCTCCCTCTGTTTATCACGAGCAAGTTACCTGATGAGCGCATAATTGAACGTACGATTAAACTGAATAAACAGCAGTTTACTTACAGTTGCTTGGTCCCGCACACAGCTTCTCACAATATTCTGCACACGTGGCAGAGTGTGCCACAGCTCAGTTGATGTGAATTTAGTTGAGGTATAATGCCCATAAAACACAGGATGATTATAAAGTCTCGATTCATTTTTATGAAAAGCAGATATTAGATTCATACCAATACAGTGAACGTAAACCATAACACATAATCCATCTAAGTTTATTCCACGTGACAACCCGTACTTCTACATATATCTCTCAGCGATGCACTGTTTCACGAAACAAAAGCATTTCGAGATACGAAATTCCTGTCACTATGTGTTTGTGTGTGTGTGTGTGGTTTTTTTTTTTTTTTTTTTTTTTTTTTTTTTTTTTTTTTTTTTAATGCGAAGAAAAATGGTTCATACACTTTAGAATTTGTAATCCCCAACAAACGCGTTGACTTTTGGGCTGTTTCGTTCCCACTTGATAATCTCATTTGGCTGTTCATCTGTCCACACTCTGTAGTTGTGTCGGTTGACCATGCCACATGTATGGAAGGTGGCTTCATTGCTAAAGAGCACATCTTGCAACAAATTATCCTCTTCGACTGACTGCAACAGATCGGCATACATTACTTGGCGAGTCTTCCCTTTCCAGCTTATATTGCATTAATAGGTATTTTTGAAAAGTTATGGAGAATTTTACACACTGTCGGTTGGTACACACAAACACCAGATTTACTTTCCTGGTTGATGCCTTTGGGCTTCTGCTAATTCCATCCTCTAGCTCGCACCTGAGCCTACGAATTGCTGAACCAGTCTGATATTTGCCTTGCTGGGAATTGATTTATGGGATTTTCATTCAAAGTAGCTTGAACTTCCTTGTAAGTAAATCCGCTCAAACGCACACACCTCACAGTTATTCATTCTTCGGCAGATAGCATCTTTCAGATCATTTATAAATGAAGCACAAGAGCGGTTTTCTCAAAAATGAATGGAGATTTTATAATCACCCTGTATAGTGTCAGGAGCGTATCGTATAAGAGAAAACATTCGGCAAAATATTTCTGTTAGACTAATCTAAACAAGAAGCATAAACATACCGGTAGAGAAATTGCACATCAAAAGTTCTTCCCATTTAATACGTGCGTAATGTACTCACAAAATGAAAATTTGACGGGAGTTAAATAATAGTTTAATATGCACTGAAAATTATTGAATTTCATATTACCTTATTTGGATTGTAACATTAGAATGGAATATCAAAGAGTTCTGCTAGAATATCCATGAAACTTCTTAAATTAAAACCTGCAGAATATCCTTAGTGCAGCATTTACAAAAGTGTGGTTACGCCAGCAGACTTAATGCAAGCAATCGGATTTTAAATGGTGTTAATAGTGAGATATTCATCAGAAATTACTTTTTTCACATCTGGTTTTGTTTTACCTTCAAGGGCAAATAATATATGAGGGTTCATAAGTTTCCGGCCTAGACGATAAGGGTTGTCCTTCTTTATCTGGTGTCATACCTTATCTGTTAGGTTAAATATCTGTAACTTCCGCTCCTCTGTGTTCACTTGTTTAGATATAGTTGCATAAAGAAGGCTATGTATAGAAGATTGTGACATCTTCAAAATGGAGTATCCAAATGTTATTAAGTTCTTCATAAAAGAAGGACTTACTCCAAGTTAAATTAAACACCGATTGGACAGTGATTATGGGGAAGAATTCACCTCATATTCTACCGTAAAAGAATTAACCAAACGTTTTCTAATGAGTCGAGAAAGCATTGAAACGAAGAGCGTGCAGGTCACTCTTAAAAACATCGCTATTGTGGAAAGAGAAAGTATTGAAGGCCGGCGGCTCAAAGTTGGGCCTTCTAAAACTACAGTCCTTCAAATTATTCACGAATATTTAAACATGAATATGGTTAGAGCAAGATGGACCCCTTGACTTCTTTCCTCAGTCCAAAAGCAAAACGAGTCATTTTTGGAGTTCTGCCGTGGCAACGAGAGAGAAGTTCTGCAAACCATTTTTATAGGGGATGAAATTATGATCCTGTACTATGATCTCTTGTCCAAAAGAATATCAATGGAGTGGCGTAAACCTGGCGAAGCACCACCTTTAAAGGCCAAGGTCACGCAGTTAACCAAGAAGGTCTTGGCCACAATTTTTGGGACTGTGAAGGAATACTCTTCATTGACTTCAAGGAGACGAACACCACAGTAAATGGGCAGTATGCTGGCCTACTGCACAGACTACGTACTTCGGCGAGGAAAACTGAGTAATGGTGTGCGCCTTCTTCACGACAACGCGCCTGTGAACACAACTGTTTACAAAGGAAGCTGTGAAGAAATGTGGCCCAGGTCTAGCTCCCAGACTATTTCCTCTTTTCAAAACTCAAGAAAAACCTTCAAGAAAGTGACGAAGAAGTGATGTATGCTGTTTATGTCCATTTTGCAGACACGACTTCTGACTGTTTTTTTGGGGGGGGGGATTGAAATGTTAATTCAAAGCAGTGAGAAGTGTATTGCAATAAAGGGTAACCATATTGAAAATTGAAATATAGTTTTTGCCTTTGTCACACCTAGAAAATGGTTAGGCCGGAAACTTATGGACCTACTCTCGTAGGTCAATTTTTATACGGACATTTTCTCCCAAGACTGTGGGCAATCTCCGATGAATGTGATACATGTCGCCTCTTTTTCGTTACCTTGGTAACGTAAATCAAGTGGATGTAATCATTTATTTATTTTTATTTTCCTAAAATTTAAATTGTGATTCCGATATAATAGTAATAAAAAAATTAGTGCATAAATAAATATAATATATTCATCCAAATAACAAACATTTCAGATATACTGAATTTAACATAGTGTATTATAATATCATTAAAATTAACTATAAGCATTTTATGAAAGTGTTTTTTTTTTCAATTTATATTTTAATGTTTCAGATAATTCTCTTTTGTATTTACTCTATACAGTGCAGTAACCGAGTTAAACACTACCACGACCTGTAGTGCTGAGACCTAAGCTGTAGGTATGAAGCATGCATGTTCCTTTTCCAACTAATTCAATTTTAAGTTCGTTAATTATTCCTTTGATATTTTGAAATTTTAACTAATAAATTTCAAATTAACTTGTAAAATAGTTTCATTTGCTTATAAAACCACCTTTTACTACTTTAAGAATATACGAAAAAGCATTCATAAGTAGAGATGAAACATCGAAATTATAAATTATATAAAATGTTATGTGTATGAATCATGTATATTTTTTATGCTACAATTTACACACCATTATCTCAAATAATTGAATTTATGTAGCTGTGGGGTACAAAGTTTAAAAGCTCATTATATCTAATTTACAAAATATATGCTTTATACAAGCATACAAGTATTTATAATTATGAAATGCATTATTTAATATTGTTTCTATAAATATTCAAATGGCAAGACACTGGGATACACCTAATCTATTTTGAAATTTAGTACTTTACTTAGAAATTTATTTATTATCATTGCACAATATTTTCAAAGATATTTGAAAAAGTATGCTTTTTAATTTTAATTATAATTATTTTTTGTTTTGTTTTTGTTTACAGAGAAGAGCAGCTGCTTAATTGAATAAATATCTCCGAAACTATGAGATATGCATAAAGTTTGAAGACTGTGCATTTAATTAAATATTTTTATTTAAACTAATCTCAATATTTTTTAATTTCTTATTTACAAATGGCGAACTCAAATTAAATGAAAAAAAACTGTATTAGAAATTTTAGGCATGTTTTAGATAGTTCCTATAATACCAGATGGCATTTTATTATCATAAATAAAATATAAGAATTTCGTCGTTATTAATAAAAAATTGTAAAATTAAACCTTCACCTCATAGTTCCTTATATTTGTATAACCTTAATTCTTTTTTTATAATTTCTATATCAGTCATCATATTGTATGAGTGTGGTAGTTCTGTAAATATATACATTTTTTCACTTCTTAAACAAGGAAAAGGAATTTAATTAATTTATAGATAAATGTAGTCGTATGTGAGGTTATATTAAATTTCTTTTTCAGATTTTTTTTTTTTTTTAACTATTCGAATCAAAAACACATTAACAGAAGATACGGCCTTTAGTTGCTGAAAATGCAGAGGGGAGAATTCAGGGAATCAAGGAGGCAATTTTGTACATTGGTATACATATTATTATGCAAAATAATCGCTTTGTTGACATTTTTTCAGGAAATGTTGCAGGTTCAGTTACATAAAAAATTAGGGAAATATTTTTAACAGAATATATTTCTACTATTAATATAACATAAATTCGAAATTTTTATTCCTGCTTTTAGTGTGACCTTTTCGTAGTATAAAACGTTGTGTCTTTTTAATAATATGGCTTAAGTTATTTCACATATAATTCATTACTAATCTGGATATTTATATTTCGTACAGATTTTCATCACTGATGTTAAAATTCATCAATATATGTTTAATTTTAGTAAATTTGAAATAGGGGAATCCCAAATTCATATGTAAAATAAAGCTAACGTTAGATAGGAGTTTCTTCCAGATTAGGGAAATTTTGTTCCTGCATCACAGTGGTCACACACTTGAGGTCATAATTTCTAAATTTTAACTTTGTTTTTGTTATTTGGATTAAATTTATCACAAAAAATTATATATCAGTATTTTATCCCTCTCATGAAGTATGACTTAAAGTTAGAAGTAAACCAAATGCTCTAGACAATAGTGTAATAAAATATTTTTTTAAAAAATTGATAATCTAGAGGCAATAATGTTTGCATAAAATGAGAGAATATAATTTCTAACAAATGTTCACAAAATGTTAGTAGCGTCTATACATTTAGTACTATCATTATTTCTATAATTGCTCATTTTAATTTAAAAATTATATATATATATATATATATATATATATATATATATATGCATTTAAAAAGAACAGAACTTTATACTTCAGTTCTTAAGAATAAATAATTGCATTACTACAATAGCAATCCTTTTCACAAAACAACAGAAAATATAACTTAGTAACAAAAATTAAAAAAATAATAAAATGAATGTAATATACTAGTCAAGCTGATTTTAAAATTGCGATTAACTTTTTTCTTGAACTAACTTGTAAAAAGGTATACAGAAATTTAAATATAATAATTTTACTGCAGTAAAGAATTCATAAAGCATAAAAATGGTTATTGATTGTCCAAGTTTTTAAAACAGCTTTAAATTTACTTAAAATAACAGAGTGGACATTGTGGGATAATGCTGAACATATCTAAAATAGTTAAAAAAACAATTTTACGTTTTACTTGATCTGATATTAAGCCTTAATATGTTCCTAACATATGTATGGTTGCCAAATTGACACTGTTATTAGTGTAGGTTTGGTTTTACCATGACCAAACAATTAAAATGAGCGTTAAAATTCTTAGTTCAATAAAAAGGGACAGCAGTGAACATTGTATGGAGAATAAAATATGATGTGCCTTTTTCTGCTACAGTAAAACTTTACTGAGTTTGAATACGTTGCCCTAAGTGTGCAAAACCATAGGAAAATGTTATAGAAAAAATCATAAGAGTTTGTATCATAGTATCTGGACACAAGTCTTCTTAATGGGCTTATTAAGTAAATAAGACGAAGAAGCTTTGCACAGACTAGTTACTATAGTTTTCCCAAGTTAAATTGGAACCCAATGCAATTTCAAGTAATTTGGCATTTTGGCAGCTATTATTCGAAAGTTGTTTTAAAGTAAAAGGAATTAATTGTCAATATTCATCCGAAAACCATTAGCATCAAAACATTTAGAAGCGCCAGGAAGAATTCATAAATAGTCGTAGCAATTGCTCATCGTAGACATAATAGATTTGCCATCGGCAAATAAAATAGAATCGCAATTAAAATTGAAAGGTAAGTAAGTAATTAATCACTACTAAAATAATAAAATACCAAAAACGCAGCCCTAAGAGACACTAATATTTACATCAGCAACAGTAGAGCTTCCTCCATTTGCAACAGTTATTTGTCTAAAGGTAAGATTGTATTATTTTGAATTAATTAATCATAGACATAAATTTTAGAGCCGATGTTTGTATGGGGCACTCAGTCAAAAGCCTTGGACAAGTTATAATAGCCCAAGACTGCCCATCTAAACATATTTTATTAAGAAATACAAGTTGATATTATTTATTTTAATCATAGCATGTAGATTTAATTTAATTATTTATTTAACCTCTACAAAACTATTCAAAATATGTTACAATAAACATGACATTTCTAAATGTGCTACACATTAGAATTAATTTATAGGAATTACTTCAATCTTTGAATGAATGATCCCCTAGATCGATCTAGAGCTGCCCTGCTGAATGAATGCACTAGTTCTGTGTATCGTTCTCTCCCCAAAAACAAAGTCCAGTAGTAATATCAGGAGAACGAGCAGACAAATCCAACACGAACTTCTATCAATCAGAATATGTTCGGATTAGAGCACGATTCCTTCTTAAGGTGTTATGTATTGGCTGACATGACCATTCTGTTCCTCAACAATATGCCCTCCCAAAAACCAGAAAAATGTCATGAAGACCGACCATATAGTGTGTTATAGATATCATTTAAAAAATAAGGCAAAAAATTGTGCCCATTGACGTTGATGTCCCATATGTGGATTGTGCACAAACCAACGATGTTTAATCCTAATATTTACAGTTCCTAGTTTTAGATCGCTCAGTTATTCACTTTTTGAGTAGTGTTTAACGCCCATTTTTACTATTAGGCACCACAGGCGGTGACACTGATGATGCATGAGATGAAATGATAAATTGGGGAAAGGATTTTCTTTTTTTTTAACGACCTCAGCTACCTTTGGCGGTTTTCAGTTATTCATGGTATATGCATTTGGTTAGGCTTACACCGATAGTAGTGAAAAATAAATAAAATAAAGTGAATATTTACAGCCAAAAATGAAAAATTAAAAAAAAGTTAACTTCGTTTAATTCATGCCAAACTAGAAATAAATAAATAAATTTAATTAAATTCATGTCCAATTAATTTTACACATATTTATCATGCCAGTTAACTTCATTAAATAAATTTAACATAACCAAAACATGTAAATTTAGTTATATATATTAAAGGTAAAGAAATAAAGGTAGCCTATTGTGTAAGGACAAAGGACAAAGATCTAACAAGTACGAAAAACTCGCTTTATCCTAACGTGGTGAGCTACTCCACGCTAGTTTTTCGTGACTCCCGGATAGGAAACAGGACACAAGGCAGATCTAGAAAAAGATGGACACACCTCTTCAAGGAACATGCAGATCCAGATTGGTCAAGAGTATCAAGAAGAAGAGAAAAATGGAAATCTCTAGAGAAGCAACTAGTGCAGTGACAAATAACTACAGAACAAATCAGTCAGTGTCTTAGACAGCACACATATATGTATTCCTACTTAAGTACATATAACTAATTAAGCACATGTCCTTAAATAACTATATTTCAGATAACTTAAAACATGCCCAATTTAGTTAAACACGATGAATTAATAAAGTGCATGTCAACTAAAATTTTAACATATTAAATTATTAAATACCTTTCATTTGACTAAAAGTATGTCAACCTAGTTAAATATACGTCAACCCGATTAAAAATATATGAAGCTATTAAACACATGTAAACTCACTTTGACAAATGTTTACTTAATTAATTAGATTTCACCTAACTATAGACAAGTCAGTCTATTTAAATACACACCAACCTAGTTGAACACAAACCTCAACTTAATTTACACGTAATAACTTCGTTTAATAAACTTATAAAATTACTAGTTTTATTATCTACATTAATTGATAAAAATCTGCAAGCTTAGTAAGCATATGCAAGAAGTATTTAACAGACATTTTTCTTTAAAATCTTCCAAATCATACATCTGATTATTGCTGGTTGCGGATTCAAAGGTTGTACAGTGTGTAAAATAGCTTTTTATGAAATATAAATCATGTTTATGATCGAACTTTTCCGCTGGTAATGTTTATTTGTTTGCATTTATTTTTAAAAATGTTTAATTCCTATATTATCTACTTTTAATATTGAGTAGAAAATAAATTTATTGTTTAAAATGGAATTTTTTGCTTTTTGAGTGAAAAATTTACTTTTATTGTTTTATCAGGAATCATTAACGTTTAAGAGAATACAATTGCTTGCTTTTAATTTGTAATTTTCATAATTTTTAGTTGGTATTCATATAAAGAGCAATTAGCACTTATCTAGAGGGTAATTACAACATTCTTTTAGCCAATAATATTAAATTTTCATCATGTACAAATTGATTAAATTTAAGACACTAATCAAGGGTATATTATTAAAAGCTTCCTTTAAGGTGAACAATACTTGCAATGGAATTCAAGACCATAAGCATATTCAATTCACAAAAGTTTAAAACAACTTATGATCATTAATGATTTCCTACAAAATTCAATACGAACACAAATTAGGCCAACTAAAACATCTCTGAGCTTGAAATAGAAACTCCATACCTAACATTAACTCCTCTAAATCGGTTTCAAGAAAATTCAGTAATTTGTTACTGCAGCAACTCTGAGCTTCAAGCCGCATATGGGCAAGCATATTAAATACTTGATTTTTCTTATTAAATTTTCATATAAACTGAATATAAAATAATAATTTCATGAAATATCAACACGCAACAATTTATTTGCCGTTCCAGATAACTCTAGAAACAAGAAGCAAAGCATTATATTTTATCAGATGACAGTGTGCAGGTGTTTTTAGTCGAACTCAAAATTAATTGTTTTCCCTAGAAAGTATATATCCAAGAGATATGATATGTGCAACACATTTAACAACTCATTACCTTGACATATATTTAATATCCTTACAACTATTCGTATGAGCATAAATTTAAGTATCTGCTATTGGCAAGTAAAGGAAGCATTAAATTGGTATTTTTATTCTTATGATACTTGAAAAGTTTATTTGAAGACTCTTGGAGTGGACCTGGAGTTGAAGAGGGGTTGGTAAAGTCATTTTTCTTTTGTTTTTGCTTCCTAGCATGTATATTTTTTCCTTTAACTATAAGCGTTACCGGGAAAACCAGGCGCGCCATCCAAAACAGCCATATATGGTCATCGTCAGATCGTCATTCCATCAGCCAATGGGAACGTCTGCTAATGCGGTAACCATACCTCGGATCTTAACCAATCAAATGTTGAAACGTGGAAACTGAGACCTTCTAGAACAGTGTAGAACAGTAGAAACTTATTGCGAGACTTCTCTTGACTGTTAACAGTTGCAGAACAGCGCTTGAAGAGTCAGGATTGATTTTGGATCAGCGTTCAACAGGTTAGGTGCAAAGAACTTTGTCTCTTTCATAATATTAAGATATCACATCCATGCACAGGTGTGTGATTGCTTTCATTATGTGTCAACGAAGTAGGTTATAAATAAACGATATGCGTTTGAGCGGTTTTCACTAGGTCATTTATAAACTTATACTCATACGGAAACTGTCCAACGGTAGGCTTAGACCTGAAGAGTGAAATCATAGAAACTAATTTATTAATGCTTTTTATAGAGTTTTCATTTCAAAGTTTGGCAGTATGGATATTTAACATAAAATTAATTTAAACTAATTTAGACACTGAAGTTGAAAATTAATGTTGATTGAATTGCAGGTTTAACCCCCTCATCACCAGCTAGCTACACACCTTTTAAATTTTCAAATAATACTTCCACATTTTAATGTTTATATTTTAAAGCGAATGTAGACACTGTTATTACTTTGTTTTCTCTCGTTGCCAGGCATCCCGAACAATTGTTATTATCGTTTTAATTTGAACAGAATAAAAATATGTAAGTGAGGGGAAAATTTTGGGGGTTATATCGCAATTTTTGAGAGCATATTTTGAAAAATCTGACTAATCCGTTAATATTTTGTTATTTCTTGCAGGATATATACAATTTGAATGGATTTTGCCAAATCACAATAACTAATTAAATGTTAAATAGTTTTATAGTATTTATTATTCGTTATTAATATGTGATAACTATTCTATTCTCTTTTATAATTACGTATCTAAAGGTAAAGGGGTCATTTAAACCGTCAAGAGTGACTGCATATGAGGGTGTGAAACTTAAAATAAAGTAATATTATATATGTATATATGTATATATATGTATAGTGTAACTAAAGTAACAGTAACTAGACAAACAGAAAAGCACGAAAGACTAAGAAAAAGTCACAGATTAGTAATTGTTATGTTTTGAACTGCTAGACAAGTCTTCTTGTCATATAAGAACTGAAGCATTTCGAAATATAGTGATTACTAATCTGTGACTTTTCTTAGTGTTTTATCATGTTCTGTTTTTCTAGTTATTGTTATTTTAGTTACATTGTTAATAGTGTCACATTGTTTTTCATTTATATATAGGTACTTGTTCAAATAGAAAATATTTAAACTAATGCGCTTTCTCCATATTATAGTTTTTATGAGTTGGGAAATGAGTTTTATTTCAACCTTATTTTATGTTGACATGTGTTGACATGCTAAAACTAAATTAACAAACATTTGCATTTAATACTTACCATATTCAAATTTGAAGTTTTTAGATAATGAATATTCATAATATAATCTTACTCTGCATACTTTTTAAAAGATTTACAGAATTTTCTTGTTCTGAAAAAACAAGTCCCCAAAGTTATGGCAACAAGACTTCACCTAAAATAATATTTTTTTTTGTTCATAGTTCTCAAATATATTGCAAATTCTTTGACAATAATGCTAGTACTTTTTCAAAAGATTAGATAACAATATAAAACAATTTTCTTAATGTTTTAGTTGGTTTTTCTGCAGGATTTACTTAATTCTTAAAATACATTCCAGGTGCTGCAAGATGCCAGGAAAACTATACTTCCTACTGATGATTTTGTTTGCATGTGATGCAACCAGGTGAGGCAATTTATATTATAATATTTACATAGTCACTTCACTTGACATTTGTTGTTGCTAACAGCAAGTGAGGAAAAACAGGTTTCGTTCTTGCATTTTCATACACAGAAACTATCAAACTAAGGTACAAGAATAACGTATTTTTCTGTATTTTTGGAATTAAACAATTTATTTTCCATATATTACACCACTTGAATTGCTGCATAAGGTGTTACACATTATAGCCTATGGCATTATAGTATAGAGCAGAGGATGTCAAAAATGTATGCACACTTCAAGGAAAGAAAAAGCTGCGTTAGCATAAGAAAACTGAATTTTCACAAACACAAAATGATGAGTACTAATCATCTTAGACTTTTAAAGTTACAACAGTTGCTCAAAATGGCCACCATCGGCGTGGATACACTTCTGAGTACATTGAACTACTGATTGAGCAACGTTTGCGAAAGTGTCATTTGCGAATTGCAGCACATGCCGTTTAAATTTCTTCCCGAAGTGCTGCCAATGTAGCTGGTTTTCTACGGTATACAACATCCTTAAGAGTTTCCCATAGGTAGAAGTCCAACGGAGTTAGATGTGGAGAACGTGGTGGAGACTCAATCGGACCTTTTGGTCCTATCCAGTGCCTTGGAAGATTATCATCAAGCCGAGGATGTGGGGCTTGCTGTTCTGCGAGGCCTGTGAAAATCACATACGGTACCATGAGTCTCAAATTGTCTGGAATGCGTGCAATTGTTACTCGCGTTGGCGGTTCTGTTCTCTACACACGTCTCCGTTGTCTTTAAGCTTCAACAACATTCTTGGTTTTCCAATACCACTTCAAAATTGCTTTCGGCTGTTCAAACGATAATCTTGGCTCCATTTTGTTGTAGCAACGCTAACATAATGTGATGTAAATCACATCTGTTCACAGAACATCATACTACACATTACTGTTGTTTTTCTGTCCAACTTTGAAATATATTAAATACATAACTACTGTGAAAATGTGTATGCATTTTTGGCACCCTCAGTAAAATAACTAAGAGGAATGCAAAACGTTAAGCAAATATTTCATGTAGATAAAATTAAAAGGAAGGGCTGAATATTCGGAGATAAGCTAGAAACGTTCGTCTCTTTGCTTGCCTATGAACTAAAATGTGCATCTGTCTGAGTTATTTAATACATATAAAATAAAAATGAAACATTACGTAAAATTTGGAACACTGTAGCTAAAATAACAAGAACTAGAGAAACATAAATAGATAATGCACTTAAATAATCACACACACATTTCGCTACATTTCGAGCAGATTTGGGCAGAAGACAAATGAAGGTGTTTAAAGTAAATACTGAATCTCGAAAATAACATTATGTGTAGAAACAGATAAACAAGTAATAAGAGTAAAATATAGTTAGGAAAACAGGAAGATATATATATATATATATATATATATATATATATATATATTATACTACTCGAAAACATAAAATGAACAAAATAAATTAAAATACTAAAAATACCTTAATAAAGTGTGAGGAACATTAGAGGAACGTAAGATTTAAATCAGATGTTTTGCATGCCCTTTATGTAAAAATACAGGTGCTATCTCTCTTTATATATAAATGTTCACTTTTTTAACTATATACACTTTTTCATGTTTCATAATTACGGTAAAAATAATGCTATGAAATAAAATAAATAACATGCTTAATAAATTTTTTCTCTTGAACAATGCCCTGCAATAGGTGAAACACAATATAAATTTTATTTTCTAAAACATAAAATATATGTTATATAATAACTAATTGCAAGTAGTACTAAATTTAAATTATAGCTGTAATATTAAAAATGATTTTTGACAAAGCGTTTACTTTTTTATAATTTACTGTACACTCTCTGTTATTAATATGTTATGTACTTAAAAACATTCATTAAAAAATCATGTACTGCTGAAGGCAATTCCAGCTCACTAGGAAGAAACAATATAAAAATTTCTGAAGATAAAATATTGAAATCCATAATTGTTCCATAACAAACAACCTAATCATTGATGGCTTTTAAGGAATTTCTACTGTAAATGAGTATTGTCTTATATATTTAAATAAAAAAATGAATACATTCATTTATTACATTTATAAATAGCAGAATTATAGAAATACCAATTCTTTATGCTATTTATTCAGGCATATTCCCTTTTTATTTTAATTATTCCCAAATGTTTACCATTTCGACGTAATATTATATAATCGATGTAATGTAAATACATAAAATACTCAAATGCATTTGTCTTAAATATTGTATGTAACTTTACTTCTACTTACAGAGCTGAAGACAATGAAATGGACGATCTAACCAACAGGATTGTTGCAATAGTGCAATTAATTTCCACTATTTGCTGCGTCATTATGATTGTTATACTGGTAAGCTATAATACGTGTTTTTATTCATTTGTACTTTAGTATCACTCATCTATGCTTAAATGTCTTAATGTGTTAATTCAGCAATTTGTTATGTTCCCCGTAAATACTATATACTAAAATAGCAAATTTTTGTTTGGTTTCGATATAGCTGCGGCAACTAACCGCATTTCTCACCTATTTGAGTAACTTTAAAAAGAATATAAAATCCCAATTATGGCCTTATTAATTAATGAAATGAAATAAGTTATGCCAATACTGTGTGGTATGAGGGAAACAGATTACAGTTCTTGTTATTAAATATTTCAAAAGAGAAACAACCTTTTAAAATTATTATTATTATTATTATTATTATTATTATTATTATTATTATTATTATTATTATTATTATTGTTGTTGTTGTTGTTGTTGAGATTGAACCACAAATATTAATGGTATATTATTAATGCATGACCACTTATAGACAAAGTTATACTGTGTGCGTATTTTTAAAAATTTTCAAAAATATATTTATGAACTGATTTCCGATATCAATTTTACATTCACAAAAATAGAGGAACACAATAAAAGTTTCCAGTTACATTGTGTATTTCAAAAGAAGATGTGCATATGTTTCAATACAACAAAAACATGATACAATTGAAAAACAATTACAATGTACTAAACTAACATACACAATCAACAATAGACAAATGAAAGCTCCGTCGATTTTCATTGACTCTGAAATTTAATTTAAATGTAAATGTAACGCAAACGCTTTGTGAAAGTTATTAAGGGCTCTCTTAAATACAAATATAATTCTCAAGCACATATTAAATTAATATTTCAAATTTTCTTTCTTAATGGCGTAAAACAAATGCATGGTTATAAATAAAGTTTATATACTGAATTAATTTGTCCTTTTATTTAAAACAATACAGGAAAAATGAAACGTAAGAGCGCTTTATAAATTTCGGTTTTTAAGTATAAACTTACTCAAAATGTCTAATTTACCTAATTTTCGGAGACAATAATTTTTTATTTTATAATAACGTCATTTTTTATTTTATTTAAATAATATATGTTCTGAAGGTCCTGGGTTCGAATCTCGGATAGTTCAAGCTGTCTGAATAAGACATGTCACGGAGTTTATCCTTACATTGAGAAAACGATGGCAGAGAGCTTTAAATCGCCAAGCACTTCGATCATGACGTGACACGACAAGAGTGCGCCATCATTAATTCATTTCATTCATGAACACAGACTTACACCTATAGTATTCATGTCCTATCTGCAGAAGTCGCTGGAAAACCAATGCAGTCAGAGATAATAAATAAAAATTTATATATTGATATGTGTGTATATACTAATGAAAAGTATACATTCGTTCTTCGGAGTATTTTGTTCGATAATCATAATATCTTATGTTACATTTCATTATCAATGTTTGTGGATCATGGTGGTGTAGTGGTAACCATCCAAGAGCGTGGGCTGGCCAGGATGGGTGGATTTTTTCAGGTGTAAAAAGCCTAAGTATTTATTCCTTCGGAAGGGAAGTAAAGCCGTGGGTCCCGTATCGTACATTTATGGCACGACAAAAAACCTCAAGCGTGAAACAAAAGGCCTCTGAGCAAAATTTTGTCGATCGTTTCACGCCCCGATTTGAATGGGACGCTGATGACCTGAGATGTTACAGAGCGTCCGAAAATAAAACCAATCTCCGTCAATATCAATTTGATTGCTCAATTTTTTGTTTCTGTTTTTGCCTAAATATTTAGGCTATAGACTTAAGTTAAAATACTAATATACAAACTATCAACAGAAAAAAGAACAAATTTACCCTCTATTTTATGGTTATTTGCTAGATGCAGCTTAAAATGAGTCTTTTTAATAATAATTACACCTCTTTTAAAATAGTAGTTATAAACCTGACTCAATGGAAACAAAGTAATATAGTACTTAAGTATAATTAAAATTAACCTCTTTGCACTTTATTAACCGATTCATTCTTTTAAAAATTAGCAGCAGGTTTGAGTATTTTGAAGAATTGTTTTACGATTCAAAATTCTTTTTATTTACATTTAGTAGTCATTTATCATATTCATTCTGACTTTTCAGCTGTTTTGGGGTACCATGGCCTTAATCATACGATGCAGGAAGAGGACGAGGAGGATGAGGGGCATGCATAATCTAACTCCATACCAAAGCTTTACTCGAGACGGAGGCATCTTTTACATCTTCAAGGTGAAAAAGAAAAAAGTCTGCCAAAGCAAGGAACCAATGTATGAGACCATGTTTTAAATCTTGCAACATTCGGCACCTCATATGTAACCACCAAAGTTTAACTCTAAAGCTAAACGTGGTGAGGTGTAACGTTTAAGAAATAATTTGTTCCTATTCATTTAGCAAGTTTTATTGACATTAGTAATGGCATACGTAGTTAAGGAAAGACAGAGAGTATTTAACGTTCTGAAACACTTACTTGCAATAAATAGTCAAAGGTATTGCAAATTTTTATAATCACTAACCATATCCAAGATTTAAGGAACTTTTGAACTTTTTTAAAAATATATGATCTTTCAAAATTATGCTCTAAATTAAAAAAATTATATAATTTGGGAAAACCCATATTTATTTTAAACAATTAGTTGCTAAATTTTGTAGAGAGACGCTATCAGTAAAAAATGTAATGCTTAAAAATCATAAAATTAATAAAATATTCCCAAAATGTATAAAAGGCATCCTTTCCAATATTATTTCATCAGTACTTAGTCATTTATTTAAATTATGCCATATACAAAGCTAAATTTATTAATTCCATAAAACGTTAAAAAACCAATGCACTTTTAGAACGCTGTAGGAGTGAAAAACATTATCCCTATTTACATTAGAGGTAGATCTGATAATAAAAATGGATAAATATTTGTTGATGAAAGCAAAAACTATGGTATTTTGCCAAAATAGGTGATGGGCGTTAAATAATTTTTCTCTGCATTTCCTTAAATTACAGTGTCTCATAAGATGACAATATTGATGGTATTTCAGAAAAGATAATAAGTACATTATAATATGATACTTATCCAATCATGTTTGCATTTGTATGTTTCATGTTTCTGATCTGAATTAAATATTCATATATGGTCACATGTAGAAATTATTGTAGCAAGCAATCCTAATATTTCCCTAGTCTCCTTCCATCTTAGATTCTGGAAGTTAATTTTAATTTTTACAAGTATACGTAAGGACGGACAGACGCCCCAACGCGCTCACCCACATATATATACAAAGATGGGACAAAAAATGTCTCCCGGTATGAAAAAGAACTTTCTCAGGGTCTTGAACTCCATAACAGGAGAGGGAGCTCCGCTGCCTTTGGTATATTCTATCTGTAAACATTTTTTAGGGAATTATGCCTCACCTCTCCTATCAGAAGTGCTCCCACCGAGAACGTAGGCACAAATAACTAACCAGTGAGAGTCTGAAATACTAAAACATTTCCTCTAATCATATCAGTGCAATTCAACTCAACACATTTGCCATAATATTGACAATTATAGCAAATGTAACATTGTTTAAGTATACATATGTAATATAATTAGCAATTTATAATAATAAATATTATATATGTTACTTAATTAGCTGTTGTAGAGTATTTTTTTTTCCAAACTTTAAAATGCAGAAAATACAAAAAACTGCTTTAAACAAACAAAACTTTTAATTTAATTGAATAAATTGCTATTTTATAAAATTAAAAAAAAATACATTTATCTGATATATTACTTTTGAATAATATTTATAGTTAACTGGTTGATAATTTCCTTTTTATTTTTTAAGTATTTTATAATAAAAATAGAAAAGAAGCTATCTTCATAGTTCTAGTTCTCAATGCTAAAAAATTAGATTAAAATATACAAATCATTCAACCAAGAGTTTGTTTATATAACATAGCTGCCAACGTTAATAGGAGTTTACGAAAGACACTATCAGATTAGAAGGGCATACGTTTCCTGTAGAAAGAGAAAGAAACTAGTAATTGAAGTGTATCCCGTTCTTCTAACTTCTTTGCACCGAGGGAATATTATTCTTTTAACTGGTGCATAAAATTGCCTCACAAATGAGAAATGTTTTTGGAAAATATTACTTTAAATGTGTCGTATCACAAACAAATGGAAAATATAAACAAGTATTTTAAACCAATACATTTTCAAAACCTCCTGCTCCTCTTTCCCAAAAATTCCCTAGTAGTGTACAGCTGAGCTGATATCGACGCTTGGAGAGACTGAAGAAACAGTTAATTCCATATTTTGGTCAACAGGTGAGTATTTTTAAATTGTTTAAAGTATTCATATTGGCGTTTAAAGTAAATATCAGATTGTGGAACTTAGGCTCTTTAGGTCTAAAATGAGTCAATAATTTTAGCTTAATTTACCGTCTTCAGAAAACATTTTAAATTCTTTGTAACTTTATAAAGTTTGTAAGATCTGCAAGTAAACATTACTATATTATTTAATGTATTTAATTACAATAATTTTTGCAACTGTGCTTTATCTATTTAAAATAAACTATAAATACAGTTAAACACAATTTTGTATATTATAGCATCGTATATAATTGTATATAAAGAAAATATGGTTTTCTGCGCTTTGTTCAAATATGTAGTTTATTTTATTTATAGCCCAGGGTGGATTTCCATTATCATCAAACTTGAACTTTTTAAATAAATGAAATAACCTTTCTTTGATGTTTTGGAGTGTCCAACACAAAATATGCATTTAGTAAACATTTAATTAATACTATTTATTTTGCAATATCAGAAGAAAAATATCTTAGTTCTTTCAAGAAATCCTATTTACACTTATAAATGTAAACTTTTATCTTATGCTAAATACACCTTTACATTACAAAAGAAAAACATAATATTCATCAATATACTTATAGATCTTCCAACTAGCAGGAATATTAAAGTACTTTGCACAAGATCAAAACTTTGTAATTACAACTTTTTGTAGTCTGTAATATTTTCCTGTCTATAAATTGAGATGGAATATAAAGTAAACATGCTTGGATATTGTTAAAATATCTGTAAAGAAAGAAGAGTTAATGAGTTTATAAGGACAATTGAATTGCTTTTATTTTAATGATCAAGACCCCAGGATCTGAAGATCTATCGTTCCAGATGATCGTTGGCCCAATTAGTTCAACAGATTGTTATGCCTTAGGAAAATCCCTGAAAAACTTTAGCTGAATATAACCCTGGTACCGCTAGGCTAGGCTACGATTGAATGACTAAGCGACTATATGAATGTGTATTTCATATTAAAAATTGCAGTTCTAAAAAAAAATGTAATCCGTGACGCTCCAATTTTACATTATATTATCTCTTTATATATAGCTTCTTTCCTTCATTAAATATGGAATTCATTAATATATATTAGAAATCACATATAATAGCTCATCTGTATTAATGATGATAGTTTACTTTATGCTCAGCTTTGATCATTTTAATAGGGATAAAAGCTCTATGAAGAAGGTATTTGAAGTTAGCAGGGTATAATATTAAACAAGCCTAGAAAGGGTGCAAATCTGTCATTCTTTTAAGTTAAGAATTTAACAATATTTAACACAGCTATAATATATTTAAGTTGATTTATTCAGTTAACCATTAACATTGTTTTTAAATGTAATTACATTTTATATACCTCTAAGACAATAACTTCATGAAAGATAACTTTCCAGACAGGTGTAGTAAAATGCTCCACAAGTGATTGTTTTATCTGGAAAATATTAGGAACCCCATTTACTTTCGCACGACCACACCCGTGAATCCTGGCTGCCAGCTGTCTACCCATCTCATCTCTTCCTCGCAGAGGTGCTCTCACAGAGAGCGTAGGCATAAACGGCCAGCGGTGACCAAGGCTGAAGTACCGAAGCATCCTCTTCAGCCCCAAAGAATGTTCAATCTCATCCCAAATAATACTGAGCTGTATAATGATTTATAAGCAGAGTATATTGAAAATAGATAAGAGTCTGTTTAATGCATATTTCCTTTTATTGAACTAACACATTTGGTCATAAACGCTTTCAAAGGCCCTTGGAGAATATATTTCAGAAAAGTAATATTATACAATAACTATAGGGAGTTTAAATACCAGCACGATGCAATTTTTATGCCAAATCAATTTCATATTAAAAATGCTTAATGAAAATTTTCCATAGGTATCGCCACTATATACCCCATAACCCACGGAGGGAGTAATTTGTCGACTTTGTATAACTTACTCAAGCTCTAAAGGAATTAAATGTACCACCAGCTACTCGCAAAGACTTTACGCTAAGTTGAATAAACGAAACTACTATATACTGAGCGATGTATTGAATTATGCACCAACTTAAGGTGCATTTTCATGTTTTACCGTGTTTCCCGCCGTTGACTGGAACATAAGTCACTACTTATTAGTGTAAAAATGAATTGTGGATCAGTATCACATTTTTCATTGAAAAAATGCGTGCCTATTTATGATTCATACGTACAACTCAGAGTTTTGAAGAAATATTCTCGAGTGTAAAAGTTTCAGATCTTAAACAATGTAAAATCTTAATAATAATAATAATAATAATAATAATAATAATAATAATAATAATGTCTTTAATGAGTATTTAGGTTCGTGTTTTGAGTTCATCGTTCTTTTCCTTTTTGTTTTATAGCAGTTAGCATATATAAATGAAACTCTGTTGAGTTAGATTAAGTTTAGTGCAACCTACTAACATAAACTTTATTAGCTCTCTGATCTGATTAACTTTCTAATTCTATATTGAAATTTCATAATCTTACTATTGTAAGTATAATATTATAAAATTTGGAACTGCAGATGTTGCTTTCAACTTTTCAAAATTTTACTGCCATTATTTTTTTGGATTAAAATATTGAAATTGTTATATTATCAAATATTAGCCATTTTACTTTTGCTCCAAATACCTAGTACTATTTGATTAATGCAAAAGTAGCTAGCACCATTTGAGTTATTTATATTTAATTTTGGTAACCTTATTTTAGTATGAAGACGAAATTATGATTTAAATATTCTGTGCTTAAGTAAATGTTTACAGTGTTGATGTACAGTTTATATATATTTAATAAACATTTAACTAAATTTTATGAAAAGCTCTAACCTATGTGTTTAAAATGTACCAACTACGTTACTACCAATTTTGTTATTTAACAAAATTTCATTCTAGCTAATCCAATATCTTCTTGTTTTTAAAATAATTACATGAGTAATTACTATAATTATATTATGCTAATTATATAAGGGAGCTTTTTAATACTTTTAATCATTAGCGTCCCATTCAATTCAGGGCTGAAACGACCGATGAATTTTTCTCAGAAATCTGCCTCAAGTGATCCACTTCCCTTTCGAAGGAAGCCATAACTACCTGTTTGTGCATGTACTTCTAATAGCATATATTATTCTTGTTTAAGGTGCAAACAGGAAAACAAAAGTGTAAGGTTATATGAGACGAATTCTTTTTTTTAATTATTTGCATTGTTAAGTATATTTTCTTTTAATTATTTGAAACTGACAATGTTTTATGAGACAACACTTCAATAAAGTAAATATGTTTTTCTAAAAAAAAAAAAAAAAAAAAAAAAAAAAAAAAAAAAAAAATCACGCTAAATCAGTTAATATGATGGAAGTTTATTCTAGCGTCCTGTTTTCCTTTACTATATATAAAAAGAAGCCAATAACATTTCAAAACTTGAGAAGTACTATTATAAATTTATTATATCCACCCTCCAATTATCCAGTAGCACTCCGCCATTCTTCTGCGTCGAATTGTATGTTCCCAATTCGCGCACAATCACCCGTTTTCACCCCTTAACTTCCCATCATAATTTAAGCACCCAATCTAATAAAAATTCCTCTCTCCACGTCTTTATAGCAACTCTCTTACTTTTCTCCAACCTTCACAAATGTCCTCTCATCTCTAGAACTTTCATTTCAAGGGCAGCCGGTCCCAACGACTCTTTAGATTGTTGTTCTAGAAGATTTGTTATATTATTTGGAATAGCATTTATCAAATATTATACTCAAATTATTAATTTCGTTATCTTTATTGTATATGTATTGTATTAATCGTATGGAAATGTATCTGGTAAAGTGGAGGAGACAACTATACGGTCTTAACTTTGCCAGGTGAACTAAATATTATTATTATTTTTATTAGTGATTCATATAATTGACTTATGACAAACGCGGCGCAGCTGCGGGAACTGCGTAGGCCGATGAATCATTGGTCAAGGCCAGTCGGATTACATAAGTCTGAGTCAGCGAGCGAGGCAGCTATACTGAGTTTGAGTCCCAGACCACTCAGTCAATATCGTCTAAACAGTGAAAGAAACAGTAAGAGTTAAATTTTATACTATGAATATTAAATAATAAACACTAGGCTTAATTATTCCATTACACAACGAGTGTTTATGTACGATTCGTAATTGATAGCCCGTACGATCACCCGAATTATCGATCTGTGTTTTATTTTCCACGTGGAACTTTACTTTAGGCGAAATAATGGACAATATCCGTCAATAGGTTAGTTATTTCTCAAATGCATTTAAGAAGATTAATAGGTAATTTCATAAGCAGATGCCAGAAATATGTGGAAACGAAGAGAGATATTTCCAGCAGAATGAAATGGACAAATATAAAACTTTTTTAAGTTCATGACGTAAAATGTATTAGACGGATAATGTAGTGTTTCCATCAACAATTCATGTGTGGCCCAGCCCACTCTAGTGAAATCAGCTGACCGAGAACGGCTTATAGGTCGATGCAATCCGCGCCGCCGCTTCTATCATGAGATATGAAAGCGTTTTGGTCCTACGCGTTTTGTCTACAGACATGGAGTAGTGGCTCCGCATTGCGCTGCAAGTTTGAAAGTGTTATCGTTGCCTTATTGTGGGTTTCCTCGGGGTTACCGATAAAAAGGTTTCGGCTCTCGCCGTCTACTGTTGCTGCATGGGCATAGAAGGTAATCTAGCTTTCATCAGCTACCTATATACTCAGGGTTTCCACCGTTTTCGTTGTCTTCTTCACCCACCGTAAGAAGGACAAGAATATTACGCTTGATATGTAAAAACAAGAAGGAAAGTGAAGCAACAAGTGCATTTATTGACCTAATTTCTTTTTTACAAAGGAATTGCTTTTCTTCTCGGGAAGTGAATGCCCTTAACCCTTGGACTACTAGTTCATTAAATCGGCACGCCGGCAAGATATGTATCCTGATGACTGCGAGCTTCTGTGGCTTGAAAACAATCACTTCATTTTCTGATCCGCACGTCGCGGCAAGGCTTTGATATTTATTGATCTGTTGTCCGACTTTCTCCTAGGAATTTAAAACTTGACTCGATTACCGCTGGTCTATCACCCGAAAATTTAACCTTAGTATCTTGTGGCTCACGTGTTTCTTGTGTATTACGCTCCCAATAACGCCGACGATTCCTTATAAACTTGAATGAATAACTGCTTCGGACTGCTTGAGTAGAATGAATTTGAATGCACTGGAATCTGATGGAATGACTGAGAAACTACTTGAAAGATTGAAAAATGGGCGGTTTCACTCCTTAATATATGATCTCTTGGGGTGGTTCGCCACGTGCTTAACCTCGACACTCCGGGTTCCACATAAGTAAGTCCAGAAGTATCACCAGCTTCAAAAGTTTGAAATACTCGCTACTGATTGGCAGGCTCGTATCGTATGTTCTAGTGACGGCGTGGAAATTTAACCGCCCCACTGACACAAATGTTAAAACCATGCCTCTGGATGTCAGGAAAAACACATACTGTGTGCCGAGACTGTTCAGGTGTCCCCTTTAACTTTTACTCTTACATAACAAGAAAAACTGCAGACGTTACTTTTTGCATTTATTTTCCGATTCCAATACAAAAATGTAGTTTATCTTGGCTATGTGTAATTAAAGATGGTATTAGAAAGCCCTACTGCATAACTGCTATTTAAATAAAGCATTCTAATTCATTTCTGAAAGTAATAAAATCAATGTAATACTTATAGACATATAAACATAAAATTACTCTCGTGGCTCCGATTATAAATTCAACTAAGTTAATTAGATGGACTAATTGACAAAATTAATTTTTTCTAGATGAAAATGTTAACAAAAACTCTTCTGCTGGAGGATATTTATTTATATCACAAAAACCGTTATAACCCGCTTCCAGCTTACCAATGCAATATAGGGTAGCTTCTCATACCCTCTATGTTGCTTTAGTCATCCACCAATCGCCTAACCTAAAACAAACGTGTCCCTAATTGCAGAGTTTGGCCCCTGTTTGAATGTAACACTCCATTCCCGATCCAATTTTCAGCTCCGATTTTATTTCCAGCAAAACTTTTTTTCCTGCAAACTCCGAAAGAGTCAGCTGCCTATTAATGTTCCTCAGGTATTTCTTTATTTTCCTCCAAACTCCCCTCCTGTTTTTCCGCTCTGTGATGTAAATGTAACCCATTCCTATATTTTCCACACCATTTCTTAATTTTGAAACCAGGTCTTATTAACCTTTTTCTCAGCTGCTCCTGGTAGCAGTTCACCCTAATTACTGACTGACTGGCCTCCTTGAACAGTTAATAGCCACTACTTCACTGCTCGGATTCAGCATTCTATAATCTCACTATAGGCACCAAATTCCCTAAGGAAATTTACTGTACCCCTCTTACTCTTAAAATACCTTCCAGAAAACCGGTCCTCACCCTATTCAATTTCTCTGTTCGTTCTAAACCCCAAAGTTTTGCCTCAAAAGTCATTGTAGATCGTACAACTGCAGCATATACTGTATCTAATATCTACCGGCACATCTGGAATTTTGCTTCGTATACGGAGAGTTTCTGCGGCTTTGATATTCGCTCTAAGTTTCGACCCATCAATGCATTTCGCCCATCTTTTATTCATCAAGAGAGTCAGACCAAGGTACACGAAATTCTTCACGTTATCTAGTGTCTGTCCTGCTTAAGCTCATGTTTGTGCTTGCTATAACTAGTTCCGTTCTTGAAGGCCTTTATCTTCGTTTTACATGTATTCACCGTGAGTAATCAAGTATCACAGTATGTCAGTAATCTGTTTAGTCCATGCTGTAGACCGTCTAGTAGAAACAATGTCATGTCGTTCGCGAATTGCAGTCCTGAAATCTTCCACCGTATTTTCTTGTTGTAATGTCTCGACTATATCTTCAACATAAAGATTCAAGAGTACGGGTGAAAGAATGTAACCATGCCTTACATCTTGCCGATTAGAGAAACTCCCCAATATTCTGTTCATGTCATACTTAACGCAGAATTCCACCTTTCTGTATATCGCCATAGAGCTCAGCAGTCCCTTATTCGTAATTTGTGCCCATTAAAGAAATCATTTTTTTTTGAGATGGATAAAATCACAGTGCAATTTATCCTTTGTTTGCCGTTCGATTCGACCATTATCAATAGTGCAGTATCTCTCTATGAATTCCAACTGAAATTGTGAAATTTTGTAACATTCCATCCCCCACATTTTTATTATTTCTCACAAAGTTCTGCCATAAATTTTTCCCATAATCGGAAGCAGAGTGACCCCACTGTAGTTGACTAGAACTCCAGCCGAATCCTTCCCCTTATGCGCTATATCTTGGCTATAGGGTGGATGGTCGATCTCCTTCATACCACATTTCTTCACAGCTTCCTTTGCAACAAGAGCTGTCTGTGTGCACAGGCGCTTTGTCGTGAAGAAGGCACACACCACCACTCAGCTTTCATCACCTTTTCCCTTTGACGGAAGCATGTGGTATGTGCAGTCGGCCAGCATAGTACTACTCATTTACTGTAGTGTTCCTCTCCTTGAAGTTAATGAAGAGTATTCCTTCATAGTTCCAAAAGATTGTGTCATGCTCTTCTTGGTTGACTGACTGACCTTGGCCTTTACAGGCGGTGCTTCGCCAGGTTTATGCCACTCCATTGATTCTCTTTTGGACAAGGTGTCATAGTTTTATTCCCTGTAACAACGGTTTGCAGAACTTTTGTCTCTTTCGTTGCCATGGCAGAGCTACAAAAATGTCTGGCAAACCATTGTTGTTTTTGGGCTGAGGAAGGAAGGAAGTCTAGGCTCATTTTTTTACGTTAGAATACGAGGGAGATGCTTGCCCATATACACCGTTCAATAGCTGTTTAATTTCATCGCAGGAAATCCTTTTGTGAAGAACTTAATAACAACTCGATTCTACGTTTTGAACATATCACAATCTTCTACCCATAGCCTTCTTTATGCAGTTATATCTAAATAAGCTGCAATGCTTTACTTAACATATAAGGTATGTCACCAGATAAGGCTTTTGTGAATGCGATAATCCTTATCGGCGAGGCCGGAAACTTATGGATCTACCCTCGAATATCAGATGAATAAATCCAGAAGCCAAACAGACTGGGTATTCCCCTTTATTAAATATATTTATTAAGTATCAATGTGTTTAGAAATGGTGAACTTGTCGAATTCAAAACTACCAAAGCAGTTGGAAATGAGAATATTAGCACGTTTAACTAATAAACTCCTGTAGAAATCATGGGTATGGGTTATCATAAGCAGATTCTAGGATTCAGGTGAATTGACGGGGGGGGGGGGGACTACACCTGCCAAAACGTCGGCTGAGCTACATTAGAGCCGGCGGAAGGGGGGCAGCAAAATAAGAATAATTTATAAAACACTACAGTTACACTGTAATAAATTCTGCTTTATTAAATGTTGTATTTACATCATGCAAGGAAATGCTGGATCTGCCTTTTATTTCCTAAACGTCAATTGTCTTCTTATGAAATTACTTATTCTTTTAAATTATTTTAATTAAATTGATTTGTTGACGGATGTTATTCATTATTGGGTTTAAAATGTGCACTCTAGTAATTTATGAATCATATTTTCAGTTGCAACTCCATCACATTGGAATGTTTCTTCATGCAATCTTGTCAAGGCGAGCGGTCGGGGAACGGGCATACAAATAATAAACATTCATTGTGGATTAGAAGAGAATAATTAGGTATTGGCCATTTAATAATCTTAACAGACTTTACTGTAGATTTAGACACGTGCTGTTTTCTCACTGTTCAAATGAGTGGCTTGAAACTTATGGCCAACATAACAGTTCGTAAACTCCTCAAACTCCGACTGGCCTATATCAGATGATTGGATGATTCGATAATGAATTTTTGACAATATGGATGTATATTATGATCGTGCAATTATAGGCAGCTTTATCAACTGCCCATGTTAAATTATGTGTAACTTTAGTTTTGTATAAATATCTGCATTGTATAAATACAAACGAGTATATTATAATTGAAGTAACACCATTTTCCATATATTTTAGGAACTTTAGATGCACGAATAACAAAACATTAAAAAAATATATATATATTTAACTGTTTCAAACCATGAACTAATTTTTGGGATTTTTTTAATTTGCTTTTGAATGTGTTGGATTTTTCTGATTTTTTAATAATTTTCTAGCTTGAAATAGCTAGGTGCTAGGTTTGTTCCGTTTAAGCATTTATTGTGCCTACAATGCTATCGACAAAATATTTTACAAGCATTGAAGCTGAAGTGCATATATATGTATATATATTTGCATACACACATATACGCATGTGTGTGATTCTCAGTGATTAAGATTCATATTACATGACATTTATGCTAATATATTTGAAATATACACATTTAAAATAAATTAAAGAAGTTCATAAAACAAAAATATAGTTGGACTGCCCGAATTATTAGGTAATTAAATTTTAATGCATTTACCAAGTTTTTTCGTATAACTATTCTAAATACTTTCAGCACATTTAATTATAACTATTGCTGAGCTCTATCATTAGATATTAAGACAATAAATATGTCATGTATTAAATTATATCTCATTCGCAGCACTTCGGAACGCTGATTCTGATAGGAGATGGTATGAATTCAAAAATATTTGCCATGCATTCTCGGTTTGTCCAAGGAATACATCGGGTATATATATTTCTTCTTTTTTCTTTATCTTTGTTGTTAATGCAAAACCTGGCAAAATAATTACGTAAATTTCCCCATATAACTATTGCAAATCTTTTCAGCACATTTAATTGTTGATTTTAAGAGCTCTCCATTTGGAATCAAAAATCATATAAATGCACCAATGTATTAAAACTAAAATATATCTCATTCCTAAAACTTCGAAATATTAATCCTAATTAAAGTTTTAAGTCGGTGAGATAGTGAGTATTAAGAAGGATTAGCCGTACCTTCTAACTTTGCCTAGAGACTTAATCGGGGATGTGATTTTTTTTCCCCAGCCTAACGATATGCTCATAAAGCATTATGATTTTGTTAAGAATATCTTAACATTTGTAGTTGATAAAGAAAGCGTGTGTTATATTCTTATATCTTATATATATAATGTTAGTTAATAATCTCAGAAAACAATAAAAAGACTATACGCAGTCCCATATTTCTCTCGAAAGCAATGTTTAAATGTAATAAAATGAATTTAATCGCATGGAATTCCAGTACACAAAATTTTCTACCCACTCTGTTGTAGCCCCTTTTTCAAAATATAATCGTGTTGCTGCGCTAAACACAGAGTAAGTCAATATTTAAAAAGAAATCCGTTTTTAAAATTGCAAAGATCGTATAGACGAAGGCTGTATAAGCTGCAATCTGAAAGCTGGGTGGTTGGAACAGAAAAGCAGGTGGCAACAAGGAATGGCTGTTCCGTTCACAAGGCTGATACCCCAGATTGGCATCTTATTTTCTAGACGCATGTTTAAAGGAGAATATAATTAATGAAAAAAATTGGCCTATCGATTTAATCGTGAAAAAGGGCGTTTGCGTTTTATTAATTATTTTGGTTTTCTGTTGTATTCAAGAGATTTGAGAGTGCGTCATTATTAATGGAACAGCTCATCAATTTCAAAACCCAGGAGGCCCTAATATTTCTTTGTTAAACCCCGGAGGCACTTACGGGTGAATAATACATTCCAAAAAGATGAATCATTGTGCCAACTTCCCACCATATCAGCAAGTGAGAAAAGTTTTCAAGCGGCAACCCAATAACGCTATATATATATATATATATATATATGAGTCCAATGTACATATTTTTATTTGGAAAAATAAATTTCAGAATGCGATTGGTAGCCACTAGTGAAAAGCTGCAGTGTGTTCAATATTGTTGCAATAGATTGGAACAATTCTGTTACAAAATATGCACTAGAGAATTGTTTTTTAATGCATACATCTGTAGTTACTTTAATTCTTGATTAAGCTATTAAAACGTTCTATATAGCATTGAAATTAATCCGAGGCTTAATTTTGTTTTTAATTTTCCTCAAGCAAAGTACTTAAATACTTTTTATGTATTAAAATAAATTATATATTTTAAAGTATACCCAAAGCTATAGTTTTGAGTAAATGGAAAAGTTAATTTTATTTTATGGATAAATAAGGTTTTGTTTATATGTATCATGGGCAACTTTTTCTTTCATGTAATCGGTGACTTTTAGGCGTAAGGAGACTTTTTGTGAGCCGAGCTCTTATAACTGCAGAGACGAGACATTTTTAAATAGTTTTTTACTCGCGTTTTTGCTACTGAGGCACCACAGGCAGTAGACACTGATGATATGTGAGATGAAATGATATATTGAGAAAGGATTTGTTTTTAAGAAAGAAAGGAAATGTTCCTGGCCTAAGTTTAGGGCACCTCCCCGGCATTTGCCATTTATGAGAACTAAGGAAAACCTGCAAAAAAACCTCATTCAGGGGGAAGTCCTGGCGTAATTCGAACAACAGACATCCCGCTCACGAGTCTGCGCCTTAACGACCACGGCTATTCGTGGTGGTGAGAGAACAGAGACATGTGGATTTTGTAACATTTTTATTTATTCTCTGTTATTTGTAGTAAATGCCGGACAATTAAGATGATTTCACTTCTTGTTTCAATTTAGCAAAATAAACAAATGTAGGTACGTTAAAATTTTATGCACAATAATAGTATTCCATACTGCTAACGACATTTTGGGAATAGATCATAAATGTTTAACTTATGCCATTATCATTTCAGTTTTATTAAGAATGTGATAATTATTTGAATGCTTGGAGAATATTAAATAGTGCAATCTGTGCGGTAAATGGTGTAGACCAAATGAATTTGATTTAATGAAATAAATGCAATTAATAATGTAAAATTAAATATCTCTGATAGCTGCTCATTATTTTAATACAGCTTAAGGCATATACTACTTTATAAGCGAATCAATATGTTTAATACCTTATATTTTAGACGATAGTAATTTCATTTTCATTGAATATATTAATTGCTAAATTGTAGCAATTTTTCAAAAAACATATCATAATTGGAATTAAAATATTTATTTAGTAGTGTAGATCAACATTTCCAGTACAGTGAAGGATTAATATCGCGTTTGTAATGCTAACATATCGCTCACAATGGAAAAATTAATTTAATTGACAACAGGAATGATTAAATACTGGATCCTTTTTAGGGTTTGTTATACATCAAAGTTTAGCTTTAATTTTGAGTAGCGTTATACGCCCGTTTGTAACACTGAGGCACCCCAGACGGTAGAACTGATGATACATGATATGAAATGATAAATTGGGAAAGGATATTTTTTAAGGAATGAAGCGTTCCAGGCCTAAGTTTAGGGTACTTCCCGGCATTTGCCATTTGTGAGGACTGAGGAAAACCTGAAAAAAAACCGCAATCAGGGAGGACATTTCTGGTGGGATTCGAACTCCATATCTTTCGCTCACAAGTCCGCGCCTTAATGACCTCGGCCAACCGTGGCAGTTGTTTTGCTTTAAGAAATAAAAAATTTGTAAAACAATACAATAATTGTGCGCATATTTTCAATTTATAACATTTTCTTAAATATCGGAATAGCCATTTTAATTTCGAATTATTATTATTATTATTATTATTATTATTATTATTATTATTATTATTAAGAAGTTTATGTTAGTCATTTAATAGTTCAATGTTTTTTTACCGTAGGCACTATATTACTGCAATTGATAGAGGAGACTATTTAAGAGTATGCTCAGTTAAAAATGATTTTTTGAACGAAAATTTGGTAGTTAATTGTAGTTTTCAAATTGAGTTAAACCTAATAACCAATGTCGATGCACTATAATTTACTTTTGTAACAAAGAAAAAGTTCATAACTTTCCCGAGAATTGAAATTGAAATTGTAATTATTAACCCTACTAGTGCATCAATGTCAATTACAATGTAGACCATTATTTCAGATTAGTAAAACCATGGATAAAATATAAAAGATAATGATGCAATGGCGATAACCTTGTCAATTCCTTTCAACTGCTATATTATGTATTTACCCCATGAACATTAAACTATCATTCGCAGCAGTATTGTTTGTTATTAGATACTTTTGTTTACGTGTAACAAAACAACAGGGTTAATCCTATGGAATTAAATGTGCAAATATTTTTATAAATAGCATTATTATATCTGAAATATAGCGTTCAGATGTTTTCGTGTTCACTGATTAAATATATGCCCTTAGGAAGCAATAATGCCTCACAAAAATAACGGTTCAACATTTTGATCATTTTATAATGGCACTTAACACGTTTAATATATATTATAAGCAGGGTGTACAGAATAAATATATTTAAGGTCTTTTAATAGAAGTACAACTTCATGCTAAATTAATTTTTTTTTTTTTTCAGTTACAGAACACAAAATGCAGAACCTCATGGCAACTTCCCGGTTGTTGCTCAAATAACTGACTGCAACTATTGTTGTTCTGATGGATTGAGAGTACTTACTTATATTCTGCTGCTGCTTTTAGTGGTAAGTTCTAGAATGCAATTCTTTTCTGCAGGGTAATTTTTAATTTCATTTATTTCCTTTTAAATATTTAAACCTCAATATTTTCTGGCAGAAGAAGGGCAAATAGAGTAACCAAAATTCAATCCCTTGAATATTTTTGTGCATAATGTTTATATTTAATTCAAATATACATGGAACGGTTTTTAGGGGTTCCACAGTTGTTCGTTAATTTGCAGTAGGGTTAGTATAGTTGTTCCAATGTAGGGGGATTGATGGATTCTCAGGGTAAATTTGGACTGTTTTTAACGACTTGAAAGTCGTTAGGGGGGAAAGGAGCTTGTTCACTGTATAATAAGTCCGGCACTGTTTGAACATTTGATTTATTTAACAACTTGGCAGGTTACTTCCTGACGGCTCGTAGCTGACCTCACTACACACTTAGACTGACCTTAGAAATGACTTACACTGACCTCAACTGAACTTTAGAAATGACCTAGACTGATTACTTTCGGATGACTCAGACTGCCTGATTCCGTATATTTCTTTCGTGTCTCTCGTATGATGTCCTCTGTTTCTCCTGAATGAATGTCTGAATGTGCGAGAGACTATGAATGTCTGAATGTATGAATGTCTGACTTCTGCGAGTGTGAATGTGCCTCTCCGTGAATGACCCTCTGACTTCTGTACTCCAGTTTTTCTACCACATCACCCCGCCTCTCGCTAAATTCCCTCGTATGTTATCCTATTTCCGTGTCATATGTTCATCATTGGCTGTCCTAAAATTATTTATTTGTATCTAAGTTCTCCTGATTCGTTATCTTTTATCCGAAGACCATTGGCTAGAATTATTCTTTCCCCCCTGATCTAATGTCTTCCCACGAACTTGAATTTTCCCAGAACAGCCTGTTATAAATTTCGGCCCGTTCCTTACATTCTGATTTCTATTGATAATCTTTTGCCTTCCTTAGTTTGTAGATTGCCAAATGTTCTCAGAGATAACGCACGTGTTGATGGGCTGTTTTCGGCTTTCTTGTAATAAAACATTTTCGTCTCCGTTCTGACATTTTCATTTTCTCTTAAATTATTGCTACGTCTGACTTTGTTAAATACTATCCCGTTACGGCCACATGTTTCTCTTATTGTGAACTCCTAAGTATTTCCTGGGCAGAAGGTTCGTGACCTAACAAAAGATAGTTTACCCTTTCCTCAGCCTTGTCTAAGGAGTGGTCAGTGGACGAGTCGTCAGGTATACATCTGTCTCTTTCTAACATCTTAACTACAAAATGTATACAAAAGCCTTTTGTAAGTTACTAGTTACAAATTATTTCAATTTCTGTTATACCATTCTCTAAAATGTTTCCTTATACATATATTACAATTACACTTATAAAATCTCATGCCTTTATAAATATAACTCTGTAGCCTTTAGTTATTAAATTAATAAAGGCAGCCTTATTTCCTGCTTCATACATTAGACATTTTGATATACTGTGAACAATTAACACAACTTGATATAACCTCTGACATTACTACCAAATGCTTTTATTGCTATTTTTCACTTCTTTTTATTGCTCTTGAGCCCATTCTTTATTCAAATTTTTATTATTATTGCTTTTCTTTTTCTACTTTCCACATTTTACTTGTCTTTCCAGCAACGATGATTAAGCAAGCCAAGGCAGTAATAAATAATAATATTTTAATAATAGCAATTAAACACTCTTAAGTATTTTATTGACACATTTGCCCCAAAACAGCATAAATAACTAACTAATGTACAAAATATAACGGTTAACTTCGGAATCAGGTTATATAGGAAGGAATGGAAAACCAATGCCCAAAACAAAGTTGATATTAAACAATCGAAATACCTTTTTTCTATCTCATATATTTAAGAAAATAAAGTATTTATATCGCAACATATGACAACGCTATCTAATCTTCCGCATCGTAAATGTAGAATTCACTAATTGTAGATATTCAATATGTGCTTGTTTGCATAAATTTACTGAGGAAACAAGCTCATAACTGGCGTTGCTCATGTTTTTTAATTTTTGTCAACATTAACTCAATGAAAATACTATTAACTTCTAAATTTGAGAAAATAAAAACACATAAACATTTCAGGTGAATTTTCTTAAAACGCTTCGAGTTATATAAAAATATCAAAGTACATTATTAATTATATATCTGTTTGTCTATTTGTTATTTTAGATTTTGAATGTATGAGTTAAGAAACATTAACGTAGTACAAGACATCAATTATAAGACAATTATTTTTGATCAAACAACACGTCAACGACCAGAATTATGTTAGAATAGTTTCCTACTTTCGAAAAAAAATTGAAAAATATGAAAAATTTTCCATAATAATGATATTGATTTCCGTTCATCCTATGTGCTTTATGCATTAGTAAAGCCATAACCTTCAGCTATCTTTGCCTTTATATAAAATATTCTTAAGCTGCATAAAGAAACAAAGATAACGAGAAAATGTACTCAAAGCAATTTCAAGATGTTTATATTTATGAAGAGTAAGTTATATAACATGTATAAGCTGAAATTCTTTATTTTGTGTTAATGGTGCATTTTTTTCCTTTTTAATTGATTATGAATTTTTTGATTCTTCAAATATTTATTCTTGCTATATTTTGGCTTATACGGGAGTATCGCCAAATCATTTTTCTGGTGTTTCTCAAGAATTGTAGGGAAAATTTAAAAGTTCACTCAGGTTTACATCTGTGCTGTTGTATACTTCCATATTCGGCCAATAAGAAAATAATACCAAATAAACATTAATCTTATTTTTTAATTATATATATAACTTTTGAATAATTCTATATATAATTATTCGAAATGTTAAATTTAATTTCTCTATGTAGCTGATTTTTCAGAATTGAACGTGCTAATGTAACTAAATATTTGTGTATATTATTTGAATTGAATATAATTTAACTTAGTTATATAGAATTTCTGTTTGTGTATTTGTTTAGGGACACACAAATTAGCTATTTTATACTTCATTATAGAAGTAGATTTTAAGCAGGAAGTTCATTCTTAAGAGTACTTTTTTATTAAAGTTTAAATCCAAGAAAGCACATTTAACAAGGGTGGAGAGGCTTTGAATTTTAGTTATCGTGCATAATGATTACTTTTCTGTTATGATGTTCCATAGAACGTTTAATTATTTTATAATTATAGAATAATATTGACACGTTTTTTAATTCATTCTTTAACTCACAACATCAACTCAAGCTGAAAGTTAAAGGGAAATGTTTTGATTGTTTGTCAATTAAATAAGGCAATATGTAATAAAATATTATGGCGTTTATTGAATCTATCATAGTGTAGCCTACAACCACAAAAAGTCAATATTAACTTTAAAAACAAAATACTTGAAATTACGTAGAGAAAAATGTTGTGGTTCAACTGATTTATAGCATATGTATTATATTTCGCTATCAGAAATGAAGATAAAATATGATTAGGGCACTCATATTAACCATCAAGAGCAAATGGATTTATTTTCCAAAATATGTTTATCTTCTTCTCATACATATTCTTGCATACTACAGCATTCATATGTATGCATGTTAATAATATGTGTAGAAAAGCATTTTAATATTCAGTGCAAAATTATAAAGAAACATAATTGGTATAAAAATGAGACATTGAAGAATATTTGGCACATTTTATGTTCCCATTGAAAATGTGCCAGTTTTATCAACAAAAGAATCTGAACCTCGTTTTCCGTGCAGCATTATGTTGTTGAATAGCGAAATTATGGAAACATTCATTTGGCAGCTTAGTTCACCCAAATGGTTTCTTATCCTGTAAATACATGCCTTAGTATGAAATAAACATATTTTTAAAGTTTTTGTGCATACATTTACAAACCAAAAGCTGATCAAGTATTAGGCTTTGGAAATAGAAATATCGCCAAATAGAAATGTCTAGGTGTATTACTTTTTTCCCCCACCACCAGCTGTTCAGCGAATGGGAAAGCATTCCTCAGGAGAACGTACGTCATTCAGACAATAAAATTCAAGAAACTGATTTATAACTTTCTTGAACTTTCCAGATGTTTGCGTGAGGCAGTAATATTGTTTAGTCTGCAGAGTGCTTGGTGAGTAAAGGAGTTTAAATTCTTTAAAAACATTTTACCACAGATAAGACACAAATTACTTTTATTATAATTATCTTGATATGAACAGTGCTTACCTACTGTGCATTGGAAAGTTCCGATGGCGTTCATACATTATTTAAATTGTAAATTGTGTTTCATGATAATTAAGTTCCTTTAAGATACCAAGGGACAGCGGATGACTGTTTGAGAAAGCTATTAAGCAGTTTTGTGAGACATTAAGTATGAGTTTACACATGTATCACTTAAAGGAGCTATGTATATTATTTTATATCTGTCTATAATTGTTTACCTTATATAATTTATATAATTGTATGTGCTTCACGAGTCATTTAATTTACTATTTACAATTCCCATTGTTAAGGTGCTAACTTATCTAGAAATGTCCTTCTATTACAGTTATTTTTATAATTGAATATATCCGACACAAATAAATGTGTTTTATGCAAACTAATATTTTTATAATCTAAAAATTTACGCGTACTATGTAATGTGTTCAACGATAGTATGTAACTTTTAAATTTCATGGAAGGTCATTTAAAAAGTAAACGATCTATAGGAGAAACTTTCTTAAACTGAAAAAAGTATAGGGCCAAACAAACGGACAGTTTCTGAGTCGCAGTAATTTATGTCAACTAAAGTGAAAATTTGCACTTTTAAAAAAGTAAAAATTTATCTTAAGAGCTAACTGAATTTGATATTTCTAGCTCATAAATCATACACTCTGCTATCAAGAAAAATCGGTTGTATTGACAGCAGGAACAGTAGCAAATTCTATATATTGAAAACATTTAGTACTTTGAAATGAATTAACTGATTTGTGTTCATGAATGATAAAATTATGTTGTTGTCTTTTTATATTATCCTTTTCTAATTAAATGTTTAGTTAGGTAGAAAATTCAACGAACAGCTGCTATAAAGTCCATACTGCTAGATTAAGGAGCGAATTTTTCTGTCCTTTTACAAGCGACGATGATTATTCTTAAACAATTATAAAAATATTGAAATTCTGTATTTATGAACAACTTTTCGTAATTTAATATTCAAATAATTGTTTTATTATTAAAGTGATTATCAAATAATTTTCGTATATTAAAATTAATTATATTGATAACTTTTTACCTCAGGGCATTATGAAAAAAAATATTTTTTCATTGTAAGATAAATTTCTGATGTTCTGTAAGACAATGAGAAATCTTGAGAAAAAAGTTGACTTAAAAAGTAATTAATGAAATAAAATAAGTTATGGCATTACTGTGTGTTATTAATGGAACTAAATTAGAATTATTGCAATTTATAAGTATCGCAAATGAGAAATAATATTTAATAATAGTAATGATGATGATAATAATAATTATTATTATTGCTATTATCATAATCATTAGTGAGATTAAACCAAAAAACATATTTAAATTAAATGTATCACCACTGATAGACAAAGCTATATGGTTCGGTATTTTTAACTTTTTTAAATGTATCCATGTTTATGAACTGAGCCCTTGGCCTCTTTACATTCACTAAAATAGGGAAAAATAACAAAGTTTCGAGTTACATTGCGTATTTATGAAGATGTCCATATGTTTCAATAAAACAAAAACATGTTACTATTTAAAAATATACTTTGCAAATATGCACAATTGAAAGTGCCATGGATTTTCACTGGCTTAGAAATTTAATTAAAATATTTTTGTAGTACATGTAATGCAAACTCTTTCTGAAGTTTATTACAGAGTGCTCTTACATATAAATATAATTCTCAAACACATGTTAGATAAATATTTTACATTTGTTATCTTCACGACAATGCTTTTGTAAACACTTAAAACATATACATCATTATTAATATAATGTATATGCTGAATTAATTTGTCCTTTTATTTAAAAAAAACAATAAAAATTAAACGCAAGGGCTGTTTTAAATTTCGGTTATCAAGTATACCAAACATATGCTAATATATTTGAAATATACACATTTAAAATAAATTAAAGAAGTTCATAAAACAAAAATATAGTTGGACTACCCGAATTATAAGGTAATTAAATTTTAATTCATTTACCAAGTTTTTTCGTATAACTATTCTAAATACTTTCAGCACATTTAATTATAACTATTGCTGAGCTCTATCATTAGATATTAAGACAATAAATATGTCATGTATTAAATTATATCTCATTCGCAGCACTTCGGAACGCTGATTCTAATAGGAGATGGTATGAATTCAGAAAGATTTGCCATGCCTTCTAGGTTTGTCTAAGGAATACATCGGGTATATATATTTCTTCTTTTTTCTTTATCTTTGTTGTTAATGCAAAACCTGGCAAAATAATTACGTTAATTTCCACATATAGCTATTGCAAATCTTTTCAGCCTATTTAATTGTTGATTTTAAGAGCTCTCCATTTGGAATCAAAAATCATATAAATGCACCAATGTATTAAAACTAAAATATATCTCATTCCTAAAACTTCGAAATATTAATCCTAATTAAAGATTTAAGTCGGTGAGATAGTGAGTATTAAGAAGGATTAGCCGTACCTTCTAACTTTGCCTAGAGACTCAATCGAGGATGAGATTTTTTTCCCCCAGCCTAACGATATGCTCATAAAGCATTATGAATTTGTTCAGAATATCTTAACATTTGTAGTTGATAAAGAAAGCGTGTGCTATATTCTTATATCTTATATCTTATATATATCTTATATATAATGTTAATTAATAATCTCAGAAAGCAATAAAAAGACTATACGCAGTCCCATATTTCTCTCGAAAGCAATGTTTAAATGTAATAAAATGAATTTAATCGCATGGAATTCCAGTACACAAAATTTTCTACCCACTCTGTTGTAGCCCCTTTTTCAAAATATAATCGTGTTGCTGCGCTAAACACAGAGTAAGTCAATATTTAGAAAGAAATCCGTTTTTATAATTGCAAAGATCGTTTAGACGAAGGCTGTATAAGCTGCAATCTCAAAGCTGGGTGGTTGGAACAGAAAAGCAGGTGGCAACAAGGAATGGCTGTTCCGTTCACAAGGCTGATACCCCAGATTGGCATCTTATTTTCTAGACGCATGTTTAAAGGAGAATATAATTAATGAAAAAAATTGGCCTATCGATTTAATCGTGAAAAAAGGCCTTTGCGGTTTATTAATTATTTTGGTTTTCTGTTGTATTCAAGAGATTTGAGAGTGCGTCATTATTAATGGAACAGCTCATCAAATTCAAAACCAAGGAGGCCCTAATATCTCTTTGTTAAACCCCGGAGGCACTTACGGGTGAATAATACATTCCAAAACGATGAATCATTGTGCCAACTTCCCACCATATCAGCAAGTGAGAAAAGTTTTCAAGCGGCAACCCAATAACGCCATATATATATATATATATATATATATATATATATATATATATAATACAAATGTGCATATTTTTATTTGGAAAAATAAATTTCAGAATGCGATTGGTAGCCACTAGTGAAAAGCTGCAGTATGTTCAATATTGTTGCAATAGATTGGAACAATTCTGTTACAAAATATGCACTAGAGAATTATTTTTTTTAATGCATACATCTGTAGTTACTTTAATTCTTGATTAAGCTATTAAAACGTTCTATATAGCATTGAAATTAATCCGAGACTTAATTTTGTTTTTAATTTTCCTCAAGCAAAGTACTTAAATAGTTTTTATGTTTTAAAATAAATTATATATTTTAAAGTATACCCAGAGCTACAGTTTTGAGTAAATGGAAAAGTTAATTTTATTTTATGGATAAATAAGGTGTTGTTTATATGTATCATGGGCAACTTTTTCTTTTCATGTAATCGGTGACTTTCAGGCGTAAGGAGACTTTTTGTGAGCCGAGCTCTTATAACTGCAGAGACGAGACATTTTTAAATAGTTTTTACTCGCGTTTTTGCTACTGAGGCACCACAGGCAGTAGACAATGATGATATGTGAGATGAAATGATATATTGAGAAAGGATTTGTTTTTAAGATAGAAAGGAAATGTTCCTGGCCTAAGTTTAGGGCACCTCCCCGGCATTTGCCATTTATGAGGACTAAGGAAAACCTGCAAAAAAACCTCAGTCAGGGAGGAAGTCCTGGCGTAGTTCGAACGACAGACCTCCCGCTCACGAGTCTGCGCCTTAACGACCTCGGCTATCTGTGGTGGTGAGAGAACAGAGACATGTGCATTTTGTAACATTTTTATTTATTCTCTGTTATTTGGAGTAAATGCCGGACAATTAAGATGTATTTCACTTCTTGTTTCAATTTAGCAAAATAAACAAATGTAGGTACGTTAAAATTTTATGCACAGTAATAGTATTCCATACTGTTAACGACATTTTGGAAATAGTTCGTAAATGTTAAACTTATGCCATTATCATTTCAGTTTTATAAAAATGTGATAATCATTTGAATACTTGGAGAATATTAAATAGTGCAATCTGTGCGGTAAATGGTGTAGACCAAGTGAATTTGATTTAATGAAATAAATGCAATTAACAATGTAAAATTAAATATCTCTGATAGCAGCTCATTATTTTAATACAGCTTAAGGCATATACTACTTTATAAGCGAACCAATATATTTAATACCTTATATTTTAGACGATAGTAATTTCATTTTCATTGAATATATTCATTGCTAAATTGTAGCAATATTTCAAAAAACATATCATAATTGGAATTAAAATATTTAGTAGTGTAGATCAACATTTCCAGTCCAGTGAAGGATTAATATCGCGTTTTGTAATGCTAACATATCGCTCACAATGGAAAAATTAATTTAATTGACAACAGGAATGATTAAATACTGGATCCTTTTTAGGGTTTGTTATACATCAAAGTTTAGCTTTAATTTTGAGTAGCGTTATACGCCCGTTTGTAACACTGAGGCACCCCAGACGGTAGAACTGATGATACATGATATGAAATGATAAATTGGGAAAGGATATTTTTTAAGGAATTAAGCGTTCCAGGCCTAAGTTTAGGGTACTTCCCGGCATTTGCCATTTGTAAGGACTGAGGAAAACCTGAAAAAAAAACCGCAATCAGGGAGGACATTTCTGGTGGGATTCGAACTCCATATCTTTCGCTCACAAGTCCGCGCCTTAATGACCTCGGCCAACCGTGGCAGTTGTTTTGCTTTAAGAAATAAAAAATTTGTAAAACAATAATTGTGCGCATATTTTCAATTTATAACATTTTCTTAAATATCGGAATAGCCATTTTAATTTCAAATGAATTATTATTATTATTATTATTATTATTATTATTATTATTATTATTATTATTATTAAGAAGTTTATGTTAGTCATTTAATAGTTCAATGTTTTTTTACCGTAGGCACTATATTACTGCAATTGAAAGAGGAGACTATTTAAGGATATGCTCAAACCTGATAACCAATGTCGATGCACCACAATATAAATAGAAAATAATGATGCAAAGGCGATCATGCTTGTACAAGTAAGTTAAGTAAAGTGAGAAATAAGAACCTTGTCAATTGCTTTCAACTGCTATTTCATGTATTTACCCCATGAACATTACACTATCATTCGCAGCAGCATTGTTTGTTATTAGATACTTTTGTTTACGTGTAACAAAACAACAGGGTTAATCCTATGGAATTAAATGTGCAAATATTTTTTATAAATAGCATTATTATATCTGAAATATAGCGTTCAGATGTTTTCGTGTTCACTGATTAAATATATGCCCTTAGGAAGCAATAATGCCCCACAAAAATAACGGTTCAACATTTTGATCATTTTATAATGACACTTAACATGTTTAATATATATTATAAGCAGTATGTACAGAATAAATATATTTAAGGTCTTTTAATGGAAGTACAACTTCATGCTTTTTTTTTTCCCCCAGAACACAAAATGCATAACCTCGTGGCAACTTCCCGGTTTTTGCTCAAATAACTGACTGCAACTATTGTTGTTCTGATGGATTGAGAGTACTTATATTCTGCTGCTGCTTTTAGTGGTAAGTTCTAGAATTCAATTCTTTTCTGCAGGATAGTTTTTAAAGTTCATTTATTTCCTTTTAAATATTTAAACCTCAATGTTTTCTGGCAGAAGAAGGGTAAATAGAGTAACCAAAATTCAATCCTTTGAATATTTTTGTGCATAGTATTTATATTTAATTCAAATATACATCAGACATTTTGATATACTGTGAACAAATAACACAACTTGATATAACCTCTGACATTACTACCAAATGCTTTTATTGTTATTTTTCACTTCTTTTTATTGCTCTTCAGCCCATTCTTTCTTCAAATTTTTATTATTATTGCTTTTCTTTTTCTACTTTCCACAATTTACTTGTCTTTCCTGCAACGATGATTAAGCAAGCCAAGGCAGTAATAAATAATAATATTTTAATAATAGCAATTAAACACTCTTAAGTATTTTATTGACACATTTGCCCCAAAACAGCATAAATAACTAATGTACAAAATATAACGGTTAACTTCGGAATCAGGTTATACAGGAAGGAAGGGAAACCAATGCTCAAAACAAAGTTGATATTAAACAATCGAAATACCTTTTTCTATCTCATATATTTAAGAAAATAAAGTAGTTATATCGCAACATATGACAACGCTATCTAATCTTCCGCACCGTAAATGTAGAATTCACTAATTGTAGATATTCAATATGTGCTTGTTTGCATAAATTTACTGAGGAAACAAGCTCATAACTGGCGTTGCTCATGTTTTTTAATTTTTGTCAACATTAACTCAATGAAAATACTATTAACTTCTAAATTTGAGAAAACAAAAACACATAAACATTTCAGGTGAATTTTCTTAAAACGCTTCGAGTTATATAAAAATATCAAAGAACATTATTAATTATATATCTGTTTGTCTATTTGTTATTTTAGATTTTGAATGTATGAGTTAAGAAACATTAACGTAGTACAACCATCAATTATAAGATAGTTATTTTTGATCAAACAACACGTCAACGACCAAAATTATGTTAGAATAGTTTCCTACTTTCGAAAAAAAATTGAAAAATATGAAAAATTTTCCATAATAATGAATTTGATTTCCGTTCATCCTATGTGCTTTAGGCATTAGTAAAGCCATAACCTTCAGCTATCTTTGCCTTTATATAAAATATTCATAAGCTGCATAAAAATCAAAGATAGTGAGAAAATGTACTCAAAGCAATTTCAAGATGTTTATATTTATGAAGAATAAGTTATATAACATGTATAAGTTGAAATTCTTTATTTTGTGTTAATGGTGCATTTTTTTCCTTTTTAAATGGTTATGAATTTTTTGATTCTTCAAATATGTATTCTTGCTATATTTTGGCATATAAGGGATTATCGCCAAATCATTTTTCTGGTGATTCTCAAGATTGTAAGGAAAATTTAAAAACTCACTCAGGTTTACATCTATGCTGTTGTATACTTCCATGTTCGGCCAATAAGAAAATAATACCAAGTAAACATTTATCTTATTTTTAAATGATATAAATTATATATATATATTAAATTATATAAATTATATATATATATAAAATTTGAATAAATCTATATATAATTATTCGAAATTTTAAATTTAAATTCTCTATGTAGCTGATTTTTCAGAATTGAACGTGCTAATGTAACTAAATATTTGTGTATATTCTTTGAATTGAATATAATTTAACGTAGTTATATAGAATTGCTGTTTGTGTATTTGTTTAGGGACACACAAATTAGCTATTTTATACTTCATTATAGACGTAGATTTTAAGCAGGAAGTTCATTCTTAAGAGTACTTTTTTATTAAAGTTTAAATCCAAGAAAACACATTTAACAAGGGTGGAGAGGCTTTTAATTTTAGTTATCTTGCTTAATGGTTGCTTTTCTGTTATGATGTTCCATAGAACGTTTAATTATTTTATAATTATAGAATAATATTGACACGTTTTTAATTCATTCTTTAACTCACAACATCAACTCATGCTGAAAATAAAAGGGAAATGTTTTGATTGTTTGTCAATTAAATAAGGCAATATGTAATAAAATATTATGGTGTTTATTGAATCCATCATAGTGTACCCTACAACCACAAAAAGTTAATATTAACTTTAAAAACAAAATACTTGAAATTACGTAGAGAAAAATGTTGTGGTTCAACTGATTTATAGCATATGTATTATATTTCGCTATCAGAAATGAAGATAAAATATGAATAGGGCACTCATATTAACCATCAAGAGCAAATGGATTTATTTTCCAAAATATGTTTATCTTCTTCTCATACATATTCTTGCATACTACAGCATTCATATGTATGCATGTTAATAATATGTGTGCAAAAGCATTTTAATATTTACTGCAAAAGTATAAAGAAACATATTTGGGATAAAAATGAGACATTGTAGAATATTTGGCACATTTTATGTTCCCATTGAAAATGTGCCAGTTTTATCGACAAAAGAATCTGAACCTCGTTTTCCATTATGTTGTTGAATAGCGAAATTATGGAGATATTCATTTGGCAGCTTAGTTCACCCAAATAGTTCCTTATCCTGTAAATACATGCCTTAGTATGAAATAAACATATTTTTAAAGTTTTTGTGCATACATTTACAAACCAAAAGCTGATCAAGTATTAGACTTTGGAAATAGAAGAATCGCCAAATAGAAATTGCTAGGTGTATTACTTTTTTCCCCCACCACCAGCTGTTCATCAGCGAATGGGAAAGCATTCCTCAGGAGAACGTACGTCATTCAGACAATAAAATTCAAGAAACTGATTTATAACTTTCACGAACTTTCCAGATGTTGGCGTAAGGCAGTAATATTGTTTAGTCTGCAGAGTGCTTGGTGAGTAAAGGAGTTTAAATTCTTTAAAAACGTTTTACCACAGGTAAGACACAAATTACTTAAGAGTATAATTATCTTGATATGAACAGTGCTTACCTACCGTGCATTGGAAAGTTCCGATGGCGTTCATGCATTATTTAAGTTCTAAATTGTGTTTCATGATAATTAAGTTCCTTTAAGATACCAAGGGACAGCGAATGACAGTTTGAGAAAGCTATTAAGCAGTTTTGTGAGATATTAAGTATGAGTTTACACATGCATCACTTAAAAGAGCTATGTATATTATTTTATACCTGTCTATAATTGTTTACCTTATATAATTTATATAATTGTATGTGCTTCACGAGTCATTTAATTTACTATTTACAATTCCCATTGTTAAGGTGCAAACTTATTGAGAAATGTCCTTCTATTTCAGTTATTTTTATAACTGAATATATCCGACACAAATAAATGTGTTTTATGCAAACTAATATTTTTATAATATAAAACTTACGCGTACTATGCAATGTGTTCACCGATAGCATGTAACTTTTATATTTCATGGAAGGTCATTTAAAAAGTAAACGGTCTCTAGGAGAAACTTTCTTAAACTGAAAAAAGTATAGGGCCAAACAAACGGACAGTTTCTGAGTTGCAGTTATTTATATCAAAGTGCAAATTTGCACTTTTAAAAAAGTAAAAATTTATCTTAAGAGCTACCTGAATTTGACATTTATAGCTCATAAATCACACACTCTGCTATCAAGAAAAATCGGTTGCATTTACAGCAGGAACAGTAGCAAATTCTATATAATGAAAACATTTAGTACTTTGAAATGAATTAACTGATTTGTGTTCATGAATGATAAAATTATGTTGTAGTATTTTTATATTATCCTTTTCTGATTAAATGTTTAGTTAGGTAGAAAATTCAACGAACAGCTGCTATAAAGTCCATACTGCTAGATTAAGGAGCGAATTTTTCAGTCCTTTTACAAGCGACGATGATTATTCTTAAACAATTATAAAGATATTGAAACTCTGTATTTATGAACAACTTTTCGTAATTTAATGTTCAAATAATTGTTTTATTATTAAAGTGATTTTCAAATAATTTTTGTATATTAAAATTAATTATATTGATAACTTTTTGCCTGAGGGTATTATGAAAAAAAATATTTTTTCATTGTACGATGAATTTCTGATGTTCAGTAAGACAATGAGAAATCTTGAGAAAAAAGTTGACTTAAAAAGTAATTAATGAAATAAAATAAGTTATGGCATTACTGTGTGTTATTAATGGAACTAAATTAGAATTATTGCAATCTATAAGTATCGCAAAAGAGAAATAATATTTTATAATAGTAATGATGATGATAATAATAATTATTATTATTGCTATTATCATAATCATTATTGAGCTTAAACCAAAAAACATATTTAAATTAAATGTATCACCACTGATAGACAAAGCTATATGGTTGGGTATTTTTAACTTTTTTAAATGTATCCATGTTCATGAACTGAGCCCTTGGTCTCTTTACAGTCACTAAAATAGGGAAAAATAACAAAGTTTCGAGTTACATTGCGTATTTATGAAGATGTCCATATGTTTCAATAAAACAAAAACATGTTACTATTTAAAAATATACTTTGCAAATATGCACAATCGAAAGTGCCATGGATTTTCACTGGCTTAGAAATTTAATTGAAATGTTTTCGTAGTAAAAACATGTAATGCAAACTCTTTCTGAAGGTTATTACAGAGTGCTCTTACATATAAATATAATTCTCAAACACATGTTAGATAAATATTTTACATTTGTTATCTTCACGACGATGCTTTTGTTAAATATTAAAACATATACATCATTATTAATATAGTGTATATGCTGAATTAATTTGTCCTTTTATTTAAAAAAAAACAATAAGAATTAAACGCAAGGGCTCTTTTTAAATTTCGGTTATCAAGTATACCAGTACTCCATTTTCCCTAATTTTCATAAACTATTATTCTTATTTTATTTAAAAGGTATATACCGTATTTGATGTGAAGTAACAAATGTTTGTGCTACTAGATCTATTTTTAAATTTTGTTTTTCAGGTAAACCCCCATTTCTAAAGGGCTGATTTTTTAGTCTTTCAGAAACTGTATTATCTTTTTTATTTAAATGGTATATACGAAGTTTTGTTGCGAAAAAACAAATATTAATACCGCAAAAGTTATGTATAAAGTTTGGGTTTGGATTTCACTGATTTTCAGAAACTTTTTTTTAATTTTATTTCAATGGCATAAACTGAGTTTTCATTAACATAATTAAAATGCGGTCACTAGAGCGATTTTAAAAATTCGCTTTAATCCACACCCGTTTTTCAAATATACTACAATTCTAATGACCAATTGCTGTGATTTTGGAAAACACTTTCATCTATTTGTTTTAAAGAAATAAATACAAAAATTGTGGCCACTAGAACGATTTTTAATTTAAAAAAAAAAACAATCGCTTTAGTTAACCCTCATCTCGTAAGTTCAACTTTACTGGTTAACGAACTCGACAAATTGTTTGTTAATTAATGGATATATACTGAGTTTCGTCGAAAAAAAAATTGCGACCGCTAGAGAGTTAGCGGACATATATATTGTTTATATATAATATTTTATTATATATTTCCTAACATTGTAGGTGCCTAATAGGTACGATAGATGGAGATTTGGAAAATATATTTAAAAGCCTTACATGGGCACAACCGCATTCCTTCGGAATACACTGAAAGAAATATTTAAATGAAATGTTGACTTCAAAAAATCGTTATATGTTATTAGTGTGTTAGGTACAGTTGATGTATCGCTCTCACTCGTGTCCTCCACTTGTAACCACTATTTACGTTCCTGATACTGGGTCTAGTGCATTTGTCGCCCGTTTCACGGCAGTTGGCAGGTCGGCAACTCAGAGCGATAACTCCCGCTGAAACGATGTAGCGCGACTGGCTCAAGTTATCGCAAGTACTAATACAACTACAACGAAAATAAGTACATACCCTATGACAGGAAATGCTGGAAAAACTATTTTTACGCATTTCCGGCATTTTGAATACTGTCATAGACACACACACACACACACACACACACACACACACACACACACCAGTTCATTTTCCGGAATTGAATCAATTCAAACTAAAAAGCATACAAGGTCCTCCTTTGATTGGATATTACGGAACGTTAACAGCAAAGTAATTGATCAACCCTTAATATTCTTTACTGCTGAAACATCGCTACATAAACCGATTTTGTCGCCATGCATGGGAATTTGGTGTATAAAATCGGGGTATTCTGTAATTCAGTATTTGCTGTTTTGCGTCGAAATAGGCGACGTAAATTAAAGTAAAGAATGAATCAATTACTCTAGCGTCAACGTTCTGTAACACACGGTAACAGAAATTCACTCCAATATCAGGATCACCTGCATGCAATTCGTGGAACGGTGACCGACCATTCATGCTTTCAAGTATAAACCGACAGAATTTCGCAAGATGAAATAAAGGGTGTATTAAAACATCTAAACAGAGGGTCAGAAACGCGTTTTTGCAGCAAGGCATTTCCAACATCTCCTATTATAAGATACTTTCTTAGATTCATTGTAACTGCGAACATTTGAATCTTTTACAAGTATGTTGCACCCCGTTTGCATTGAATTGCCGCTCTAACCCCCCCCCCCCTTCGTGAAGCTAGCAACAAAACCGTATTAATTATTTCTCTACCGGGTGTTTTAGGTTTCGATTAAGTGAAATAACTATAGGAAATGCGCTAAAGAAAGTTATTCGAGCGTAGAAGCGCACGAATGCGCTCATGCATGTGGTGAACATTATGCCATCAACGGTACTTGGAACAGTTAAAGAAATTAATTAACAGAAATACAAAGAGCCCAGCAGTCACTAACTTATAGCACTAGGGATATGAATAGAAAAAATATCCTTAATGGATCAACTAGCTTAATGCAATTTGATTTTTTTTTTTTTTAATTTTATGAACGCTCATTAACAGCTCAAATCATCACCGTCCCATTCATATCAGGGCGTGAAACGGCCAACAAATTTTGCTCAGAGGCCTCTTTTTTCAGGCTTGAGGTTTTTTTTCGTGCCGTAAATGTATGACACGGAACCCATGGCTTTACTTTCCTTCCGAAGGAAGGACTTAGGATTTTTACACCCGAAAAAATCCATCGATCCTGACCGGGTTCGAACCCGCGATCTTGGGTTTAGAACGCAAGTATGCGCTTAGTGCAGATAATGCATTACAGTAACAGAGGTAAAATGTTTTCATCAGAAGGCGTTAACATGTATTATAACATTTATATTACATAAAGGATTCCATGAAAGCTTATTAAAATAAAACTGCTGTTTCCATGTCAAACTATCATTCATTTTTGCGGTTCATAGCTGCATCTAATGCTCATGCTTGTGTTATCTAAATATTTAAATAAACAAATAAAATATATTACAAATATAAATAAAACAATATAAAACACAAGAATTTTGTGGTAACTCTGTTATTATATTTAGTAAGTATCCTTATATCTATCAGTTTTTGTAGGCGTATAAGAAAAGTTAGTAAAAAAGTTAAACAAATAATGTGTCATTGTAAAGCAAAAACGCTTTAATAATAACTTTATTTTTATGTATTGTATAATAGCGTTGTCTCGTTATGGGAGAAAATATGACAGCCTATGGCACTGTGCAATCCTCCTCTTTTTGGCGCGACAGTCCAAAGTGGCTAAGGCTATAACTCATCGACCACTGCGTCACCAACTGCCGCCTTGTGACATTGGCAGAGGGCAATGTTGCAGGGAGGCATGTGACTAGCACACCGACAGTCTGCCGGTCGCCTTCAGCAGGGTTTGGATTTCGTAAACATGTTTAATTACTGGAAAAAAGTGCATTTGGAATTTTTACCTCATTCTCGAAGCATTTCAACTTGCTTTACTTTTGGACGATCTTAATATAAAATAATGTTTATTTACATGTATAACCTCAGGTGTTCATATTGACCAATGAGATCGCCAGACATGATCCGAAGGCTTGTAGAGTGTTCTAGAGGTAGTCACAAGGAAAGAACTGCTACCTGAACGCACATCAGGCAACTAGGAGGTCCAGGTTTATTCCAGAGCCTTGCTGAACAGGTGAAACACTAATTTTAGCAAGTATTTTCAGGTTATAGGACATTAAATTCATACGAATGTGGATTGGAACGTATGCAATAAAATATTTAATTATATGCATGGTTACATAAAAGTTCATTTGTGAGTTGTTCAAGATTAGCAATAAATTGGTAATATTTGCACACGGCTTAAGAAAAGTAACGGTTATTTCGGCAAAAAAGACATTATTGAATTTCTGTAAGTTTTCTTCAATAGTTATAAATATTTTGTATGATGGTTCCTCTTAGATATCTTCTGTTCCTTATTTTTACTTTAGCTTTAATATTTATCTTTTTTTTTTTTTTTTTGAATGGTGTTTAACGCCCGTTTTTACTACTGAGGCACCACAGGCGGTGAACGCTGGTGATACATGAGATGAAATGAATATTGGGAAAGAATTTTTTAAGGAAGGAAATGTTCCAGGCTTAAGTTTAGGGTACCTCCCCGGCATTTAGCAGTTATGAGGACTGAGGAAAACCTGGAAAATGTTAACGGAGCAGTTCAACGACCTGTTATGGCTGGATTTTGCATTAAGAATAATTCTTTTCGTAGCTGCTATATATGACGTTAAAAACTTAATATAGTCAGTGAGTTTTGTCAGCTTTGTGTACGTAATATGTAACTTTACATTACAAATACATAAAGACATGGGCCTAAGTAATATAATGTTTATTACTTCTTATTATCACCGGACTTAGTATAGTCAGAACAAAGAAACTACCCATATAATTCCTCTGCGTTTTATATGTAATTTAACTTTGTGTAGGAGAACTTTCACAACTTCTTCCACATGATTTTAATTATTGTATTTAATCATTTATTTCTATTTAATGATTATTATAAAATTACAAGAACGGGAGACATGGATATATATTTTATCATCGATCACTTAATTTATTTTATATTATTCTATATCTTTGTTAAAATTCCATTGCACATAAGATATATGTAAATAAATATATTTACACGGCATTTATAATGTTCTATTGCAGAAATGATAAACTTCTTTGTGCTTTATTTGTAGAGAGAAAATGGATAGCTGGTCGAATATTAGCTTCGTTGTTGCCAACTTGACCGGTTGCAATGGCAATCCTGAACAGACCCATTGCGAGTTTGTCTATTTATTATTCATGGCTGTATGGGTAAGTTCTTGAACAGCGGGGTTTTCATATAGTCTTGATTAACTGTTATTAGTAATTTGAATTCTGCATCTAGAATATATATTACAAGAATGAAAGAATATGGCAAGTTACGTATTTGGTGATATTATACAATGAGCAAGTATGTCTAAATCATCATGAGTAAATCTTAGAATGACAAAATATTGAATAATTACTTAATGGTAGATTATCTATTCTGAGTAATAATCCCAATTATCCACGGCCCTTTAGAGGAAAGGCAAAACTTTATTAAATATGGTACAGAAGTCTTAATTTACAACTGCAGCATTTCAGGTTTTTTCCGTCGAGTATTTCCCTTCTTAATTATTACTCCTTTTCATTTTGTGGTACTTTCAACCTCGTGCGCATCGTTATTTCTATATACTCTTTGTCTTATTCGTAATTTTAAATGTTCGCTTTTCCTTTATTTTCCTAAAGGTATAGGTCTCTCTGAATTAAAATTCTTACAAAACAACACGCTTTTATGTTAGAACTGCTGATAATTTTATGTGCCTTGTATTACCAAAGGCAGATAAATCTTTGCTCTGATAAAACACTTTCATTGCGTTCATTCAAGGTCTCTCATAAAATTGCAACTGCAATTAATCATATCAGAATATTCATTCTGCTACAAAAATTTGTGCAAATAAACCAGAGCAATATCCTCTAATTCAGTCATTTTTTATTTTCAAAAAAAAAAAACTTATGATTGCTGTATTTCTATTCACGCCTCTCCTGGAATATTTTGATCGGGTGGAAGGATGAGCAATTCGTACAGGTAGACACAAACAAAATTTCATGATGATAAATATAGTAAAAATAAATCTTATTACTCAGTACTTTAAAATTGCTCTCCTGCAATATGAATAGATAGAATCTTGTAACTCTACGCTTACATAATAAGAAGAACGTGTTTATTAAATAGTTGTTCAAGAATAAAAATCTGTAGACTATAGTATTATGCCCACATATGCTAAGTAGCAAAAATATTCCACTACAGACAGTATCAGAATGAAAATGGGGTAATTTTGTCCTAAATGTGGTGGTTTATCTCCGAAATAATTGTAGCTACATATTTATTTCCACAGTGTTTAATGAACTTAAACATAATGCATATTTACACGAAATCAGTATAAATGCTGGTATACTTTCAGAGATAAGAATATGATATACGCTATTTAATCCGGGCTTACTTAGAGACAAATAATCTTTTTTACACCCTGTTGTATATGAAGACAAGAAAGGTTATAGAAATAGATAGTGACAACACAATCCTACCTGAAATTTTAATTTATCACATAATTTATTACTTTCTTATTCCATATAGTTTCCCTAAGAGTGTAATTATTCAACTGTAGCAGTTTTATTGATTGTCTTAGAGTATCAGAGTGTTTCAGTACCAGGCAGTCATGATTATCATGATTGTTACTGTTAGAAGTGTTATTCGTTAAAGACCAGCATCGAGTAGACAAAATTCATCGTGTGTTGAATATCGTTGATCCAATTAGTGCAAAAGTGATTTTAATAACACAAGAAATCCCCCAAGGATTAATGGTTGGTTTCTTGAAGTGGAAAAGAATTTGTCAATAAACAGTGTTTCATCACAACATCACATATCTAATTATTCTCCAGTCAAGATCCTTGTAACCTCCTTCCCCTGTGGTCTCTAGATCACAAAAGTTCAGCAGAGAAACAAAAACTAGCCAGGGTAACAAAGTCATAGGAAAAATCATTGGAGAGGAGAAGAAGCAAATGTTCATTCCTGAGAATCCATAATCAAAATAATTAATCCTTCGAAATATTCCCTCCATTATTACCAGCCTCTTTTAATTACCGCTGCAGCAGGCAAGATGCAATGTATCATGAGTTGACATTGAAGTTCGGTATTGATAGATGGAAAATTGAAAATCTCACAACCATACATGTAACATAACATTTATTTCAGTTACTCATACAATTTACTTACTTTGTGAGATATAATAAGTCGGTTAACGCAGGATAATCAAGTTCCAGTTATCTGAAGACCGACGTGGTGGCGGGGACTGTCTGGGCTGATGAACTATCGCTCACGGCCAGCGGACTGCACTGAAGTCGGGCGGAACAAGACAAAAAGCGTTGATAGAAACATTAGAGTGATATTCTAATCAATTGTAACGCACTTGAAATATTATTTACTAACCCGTATCCATGCAATGAGATGCTGGAAATGCCTGTCTTCATTTTTTCACAGCCTTCGGGCATCTGGTTATCAATTACCCAATATCCAACTCAATTATCTTTGAGAAACATTAAAATGACCCCTTGATCCCTTGTTCGTCTGAGGTGTGTAAGTACTATAGATGTCTTAACAGATGTCTTACCAGCCGATGCAGCTTTCCACAGCCGCGTCGGTCATCAGATACTTTGATTACGCTATTTCGGGTGTTTTTGTGATGATAATAGAAATTTTGGAGGTGACAGATAAGGAAATATGTAGATTGCACCAGGTATAGCAACACGTTTGTATATATTGGTGGTATTAAGTGTATGACATAAGTATAATGATGTGTATGGAATGCTCGGGAAACCGGTGTCGCGTCAAGCTCGCTGACGTGTTCTTTGTTCCTTCCTTGATTCACAGAAAGAAGGCTGCGGAAGGTCGGGCTGTACAGACGGTATTTGCTCATATTTCTAATTTTATCTGGTGGTTTCTCCACCACAAAAACCCAGTGACTAAGGTCAAATGTTGCTTTAGAATATATCACGGTAAAGTTGTTAATTACGTTTTCAACATTCGTTGTAATAATGAACGCATTTAAAGTTCTTTGTTCATTGTTTATGAAGATGATTGTCTTATATGCTTGTTTTCTAATGATTATTTGGCCCATATTTGACTCATTATTATATATGGTAAACGTGGACAAGTTTCGAAATTTCAAAGCCCAAAGTTTCAAAGGTTTAAAGTTTTAAAAAGTTTCAAGTTTCAATGCTCAAGGAGTTTATAATTATTTAAATAAAGTTTCGCTGAGTTATATTTATACAATTTGCATTTTTTTTTTTTCCTTCCAGCATACTTCCAAGGTTGAAATTTGTCTAGCAATAATAGAGTGTCGAATTCAGGTTATTAAATTATACTACATGGGTGCAAGCTACAGTTCAGAGATTTAGTATAGAGTAAAGGCGTTTCATTTAAAAGAACGAAATAGCTGTTCATTATCACAGATACTTTCGCCGTTTTATGTCATTCATTATTTTTATAGGAGTATAAATATCAGTGAACAAATAGAAAACTGCCGCATGGTATTGAACAACTAATCAAATCAAAGATGTCGTATTTTAATTGAGGAAAAACGTAAAAACTTCGGAGTTTGGTTGAGAAAATAACCTAAAAATTCTCGCTCAAAACAATCCAGAAAGTAGACGCTGTTTACCTCAGCACAACCGATTCAGAATTACCGACTTTCTTTTTGCTGCAAAAGCACTTAATTACTAGTTTCAGAGAGCTAAAAAACCCGCAGAGAGGAACACGTTTTTTCAGCTAGTTCTTTTCAGTCTGTAAATGACTGACGGATTTGTGCTTGCTATTTTTAGTGTGTGTATGCGTCCCTGTGCTTGAAGCTTGTCTTGTAGCAAATGATGAACATGCTTAATCTCTTTTTTTTTTATCGAATAAGTATTTTAAATGATGTTTATAATTTTACAATGGGTATTTTTATCAGTAAAATGTGTTTTATCTCTCTTGTATTTAGCAGAACGCACACCTAGTCAAAAAGGCTGCACTTTGTAGTGCAATTTCCGCAATAATTGATAGATTAACATAAATACTGACACAAATGTTCTTAATAGTTTATCATATAGAAACGCCAGTTGCAGGAATTGTTTCTTTGGGTTAATTTTTCTGTATTGTTTATAGATGTAGGTTTTAAGATGTTATGATGAAACTATGCATGTTTGCATAAAATATTGCCAACATCGGTTAAATAAAATCTAAAGTGTTTTAGCAAGTTTCTTTTTAATACTTTTCCTTCGCCTTCTTTTTTGTCATAACATTCTCTGTATATGTTTCGGATGTTTAACTGATTCCTAAATTTCCTTTCAACAAAAATATTTCTTGTAAATCAGAAAGAGTAGTGTATTTCTCTTTGTTAAGGCCTTGTTTTATGCATTCCTGTATTATTATTGAATGAGAAAGGTTAGCAAGTCATATAAAAAGTTTATTCCAGTAAATTTTTAAATAATTACACAAATACTGAAAGAATGGTGTATACTGGAATATTTTTTTATGGTTTTGGAAAATTAAGTTATAAAACTGGAATTTATATGCATATACATTAATGTCTTGTTAAAAATACTGCCTTGTTAAGAGTTTATGTAACATTAGATTATTAGATTAATAGTTAGAATTTGTATTTTAATGCAATTTAAATAATTAAATTGTACATTAATATATATAATAGTTAGTTATTATTTGAAATAAACACCAGGTAAAATGGATTGCCAATTTATAAGTCAAGAAGAAATAAATATAGAAATCTAGGCTTGGTAGAGCACATGTTTCAATTTATGTGACGAAACATTGGCAACAATAAAACGAAGGCCTATAGCTCCAATTGGAAATTTTTTAAATTAAAATGTTAATTTTTTGATTCTTAAACCTGAATTTTAATTTTGTCCAAATTTAACATCCAACATTTATAGCAAAATGGATGTTGAAACGGTACTCCAGTCTAGTCAGTAACATTTTTATTAGGAAGAGGATTTGGTGCTCCACTTTGACAATGTCAGTCACTGCTATAATATTGATGTAATATTTGTTACCATGGATCTGAAGTTACCTTAACATTAGCCATACAGTGTAACTGAACTTGAGCTTTGCCTAGCATTTTATCTTTCTTTGGTAGCAGGTTTCTGCATTGCAGCTCCCTCCCTCTGACGTCATATACTCTAACTTCCGCCAGGCTTAAGCTGGTGTCTTTTAGAAACGAGAGAATTGTTCCATCTCTACCTCCGAATTTTCATAAGAAAAAAACCATAGTGTATCAAATCTAAAGGTCTTCGCGCTCAAGTATATTTTATTTCAGAAATTTTATTCTACATTTAATTTTTTAAACTTTTTTTTCAGAGAAACCTTGCCCTTACAGTTGAATTAACAGTAACGTAACCTCCTATAGAAATTGAACCTTTTAACCCCTTATTAATTCCTCTCTTAATACAACTGTGCTTTTATTATCTGCTATATCATTACTTGAAGACATCATAGATTACTTGAAAATAATTTAATCAAGCCACACATGGTCTTCAATCATCTTAGGGACCTGTCTTACTTTATTACAATTATAGGAATATTATGAATCACTTGCTTTATGCCGATTCATAGCCTATAAAAATTGCCAGTAAGAAAATTGCTAAGTATCTGACATGCAAAGTGAGAGGGAACACCATCTTGGTGTTGAATGATTTCAGCAGGTAACACCCAAAATTCAACATAAGCATTCCAGATTCTGTACTTGTGTTTCTATACTTTTTGTGATTTACGTAGAAAGTTCGCTTCTGAAAGAAATACGTATGATCTAAATAAAAGTTGTCTTTTTAAATTTTTTAAGATATTCTCAGCAATAAGCAACCAGCTTACAGCTGTTGGTTGAATTTTGTTTGGTCACAGACGGGTTCATACTATGAGAAAGCAGTAATTCCAAACTGACATTGCATCGCTTTTCTTAGGCTTCTTGTGGAACAGGTTCGGATGCATTTAAGGCCATCTTCAAAATCTCGTTACTTAGAATGTTTATCGTTTTTGGCAATGATTTTTCCTTTGATCTTTGTATTCAGAACATTTTATTTAGTCTTTGAAGGTTGTGTTATCGAAAAAATCTATATTGTTCTTGTTTCACAGATTTTCTTTTTGATACCTAAACCATACACCAGATTTTCTCCACATGCATCCACATCACTGTAGCTTTAGGAAATTAACAATTCGTTTACTTTAATTTTTTGTTAACAACTTTGATTACAATATGGAACCGGAGCTCGGAGCTCCTTAATATTAAGTTTATATTGTAATTATTGTTAAGATTAATTTTATGTATGTAAATATCTGAGCAGACAGGAATATTTTGTGCATATCGGAGCAAGGTGGAAGTATAGTATTCATTTTTCAGGTTCTACCATTGTGATGACTGAAAGACACCTGTAAGAAAGCATTTTTGCAAGAGCTATTGTATTATATATTTAAGGAAGGTTTGTCAGCGGTTGATCTGAGGGAAATAGGTAGTGGAAAGAGACAGAAATAGGCTAAGGATTGTTACTTTTCATATGTGTGAATACTTTAGAGCTATCTTTGGCAGCATACTGTAAAAGGTTCATTTCCGCTTTCAGGGCAACTACATTGTTTGTCTAACAGAACAAGGGAGACAAAGGGAGGTGCACCACCCGTAGGAAAAACAGATTTCTGAGAATGTATCGAATATGACAGATATGAAATAGTATAGGACACATTAAACGGTTTCAACGCAAAAATTAACAAATATAGATAGCAAACATATGGTTAAAAACTTGCGTTATCTAAGAGAACATTTGACGATCTAACAGGAACTATGGGAGGAAAGAGCCAGTATTTTAGAAGTTCGACTTAAAAGGTGAAAGCCGAAATTATAGCATAGTCTTCTTATGAGAAAAGAATGAACTGGAAAAAGTGTAGGACTGTAAGGAAAGAAATAAGAATAACCAAGGAATGCCATTCTAAATCGTACAAATCAGAGGCAGTCTGCGCTAAATAGATATTAGGGGTATCCAATGAAAAAGCTCGGAATTCACTCTGCTTTCAGAATAATATAGAATTAAAATTCACGTAAGGAGGGGCTTAGGGATAAAAAAATCAAATGTTAGGGCGTTCAGGGAGAAGTAAGGATTCGAAGTCAGGCAGTAAGAGGGCTCAAGACTTGTCTAATAATCAGGAGTTAGAAAAAGTGATAGCTAAAACTCAGATCTCCGTGGACACGACCAGTATAACCAACCCTGAGAATTTATTACCCACAATAACAACATAATCCTCCTCCCAAAGCCGAGGCTTCAAAAACTTCGAGAACCTCGGGAGCTCCAAGAACAGCCGCCGTACACACCAAGCATAGTTTCTCCTCCCTAAACAATACAGCTCCAATTAATAATTCAAAAGATGTGAACTATAAAAATTAAGTATATTTATTTCTTTTTTTACATATCTTTTTCCAGTCTTGTACAGTTCTTTTATTGTCGCTTTAAGCTGTATATCCTCAAACTTATGTTTTACACGTATGAAGCATATATATATATATATATATATATATATATACATGAAATAAAATCATATCATATACACATGAAATCATAGTAGTATTTGTTGGCATTAAAAAGAATCCCTTAGCTCCTATTTATTAGAACTGTTTTAATTTTTCTCAGAAGCAGCTTGGGTTTTGAGATTTTCCCAACTAATAAGGACTGTACTAATGTCATACCGTGCCTCCATTAAGTTCAGGCCGGTAGTGTCTGGATACATTACGCATACTTTATAGCTTAAGGCGGCCGGGTAACACGTTTTATGGTTTTATATTTCCTTTTAGCCGCCATTATAGTTTGAGAAACATCTCTGCCTGTTTTACGCAAAATGAAAGCGCTTCGAGAAACAGTTCCGTGTGTCACGCTGTCTACCAATGGTCGCCTTTAGACATGTAAAACATGTTCTGGGCCGGAAGAATGTAAATAAAACAAAGAGCGGATAGTTATAGATCGCCAGAAATAAAAATCTTTAGCACTATGCCAAACGACAAAAAATATGCTAATTAACTCTAAACGTTATGAGCTTACTATGTTCCAAAGTTTGCAAAAATAGGAGGCATAGAGAGGGAAATGTGCTTTAGTTTAGTTTATTTACTATTCTATAAAAGCATACATTTGTTACATAGATATATGAAAGTAAAACCAATCTAAACACCGATAATACATAGTAAAACATTTTAGGCTATTAATACTGGAAATATATAACATTTATTCACAGTGTCATCATATTAATGCTTATGTAAATACTCTAGATGAGTATAATATATCCAAAGATTTTCCTAATAGCAAATTTAAACAAAATATTATTGCTATAGATTGAGTAAAGCAATAAGTATTTTTAATGATTACCGATTAGATACCTTGCAAATATGATGATATACACAGCTTTTTATTTTGTGTGACACTTCAATTTTGCAAAAATCTAATTTAATTACACAATGTTAATAGTTAGATCTTTGAAAACAATTTTTGCAATAGACTAATATTAATATGTTTTATAAGTGTTTAAAGACCGTTTTTACTACTGAGGCATTACAGGCGGTGGACACTGATGATACAAGAAATGATAAACAGGGAAAGGATTATGTTTAAAGAGAAAGGCTTTTGTCTAATTATTAATTCTTTTTTGTAAAAAAGTCCAAGGTGATTTTCTACACATGTGTGGCACGATTCTTCATACAAAAAAGTACATTCAGACTCATATTTTCTTTTTTATTTTAGCTTCAAGTTAATTATATCTGATACTATACATGTTTCATTAAACATTATACCGCCAGGGGCAGCCGAGGTCGTTAAGACGCGGACTCGTAAGCGGGAGGTCTAGGGTTCGAAATCCGCCAGGACCACCCTCCCTGACTGAGGTTTTTTTCCAGGTTTTCTACAGTCCTCATAAATGGCAAATGCCGGGGAGGTTCCTTAAACTTAGGCCTGGAACGTTTCCTTATTTATAAAAGAATTATTTCCTAATATATCTCATGTGTCTCAGTAGTAAAAACGGGCATTAAACAGCATTAAAATAAATAAATAAACATATTAAATATCAGTAAAATAGAAATAACCTTTTTACTAATCTGATTTGTATGTGTAACTATCAGTTACACAGTTACAGTGTAACTTTCAGTTTATATATATATAGATAAACATGACTTGTCTAGCTTCTTGCCATTGAAGAACTCGCAGTAGTTCGAAATATAGCAATTTCAAGTGTGACTCTATCTCTGTGTTTTATCTTTATCTACTTTTATTATTAGTGTTAATTTGTTACATTGTTAATAGTGTTTCTTTATTTTTATGTTTCATTAATATTATATATATATTTATATATAGCCACACGATTCACTGCTTATTTGCTTTGCATTTGTGTATATCATAAAAATTGTTTTAAGGTTTTGACCACAAATTTTATATATGATATTTTTAAGGTAACTGTTATATCATCGCCATGACATGTGTTATCTCACAGTAATCTCTGGAATTAGAATTCTACCTAATATATAACTATCTTATATTTTATACTGACTGAATTGAATAATATTAATTTTCGTTTTTTAAAAAGAGGTAAATGATCATTTAAGAAACTATGTTATATACAGAGGGTGCCAAAATGCATACACACTTCAAGCAAAGAAAAACTGTGTTAATATAACAAAACTGAGTTAGCAAAAACAGAAAATGATGAGCATTAGTTCTTAGACTTTTACAGTTACAACAGTTGCTCAAAATGTTCACCACCGGCGTCGATACACTTCTGAGTACGTTGAACTACTGATTGAGCAAGGTTTGCGAAAGTGTCCTCAGCGATTACAGCATATGCTGTTTCAATTTCTTCCCGAAGTGCTATCAGTGTAACTGATTTTCTACTGTTTTCTACTGTATATAACATCCTTAAGAGTTCCTCATAGGTAGAAGTCCAACGGAGTTAGATCCGGAGAACGCGATGGAAACTCAATCGGACCTCTTCGTCCTATCTATTGCTTTGGAAGATTGTCATCGAGCCGAGAATGCAGGGCTTGTTGCTATGAGAGGTCTCCCAGATCTGCCGTTGTGAACATCGCATGCGGTACCATGAGTCTAAAATTCTCTCGAATGCGTGCGATTGTTACTCGGGTTGGCGGCTCTGTTCTGTACACACGTCTTCATTGCCTTTGAACTTCAACAACACTCTCGGTTTTCCAATACCACTTCAAAATTGCTTCCCGCTGTTCAAACGATAACCTCGGCTCCATTTTGTTGTAGCAACGCTAGTATGACGTAATGTGAGTCACAGCTGTTCATGGAACATTATACTATACATTACTGATTTTCCGTAAGAAGTGTTATTGAGACAAGGAATGCTATTCTGAAAATATTTTATTCCATTATTTGTAAAATTTAATCTCTTGTGCTATTGCCACATTCATTCTAAAAATAGTTTGGAAAATATACTCACATTTTAATTCTTGAATTTTAAGTTAATATTAGAGTATACGTTTTGAATTATAAAATGTAAATGTATCGCTAGCTGAGTAAATAGTATTTATAAGTTATTAAATCTTTGTAATACACCCCATGGAATCGTGAATATGTGGGAGATTATTACACTATCGTACAAATTAACACATGAAATAAATAGACGATACGTCATAGTTTTGGAACTTAAAGTCATTGAAGATATATTACGAAGTGCGTTTTGTTGAAATGAGATGGTATATGAAGCGCCACAGAAAAGTGGTTATTGTTACTATAAATAATTTGACATGAATTATGCAAAGCTAGAAGATTATGCACATAATTTCATTCATTTTGGGCGAAAAAAGGGAGGAAGTAAAAAATGTGCACGTGCAGTTGTGAACTACACAGTAGGTATACATCTTTAGCTAATCATAAGTGCCTGGTATGTATCGAGAAAATTTTTCTTCAAGATTTCAATGAATTTAAGAAGCACTGCTCACTCCAGCAGTACCGGGGCGGATATTTTGAACCCACTACTTAATTACTGTACTTTCTACTGTTATGTTGCAAAATCTAAACTATATATATATATATATATATATTTTTTTTTTTATTTATGAACGCTCTTTAACAGCTCAGGTCATCAGCGTCCCATTCAACTCAGGGCGTGAAACGGCCGACTAATTTTGCTCAGAGGCCCCTCTTTCAGGCTTAAGGTTCTTTTTCGTGCCGTAAATGTACGACACGGGACCCACGGTTTTACTTCCCTTCCAAAGGAAACCATACTTAGGATTTTTACGCCGCGAAAAAATCCATCGGTCTCGGCCGGGTTCGAACCCGCGATCTTGGGTTTAGGAGGCAAGTATGGTACCCACTACACCACCAGGACCGACAACTATAATTTAAAGTTCTAAAAAAGTACTTGTAAATACCTATAGTGGACGTGAAGTATAAGGTATCATTTAGGATGCTCTATGTAGATGAGTTACCATGGCCAGCCAAGTGGTTAGAATGCTGACTGGCTTCCCACCCCTCTCAGGCATCTTAAGTGAAATTGTTGGCGCGAGCCGGGGTACTCCGGTTTCCCCTGCCACCGCTCATTCCTCCATCATCATCTATCTCCATCTTCACCTTGATTATCCTTGCGCACATTAAATGAATTGCGCTACTGTCCTCAACGTCCGTGAGCGAAACTCCATGCCTAGCAGGCAAATGAGTTGGCGTTGGACTTTAGTCATAAAATTTGACTTTGAGTAATTGAACTAGTATTGGACGTTTTATTGTACCAGTTTTAGAATACATTCAAATAAATACAACTGTTCCATGGACCTTGCGGCCGTAAATGCTAATAGCGTCTTAAAATCTTATACACAACCATTTACACATATACATATATACATACAAATCTACACGCATACATACAAATACTTCGATATATTTACGTTTTCTATTAATAATTTTATATACAAATACATAAACATGAATGGAACCCTTACCCTTGAGCCCCCTTTCCATTTACTCACACCCCCTCTTCATTATAGTTATTAACCTTCTTTGTTGGATCTTCTCTAGAAATATTCCCAAATTGTGTGCGTATCTCGTATGCATCACCACTTCCCGGCAGAGGTTCAAAATTCAGTTGGAATTCAGAAATTGCGGTGATAAATGCTCATTTCTTAAAATCTCCGTTTCCCTGAATTCTGCCAAAATATGCCTCCAGGTATCGCCTTCTCCGCACAATGGACACATTTTTTTCTCCGAGAGCATTAACTGTTGTGTTTCCTCCCCAAGCCCCTAATTTGAACCATGCGAGACCACTTCTTTCTTCTCTACCACAGATATCTAAATAATGTCCCCTCCCCCACACCGGATGTATTTGAGCCTGCAGGTTCAGCGATACTTTTCCTGCGCATTGAGACTGAATATTTTGATTATCTATATCTCGCAAACCTCTGTTAAATATTTTCCAACTATTTCGTGTAATGTCCTCTCCCCTTAACGAAATATATCGCAATCCAATCATAGTCATTGGGATTAAATAACTGAATACTATAGTGCCTATGAATACCTACGTTCATGGTTAGTGTCATTTCCTAACTTGAGTGTCTATTTAAATGCTAATTAATGTCTTTTATGTTAATTTTTCTTTTTCCTGTGTCGATTTAGCGATATTGAATGATAAACTTGTTTATTCGTGACTATGCTTCTTAGTTGTGGTGTTGCAAACAGTTGATTACACAGAATTAAAAATAATTAAATTAATCAAAACCCCAAAATTATTACGATCTACGTTAACTTTAGTAATACATATAAACAATGCACACCTTCCTTGTATAATTTTGTATTCGGTATAGAAGGAAACAATCATTTGGCAATATAATAGAAAACAGCACATTAAAAAGTGTGTAAAAAGACGAATCCCTTCTACCCATTACTACTTTATAAGCAGTGCTTACTAAAGGCGCATTAGATGTCACTTAATACATTAAAGAATGAGCTGAATTAAATTTATAAGAAAGAAAATAGTAATGCTACCAGCAATAGTAGTGTAAAGAACTATTATTTGAAACAATATAAGCAAATGCACATATAATCCTGAAAATTGTATAGAGAAAAGCAGTACTACCGTTATTATAAACGACCAAAGCAATAAGAAATAAGCTTGGGGATACTAATTTCAGCATTTTTACCTAATTGAACAAGTAAAAAAATTCCAAATAAATCGCCTCGGAGACTGACATATCTTGCACCACAATTTCATGATTTAAGCGGTAATACTGCACTTTATGAAGTATACGTTTGGAATATGGAAAACACATTAGAGGCAGACATGTCCTTGGACCTTAGGAATAGACCTTTCATAGAATAAACACAAACAATATTTTATATTTTAAAGATGTCCTGTACTTTTTCAGCTTATGAATAAGATAAGGAATGTTACAGGGAATAGATTCGTGTTTTTGTTCTCCACATATGAAACAGCAGATTTTTGTTTGATTTGGTTTATTTACCGACGCTCTTTAACATCTCAGGTAATGAGCGTCCCATTCAATTCAGGGCGTGAAACGGCCGACAAATTTTGCTCAGAGGCCTCTTCTTTCAGGCTAGAGGTTCTTTATCGTGCCGTAAATGTATGCCACAAAACCTACGGTTTTACTTCCCTTCCGAAGGAAGCCATACTTAGGAGGTTTACGTCTGAAAAAATCCATCGATCCTGGGTTTGAATCCGCGATTTTGGGTTTAGAAGGCTAGTATGGTTACCACTACACCACCAAGACCGACTCAAAACAGCACATATGTATAGAAGCTACATTGATAAAGTAGTAATTAAGAAATTACACATGAAGAATTATAGGAAATCCGATTTGGCTCTAGAGGCAACAAACTCTCGATGAATGGCTTAAATAGTACCAATTCCTCTATAAGTATAACCACCACATTATTTAAAAAGAAAAATCGAAATATTTTTTTTTCAATTAGGGCATGATAAAGCTCTGTCGCTAATGACAAATAAAATGTATTTACCATGCTTTTCATTGTTTTGTACTTTCACGATTATTGTGAGCAATTGAAAACCTAACATCAATTCTTGGTTTTGGCCACTGATTATTAAATCCATGTGAACAAGGCAGCAGAAATATTCACATTTTAAACAAAGATAGTCTATATCGTTTTCGACACATGCTTTTTATGCCTATATAGGGTTTTGAAAAGGTTTCTCCCATGTCAATATATCTTATTTGGTAAACAATGAATTGAGAAAGAGACAACTTCAAGAAAGAGGAGTTTTTAAGCCCACCAATACCAAGAGAGCTAATGCTCACCTGCGGAGGCATGTGTATGTTGTAAAGATATGCAGTACGTATTATATTTTAAAGAAACCTATGATACAATATTTCTAGTATTTCTTCAAGCATTTAACATACTTTTTTACAAAAATAGTTACAAAGCCAAATAATATTGCCGTTGGTATATTTCCTTAAGTAAAAATAATACAGTTGTAAGTTATCACTAATGTTTCAAATGTTCAACGGATTTGGCCATTCGATCTATCAAGCAGGCAAATGATGCAGGTTTGGCCTAATCTGTGACCTTGCTATAAATATCCGGACCAATTTCTACCTGCTTCTTGGTAGCTGAAAGATTAGGACGCGTTGCAGCAGAGAAAAAGTAGAGAGCATTGCTGTTGAACCAAAATTGGTATTTTTTTCCTCAGGCTGCATGGCTTTTGCAGGAGCAGAATCGAAAGATAGCAAGATAGCGGTGTTTAAATATTAGCGTAGCTACATCATGTAATTATTAGAGGCAATGTTACGTATGTAAAAACTATACTATCGTTAGCTTCATTTTCAGCTCTTCGTTCGCCCATCTGATGTTAGCGTTGAGGTTTGCACTTTGGACTAACTGAAGAAGCAGAGAGCAAAAATTGCCTGGCAATGAAACACGTTCCTCTCGAAAGTGTAAACTTTTGGTTTCTAAATTTCTAAATTTTCTCTTGGTGTCGATATTTTGTTCATCACCGGTAATATTTTGTCAACCATTTATTTACAGAAGCCTTGTTATTTCTATTATTTATCTTATAATTATTTGTAAACTAGCGATTTTAAATGAGTTTTAAAGAGCGATATATAATTACATCCATTTCTTTTACTGTCTGGCATTTTGGATGTGGAAATAACCTTTTATTATTTTCTAGCAATATTCCTTCGGTTATGTAATTTCTGTCTCCGACAGGAAAATGTGCAAAAAGCTTTAATTCGAAGCACTGGAAACGTCATATACCCAATAATGCTTTATGGGTGCCAGATGTGGTCGGCTACAAACAAATAGATGAATGCACCACAAACAAGTAAAGGAAAATGGAACGCAGGATATTAGTAAATATAATAAGGGACAAAATCTCCAACGAAGCTTTAGCCCAAATTACGTCCACAGTAGATATAGCAGAAAGAGCCGCCAGACTGAAGTGGAAATGGGGAGGCCACATAGCGAGGATGCAGGACGACAGATGGACGTATAAGATCACCATGTGGGATAAGCGCTTAGGCAAACGACATAGAAGCACGCCAAGATGGAGATTGGAAGACTTCTTCGCAGCACAGGCAAGTCGACAAAAGTTCAAAATAGCAAGAAGCAGGAATACATGAAAAACCATCGAACGTAAGCTTCAAAACAAGTGAAATCTGAGGAATAAAAGTGTAACAAAGTTTAGCATACAGGGCAATACTACTGTACACAACGCTAATGCGAATGAGCTCGTCTCATGAGCGAATAAGAACTACATTCTTGTAGGAGGTCTTTGTCATTCTTAGGGACATTCGGGATTATTATTATTGTTATTGTTGTTTGAATGCACCTTATCGTTCTACGAGTGTATCAGCATTTGCTATCGGTCGATCTATATTGTTGTAATTAGTTTATTTGAATAGCCTGTTAGTTTTTAATGGTATCTTTGTGTGAAATGTCATCGCCAGTCTGATTACTGTTGCTTCAGAGGATCGTTTGTATTATTGCAAAATTGTTAATATATTTGACCATATGATGAGTGTGTTTTTTCTTGAGTAATTACTTAATGCCGCTGTATTCGCTATTCTTAACTAACACGAATTAAGACCTTGCTAGGTTATAAGATGCCTGAAATTATGGCACATGGCATCATATGATGGGGCGGTGCACTGAAAGGACGTAAGCAGTAAAAACAATCTGTATCACATATAAAAAGTCAACATACATTTACTGTAAAAGTACTTTTATCAAACAGGCTTTCTACCTCACTGTCCGTTAATAAATAAGCATATTTGAACGCTTATTTTATTGCAAAATTGGTGACATTTTGTCTGGGAAATATAAAGTTTGAATTCCTATTTTGTAGAAATCGACTTAACATGTAATGTAACTGTCAAATTACTCGCAACTAAATATGATTTAGTTCCGTCTTAAGGGGAAAAAAATCACTGTTCGGTTCTTTTTGCTGTGGAATATTTGTAGTTTTGCCCCAATTTCACTTAATACCCACAAAAAGTTAATAATCAGGTTACAATATTAAAATTTAGGCAAAATACTTGATGTAGTAATGTGTTGTTAGTTTACATTAGGAATTGTAAGAAAAAGCCAAAATGTATCGCCCCATCTTATTTTTTAAAAAGTATATTCATTGCTTACAATCTATTTAAAGAATGAAAAATGCAGAAGAAAAAGGAAAATCAATACTTCAGTATCAAATCAACTGTGGAATAATCCTCTCACGACAGCCCGCGTCTACTTCCGTCTCCCGCCTTCATTGACAGAGAGAGGGCAAAGTTGCCAAGCACGTGATTAACACATCTGCACCTCGCCGGGTACCATCGCGCGCTTTCCGAGATAGAATGGATGCTGCCTCTCTGACGCAGTTCCCCCACTTGTCATCACGAAGCAGGTGGACCACGTTCCAGACACATTTCCGAATAGGCACCAGGAATCGAACCCGGGACCCTCCAGGTCGAAGCCTAGCACTAGGTCAGAGAGGCTGATACAAAAACATTAAATCTATCTAAAATTTGTCTTTGTACTTATAAAAAATACAGATAAGTTTATCGCAAGTGCTCTAATGTGCGTCCTTTATACGAGTTCTTGAAACGAACAATCCAATTGGGCAACATATTTAATTAATATGGAATTGTTTAACACTCCTGGGCTTAATTTGGCAAACAAAATATTTGCTTTTCTAATAGCAATGTTTTAGTATTGTACGTGTTACTTTAATTCCATTAATTTATATTTCTACAAAATTATAAATAGAGCAGAAATATTGAAACGGTTGTTATTTTGTTTCTTGGACGAATTTTCATTTTTCAGTTTTCTTTTGTAGAAAAGTCAAATGATGTTCTTTTTTATGTGATAAGTATATTTTTGAGCGGATTATCCGAAAAAGGCAATTCACTATATGATTAAACATACTGCTACAGGGGTCTAAAAATATATATTTTATTTATGCATGCTAATTAGAAGCAATGTTAGAAAGTTATTTTTCTGAACTTTTTTTTATTGTCCACAAAAGCAATATAACGTGCGACCACAGGTGCACCTTGAAACAATTCCTTTCCAATCTGGAGGAAATTGGAAGTAATTGTCTATTGGTTGATTTAAGTAATAGCACATGGTGCCAATACAATATGAATTTCAGTGTTCACCTTATGTTAAATATAAAATATTTTAAAAAATGATAATGGGGAAATATGCTCAAAATTCAAATTTCTAAAACAAAAACTTTTCTATTCTTGCATTTTAGATGTTGAGGTCAATTTAAAGACTTAGATGTTACCTTCATAATAAGAAAGTGTAAGTTCAAAATTCTAGAAATAATTTTTAAATACTGCATATAAAAAGGATATTTTGAAAATTAATACTTTGAACATTACATTACTTTATATTATAATAAATAATGGATTTTAAACATTAAGCATGCAAAATGTAATTGTAATAAAGCTTTTGAAAACATAGAAAGAAAATGTAAAAGCTATACGTGATATGCACCTTATAAATTCAAACCGTTCAATGAACATTTGAAGTTTCAAAGGCAACATACAAGTGGATCATGTTACAAATAGATGCTGATTCTTAGGCAGAGTGAAAGACTAAAAGTATCTGACTGACAGGAGCATTTCACCAAGAACTGGAGAGTCCATAATGACCAGAATACGACTGATAAGACAGGACATCCAGTGGCACCGTCTCTTAATTCCCATCCAAGCTGTCGTACTCAGATGTCCATCCGGGCCGGATTAGTCAGCCGTAAGGTTACGAGGAGATTGATAGCGTTCTTGGGCAAAGGATCGATTACCTTTCTTGCAAGAGAGAGGGTCTTAGCATCGCTCTATGGATTTGCAAAGAAGAAATCGGACAGCGACGTAAAAATCTTTCAAACACAAGAACAGCAAAATTCTGACTGAGCCTGAACTTTTCATAGGCACAAATACAGACTGATATTTATTTTGATTTCTAACATAACCGAATTTACACCTGTTTATTCTTATTATATAAATTCACTTTATTTTTTCGTGGATGTAAAGAATGTAACATGGAAATTGCCCAGTAAGAGATACAAGACATGGAGCATTCGGAAAATAAATTATTGTTATTAAATCTTACGCTCTTATACCTGCAACAAAAGAAAAGCATGGAACAATTGAATATGTCGGTCCTGGTGGTGTAGTGGTTACCATACTTGCCTCCTATACCCAAGAGCGCGGGTTCGAACCCGGCCAAGACCGATGGATTTTTTTCGGGCGTAAAAATCCTAAGTATGGCTTCCTTCGGAAGGGAAGTAAAGCCGTGAGTCCCATGTCGTACGTTTACGGCACGAAAAAGAACCTCAAGCCTGAAAAAGAGGCCTCTGAGCAAAATTTGTCGGCCGTTTCACGCCGTGAGTTGAATGGGACGCTGATGACCTGAGATGTTAAAGAGCGTCCATAAATAAATCAGTTAATTAATTCAATTGAATATAGAGTAGTTAAAAGTTAACATAAAAAAACATTTATTCTTTGTGGATAATGAGAAAAGACCCCCTAATGCTCCCTTAATAGACTATAATTAAAAAAATTAAAGTGTTTGGACGGTGGAACTATTTTTAAATTTGGAAGAATTGTATTACAACATTAATCGGAAGAACTGAACTGTTTTGTTCGCTGTACATAACTTTTATACAATTACACTAGAAATTATATGATACAAATCAAAATAACGATGCCAGTACAAAATATTAAATAAGAAATAAGACTAACACAATTATTGTGATAGATATTTCCCGTTGCTATAATTAATAGAACGTCAGAAAGGTTTAAGCGCTGAAGTATTGTATAACAGTTTTTTCTCTATTAATTTATTCCACTCATTGCTGCTATTATTTAGTGCAATAAAAGTAAACAGTTATCACAAACCTTTTACATTTAGTGAGACACATCAAGAACGGAGAATAAAAAAGGCATTGGGTTTCCGCACTTTATTCTCTTTTGTATTAGTATTCTTATAACAATACTATTGTTTTACCATTGAGAACTCACATGAAAATAGATCTTGTAAAGATAAAGGGACGAGTAGAAAGAAAGATTGTCCCATTCGAAAGGCTAGCAAATATTTTATACATTGTTAACCTGAACAAATCGATTTCTAGTCGTGACAAATACTTCTTTCGACAACTTCCGGTGACGTTTGCACTATTTTTGTATAAATTATACTAATAACCCCATTAAGCATTGCAGATACCATATAGGCGGGATGTTGAAGAAAGAATGAGACTATCTCCCTTTCAAATGACATTTTTCAAATTATATATTCGAACGGTGCAGGTTTTCTTACATAATATTCATAGATGGAGGAGTGTACCAATTTCCAGTTGATAGCACTTCTCTTTTAAGTTAGTGTTGTTTGTGTTTTGCCTCACAAAAATTGAGATGACATGAGACGGTGAGATGGAATTAATTACGTCGCTGTCTATGTAGATGCCGTCATATTGGGGGGCCAAAATTGTGTTGATATTAATTGAGGGACGTCATCGATGTAGATGCTTGCCGTAGTAGACATAAACGTAACTAACACCACTATAATATGCTCAGGGTTTGATTATACACCTGGCTTTTCAGATTGAAGCTTCTGGGGCGAAAGTAGTGTGATTTTAAATATAACATAATCCCAAAGTATAGAGATATACACTTTCTAATCACGATACGCTCTGAGAATATATGCAGACTGAATACGAGACAGACGTGTTATAATTTATGTTTCTCTCCCGAAAACTGTATAGGATATTAATTCACACTCGTAGTTCCTATCATTTTATCACAAATACTTTTATAATTTCTTCCACGAAATGTTAATTTGCAACATATCTTTAAGTAATGCTAAAATACTGTTTCTTTATATGGAGTAATAACCACGATTTCTACTAATGGAGTTTAAAACTCGACTTGTCTCTACGGAATCCAACGCATAACTAAAATTTTTAAGATGAAAACAGTCACTTATTACAATAGTATTGTAACAATATTATATGTTACATGCGTTACTATTTTCAATGTACGTGTACTAAGCGAATGTAGTCCGCTGCAGAGTGGCGTGGAGTATAGACGTAACAGTTGACTGCGTTTCGTTTTGTGCTATTCGGTTTTTGTCAGTTTCTTCTTAGTTAAAATTTGTCTTCACGTTTCCTTTGCGACACTTTCATAGTTGTTTAACCAAATTTAATTATGAACAAGATCACACGAGTAAACACTTTGAAAGCTGCCTTCGATAAAAGTAAGCCTCGACCTACGCCATTAGATATACATCTCTGGTTGGATACCATCCTACGTATAGCTGAGAATCTATTGGACACACTTCAATTAATTGGTAAGCAAAATGCAGTATTTATCAAGTTACACAGTAGAGTGATTTTCGAACAGTTGTTAAATGTACATCAGGGCACAACTCCCTTTGTAACTGAAGACGGATCTGTGACTTCCGTAACAATTAGTGATGCCAGTGCAGCATATACCCATGCCCGTGTGTTTAATTTACCCCCGGAATTATCAAATGATAAAATACGCCAAGCATTACAGGTATACGACTCTGTAATTAAAATTGAAAATGAACATTGGTCTCTCGGCTATAAGTATCGGGTGCAAAATGGAATTCGTTCTATTCAAATTGATTTGAAAAAACCCATTCCATCTAATTTGATGATTGCTGGTCACGAGGCTTACATTAGTTACGCAGGGCAACCACCCAAGTGTAATACGTGTGGAGAAACCATTCATTTCCGTGATCGTTGTCCTTACAGGAAATTTACTTCAAAGATCCCATAAGTACCTCGTCCAACATTAACGAGTGAACTATTCTCTCAGGAAAATATTATTACCCCTCAGGAAACTTCTGCTTCCAGCCCCATTCAACCTGACCAGCAGGCAGATGCTCTCCCCCCTTCCGAGCCCTCTCAACAGCCCGCCTTTCCCTTGGAACCTATGAATCCGACCTTGCTATTGTCGCTACGTCATGACATACCTCCCTTATCCCCATCTGATAGTAACACTGACCAGGTAGCTACTGCACCATTATATGCAGAGGAAATAAACATAGACCCATTTGCAAAGAAACAAAAAGTACGCGAAAGATCCCAATCTACGGGGACACCTTTGCATGACTTGGATGCTCTGGCATTACTAAATAATAAACCAGCTATTTCACCACGAGATCCGCGATTACAGGGTGGCTTGTCTTCTAAACGTCATGTTAACAGTGACAATGCTAGGAAATCTCTGCCATTATCTGAAAGTCCTACTGAGCCTATGTTGGAGGACAAGCTTCATGCAACCTTAGAACTCCCGCTTGGAGAATAATTTCTTACTACTGTCCTCTAGCTGTTCATTCTTTTAATTGTTCTTGAACTAACTTGTCCCTCTTTATGTCACAGGCATATAAAATTCTTACCCTGAATATTAGTATAATCCAAACTCCTGAAAATTTTCGTCTTCTTGCAAAAACATTTCATTCCCTGGATATTGACATTGCTCTTCTTCAGGAGGTAAACTCTCCGTTTATAACTCGCTTATATGGATATAATGCTGAAATTAATACTGATTTTGTTACCCGTGGTACTGCAATATTGCTTAAAGATCACTTGCAATCACATCGCAATATACGGATGTGCGTATGACTGCAAATTTTAGGGGTATCAGCCTTATCCTAGGGAATCTCAATATTATCAATGTGTATGGTCCTTCTGGCACCCATATGCGGAAGGAAAGACAAAAAATTTTTCTGAAGAAATAGCTTCTTTGTTTTCTAATTCCCCTCATGTGTTATTAGGTGGCGATTTTAATACTATTTTATCTCCTAAAGATTGCACAGGGGTTTACTTGCCTTTTCCTGCATTTGTAGATTTAGTTCATCGACTTCAGTTATGCGATACATGGGAAGTCGTGAATCGTGATCATCCGCTTTACACATTTCAACGCAATCTCTCGGGAGCACCTCTCGATCGCATTTATGTTGATCGCGCTCTTTGTATTAGTACTGTGGATATATGTCCAACAGAGCTCTCTGATCATTGTGGATATCTCACTTCCATTACGCTACCTGCGTCCTCTTCATCATATGGTCGTGGTTACTGGAAGCTTAATGTGCAGATTCTTTCTGACAAAGATGTTCAGGAACTCTTTGCAGAGCTTGTCATCAAAACAAAGATAAAACGGTTTCTTCAATATGTGTCTGGTGATAAATACCGCAGAAAAAAGGTTATCGTCAATTTCTTTATGGGGTATTGCGAAATTTGTACAGTCGTCCTGTGGTTGATACACATTGTAGTATTGAAATAAAAAGAATTAAAGCTCGGATTCTTAAACTTCAACTGGACGATTTGAGGGGCACTCAGGTGCGTTCCCGTGCTACGTTCGTTCATATTTCTCCGGACAAATTGGGCACACCTAGGAGACTATGGCGATTCTTATAGTCATCAGTTTCTCACCCAGTGATTGTCGGAACACCGTCTCAAAAATCCACCAGATCTTCGAGGGTTGCCGATTCAGGCACCCCAGGTTAAGAAGCTACTTCAGTTAATCGCATACTGTCCTGTCGACCTGCATGGCCAACCACCGAAAACCAGAGACTTGTATACTGCCTGGTTATTTCAATTGCCGGCTTCTAAAGTAGTTCTCCAACACCCAGTATACAACTGGCGCCGAATCTGGTCCAACATTCGACATCCTGCACTCAACACTTACCAACGGAGTGTCTGGTACCAACTGGTGAATAATATCTTCACTACAAATGAGCGTCTACATCGTATTGGAATGAAGATATTTCCTAACTGTGATGCTTGCGGCCTTCAAGATACAATACTCCATCGTTTAGAATGTGGTGCTGCTGCATCAGTTTGGTGGAGGGTGCAGGCCAAGATCCTCCGGTTCCTGGACGTCTCTGGGAAATGTTTTTAACCCCATTATTTGACATTTCCAGTATTTAGTTGGTCTTCAGTAGCTCAACGAATGGAGTGTTGCGATGTATTGAACAATATTTACTTGGGTTTGAAGATTTAATTAAAAAAAAAAAAAAACTTTGGACCACCACTCAGCCGCCGCATCGCGCCGGCAGCTGTAGAAGAGGCTGTATCTATAGATGTGTAATTTTTATTATGTTGTTTCTTAATTTAACTTGATTATTAAAATATCATTGTTAAAATGTTTTGAGTCAAAACTTCCAAATTCTCATAGATGGAAAATAAACGTAAAAACTACTAACATATAAATCAATAAATAAACTAAAAAAAATGAAATTGGTTCGTTTCTATTTAGTCACAATAAAGCTGTCTGTCCCTTGTTTCATTCTTGATACACATTAATGTTGTTACGCTTGCCCTTGGTTGATTCACTTAGTATTACAATTTTCGTATCTTTAGTTTTAATCTTTTTGTATTCTTGGCTATGTGTATGTTCATTTCAATCGTTACATTTTTATATTATTAAATCTTGCCATAAAGATAACAAACAAACATTAAGACATACATTGTAATAGCCCTTATCTGATATGGGAAATCTATACAAATGAGTTTACTAGATTTATACAATTTAAAAGGTATTACCAAATATTTGTTATTTGAGTTGAAAATTAAAGCCATTATCTAACATTAAAACATGTGCAAATGAACTTGTTAAATTTATATGATTAAAACATATTATCAAAGAATGTTTTGAGTTTCAAATAAAATATTAGAGTCTTTATCTTACGTAAATAACATACGTAAACGAACTTCTTAAATTAACACAGCTAAATAGCTATTACTATTAAATGTTTGAGGCTTTAAATCGAGCATTATAGATTTTCCTAATATATAAACATATACAAATTAACTTATTAAATCAATATGACTTAAACATTTGATCAATGATTGTTTTGAGTTTCATATAAAATATTATAGCCTTTATCTTATGTAAACATTACAGAGAAATTATAATGTTTTCCTGAGCGAACTCTGATAATGTACCCAGTTCTTCATATCAACGTAATACAAATAAGCCCTGGATAACTGTAATCACTTCCAAGAAAAGACACCAACCATTAAGGCTTGTTGTGTTCTATACATGTACTATAAGAAGATATTTTAAATTTTTGCGGCCGTTATATTCAAAACTGATGTATCGTCTATTGAAATACTTCAAGATGATTGATTAAAAATGTTTTATCCTTCATATTTGCAAATCTAAGCTTTATATGTGACACCATACACAAACTGGAAATATACAAGCTCTTGAAACTAAACTATAATTATTACCAGGATAACAATTTCTTAAGAACAGTTTTGGAAACTTATATGGCAAATTGATTGCTATAAACCATTGCTCAAGTTCTGGAGGTTGTAGAAGTAGGTGAAATTGATTTTTTGGATAGTATTTAACGTCCGTTTTTACTATGTAGTCACCACGGGCGGTGGACACTGATGATACATGAAATGAAATGATAAATTGGGAAAGCATTTTTTTTAAAGGAGGAAACGTTCCAGATCTAAATTTAGGGTTCCTCCCCGGCCATTTGCCATTGAAGAGGACTAAGGAAAACCTGGAAAAAACCTTAGTCAGGGAAGATGAACCCAGACCTCTCGCTCACGCATCCGCGCCTTAACGACCTCGGCCATCCGTGGCGGTGGGGTGAAATTGAGTATATTAGTATCAGTGACATTTCTCTTTTTAAACATGTGTAATTGTCATCCTGTGATGTTGTCGGTCCTGGTGGTGTAATGGTAACCATACTTGCCTGCTAAACCCAAGACCGCGGGTACAAACCTGGTCAGAATCGATGGATTTTTTCGGGCGTAAAAATCCCAAGTATGGCTTCCTTCGGAAGAGAAGTAAAGCCGTGGGTCCCTTGTCGTACATTTACGGCACGAAAAAGAACCTCAAGCCTGAAAAAAGGCCTCTGAGCAAAATTTGTCGGCCGTTTCACGCCCTGAATAGAATGGGACGCTGATGACCAGAGATGTTAAAGAGCGTCCGTAAATAAAACAAATCAACAAAAATAAATCCTGTGATGTTGAACGATAATTTTCTTATTTCAGAGACAGTCGATATACATTCCTGATGCAAAATTTGACTTCTGTTGTTCCCTGAAATTCTAAGGAAATTAATACCGTCAATATTTAGCCGTTTTTTTTTTTTAATGATTTATTTATGGACGCTCTTTAACAGCTCAGGTCATCAGCGTCCCATTCAACTCAGGGCGTGAAACGGCCGACAAATTTTGCTCAGAGGCCTATCTTTCAGGCTTGAGGTTCTTTTTCGTGCCGTAAATGTACGACACGGGACCCACGGCTTTACTTCCCTTCCGAAGGAAGCCATACTTATGATTTTTACAACCGAAAAAATCCATCGGTCCTGGCCGGGTTCGAACCCGCGATCTTGGGTTTAGGAGGCAAGTATGGGAACCACTACACCACCAGGACCGACACATTCAGCCGTAATTGATTAGGGCCTATAAATTTACTATTGTAATAAATGTATTATTGTAGAGCGGATTCTTGTAAACAAATATTTTTTTTCAGAATGAGGGTAAATAAGTTATAATGAAAGAGGACATTTATGTTAAATATAAGACAAACATTGTTCTGTGTTATGCATCTTTATCACACAAAAACAGCTTATTTAATTTATTGCTTTGTTGCATAAAATTTTTATTTAAAATAAAAAGCCGATCCCTATTGATATGATGGCAGCAGTTAGAGTCAGGAAGAACCATAGGAAAGCATGTGTAAACACTCTCATTTACAGCAGCAAACTTTTTTCAAATGAGGGTATTGTGAAACACTTGAGGTTTTTTTTTTATCGTAGCTGTTGTGCACAAGATAACGTTCTCACTCTATGAGCTCAACGCTGCATTGGCAGTTAACAACTGGTGGAATACATTTTGAACTTTTGCTGTAATAAGCACTTAGCAACGATCATTTTCTTGGAAATCAAGTTAAAATGCATTAATTAAATGTTAAAAATGAAATAATCAGAGGTTTGTAATATTATTCTTCCCTGTAACTTATACTATTGTAAACACTCATCAAATATATTTTACTTTCAAAGGGGACAACTTCGGAAATGATTTCCTAAATGTTGATCAATTATAGCAGTTCTAAACGTTGGTACGTAATTGTGATATAGCCTGTATAAACCAAATTTTGGCACTGTTAATCGTTCTCGATAAATGACATTGATTTTCTAACTGGAAGTTGCTCATGTTGATCAGCTACGAGGGTTCCTTTTAAGTTGATATAAATCTAAGAAAGAAAGAAACTGTTTCATTGCTTTTCAAAATATTTGCCATTAATATTTATAAACTTTCGCATGCCTTTAAATAATTTTTTCACCCTGAAGTTGATATTTCAAAAATATGATTTTTAAAGGCTTCAACAGCTTCTTGAGGTGATTTTCATCACCTCAAGAAGCTGTCTTGTTTGACATTAGGGAACAAAAAAGTATTTAGGTTATAAATCTGGTGAATATGGTTAATGAGACATAAATTTGACGTTTTTCTCCTTCAAATAATCAATTGTTTGAAGTGCTATGTGAAAGCTGGCATTGTCATGATGACGAATAATGCGAAGTGTCGGTTGTTTTTCCAGATTTCGTCGATGACTTCTGTCAAATAAATTGTTGTATACCATTCAGCCTTAACTGTTCCTCGATCCTCTAAAGGAATAGTTGCAACACCAAAAAACAAAGGATAATTTTCTTGGAAATGCTTAGTGAAAAAACAACTTTTGTGGAATTCAGTTCATCTTGGAACACCCAAGCAGTGGACTGTGCTTATTTTTCTGTTCATACAATTACATTCAAACTTCTCACGTGTTACGATGTTGTATGCGGATTATGCAGTTCCTGAGTGAACTTTTTTTGATCATTTCCTTACACCAATTGACACGAACGTTTTTTAAACTTCAGTCAAATCATGCGGAATCCATTGGAATAGATCTTTTTCGCAGCTGAATGTTCATGCAAAATAGAATGTTCTGCAATCTTCCATATGCTTAAGGATGTCTCTATCTCACCTTCAGTCACATGCTGATCTTCTTCAATCATATTGCGAATAGTAATGATGTTTTTATTTGTTTTTTTTATTAATTACAACCGATTTTGGTTGACCTTCATAAAATGTATCCCTGACTGATGCAGGATCACGATGAAATTCTGCAAACCAATTGTGAACAGTCTTTTCTGATGGTGCTTAATTATCAAAAGTTGAGCGAAGCAATTCTGTGCATTGCTGTTGAGTTAGGCTTCTACTTAAAAAAAAATTGTAAAAAAAATCATTCAAAGAAAATCATTACGTGAAATTTCCTTTTTTCACAAAATTGCTTTATTTAAATACTCACTATAAACTAACTAATCGGTCAATTTCTAAGCTGCAACTATTTTTTACAATAGCAATTGTCATTTCTTTAGAAACAGTAATGATATATCGCAATAGCCACATCTGGTGGTCGTTTGTAACAACTTAAAAAGTAATCTTCATATAAAACGTAGGCATTGGTAACATAGTAAGATCTATTTCTATCTTTTCTAAACTTTTGTTTCTGAATTATTCCATTTAGTTTATTTTTTGCAACATGTTGTATATTCTTTTGTTAAAAAGTATGTTCCTATTTACTATCTGAAACATTACTCTTTCAGTTTCTTCTATTAAAATATGTTTATATTTCATGTCTCTTTGATTAAGGTTCATTGATGTAACGTTTAAATATATTTCTTCTGTTCATTTTCTTAAAATGACTTTTATTTTTTAAGGTATCTTTTCTCTGCTTAATTCATAAGATATTGAATATCTAGGCCAGCCACACTCTTGTCCTGCCGTGCATTTATTTATTTTTTTTTGCCGTTAAATTTTTTTATTTATATTATAAATATATTGTTGTATTATTTCTTTTTATTTACATTGTTAACTTTGATCCTCAACAAATGCTACAGTGTTCACTTTTACCGATTAGGTTTAAATACATAGTAATGTTTCGTCACTCACTATGTATTTATGCTGTTGCTTTACATTCAGTAATCTCAGGAATTGTGTCGCCCTGTAGGATTGTGGGAAGCGCACAATAGTCCCTTTCCAAATACAGTGGACAGACCAGTACTTTGATATTCTTTAGTAGGCTGTAGTAGGCTGCAGATTTCCTCAATGACGCAAATCATGTCTCTCGAGTTCAGCTGTCGCGGGATGTTTGGTTTGTGTGGGATCCATTATCAACAGCAAATGTAAATGGACAAGTCCCACAAGGCAGTGTAAGCAATATCATTGTCACTACAAATGTAGTTTTCTTTCCTTTATATTCAGTGACAAGAGGCGTATGTGACCCGCAGTAAGGAGTGTAGAATAAAAAACTAATTTGTCAATCCAGGTTCGTTGCAGCCAAGCTATGTTTGGGAAACCCAAGGGAAGTGAAGCCCAGCATGTACATGTGTTACACATCACACGTGCTCTCTCAAGAGTTAATTAGCTACATCGATCTCTATGATGGTACATAAACAAACACGTTCACACATGGTTCTCCCACACCAAAGTACTACATGCTGGTCAAAAACCTTGTTAAAGGATTTGATTGGTAATTTATAAATACGGAACTTTCATTTATTGCATATTTTTTAACTGGGCTTAGTTTTGATTGCTTGTGGATTATTTATACAAATGATCAACTTTTATGACTATGCTAAATATTAGTTAAATAGCACACTTAGCCATTTTTATAAATGGATCATATTTTTAACATTTCATATAGCATGTTTATAACCTTTTTGATAAAGGTTTTGCTTCTTTCTTCTTGACGCTAATTCTTCTTCATAATCCGTTGTCGCGTGAAAGAAAACAAGATCCCTATAGACATTGTATGCAATTAAGCAATTCCAGCACTACAATTCTGTGTGTAACATCGAAGATATGGCACTCAATGGCGAAATGAATACAACTTAAAAACAAAATTTGCTTCCGGCAGTTAGCGATTCCCCTAGTTCTTGTGTTGTACCGTGTTGAAGGCAAAGCAAGACGTTCAATGTGTTTGTGGTTAGTGTTTATTCCATAAATGACTGGTTTCAATCTGATTGAAATATTATGAGGAGTTACGTTTTTCTTTGTAGTGCTCTATAAAGTGCCCAAAGTGAATTTCCTAACGAGTTTATTTTTACACAGATAGTGAAATTCTGATTTGTAAGGTAGTTGGTATGAATAAATGTTTAAAAATTACACACTCTAGATAGTTTAGTTACTAACAGCATAACGATAACAATTAAGTTTTTCATTGACTCAATCAATTGACCGTATTAAGTACATGCGTGTTCATCTTGATTACAAATGAATGAGTTAAATGGTTAAATCAGATACATTGTTGAAAAGCATTTCCCGTTATTTAATTTTTTTTAGTTGTGTTTAACGCCCGTTTTTACTGAGACACCACAGGCGGTGAACACTGGTGATACGTGAAATGAAATGATATATTGGAAAAGGATTTTTTTTAAGTAAGGAAACGTTCCAGTCCTAAGTTTAGGGTACCTCTCCGACTTTTGCCAGTTATGAAGACTGAGGAAAACCTCGAAAAAACCTCAGTCAGGGAGGACGGTCCTGGTGGGATTCGAACCCCAGACCTCCCGCTCACGAGTCCGTGCCTTAACGACCTCGGTCATCCATGGCGGTATTTTATTTACTTAATGTAACTCTTCATCGTATGGTTGAGACCATGCAATTTTGTTACCCATTAATTGACAAATTTTTATCTTTTGTTCAGAAAGTGTTCATAGAAACTGCTTCTAGTATTAACATATTCAAAATGATGGCACCGGCTAGCTATACCTCCACCAGCTAATTTAAACCCGAATGGGAACTTGATTTGAGGCTGTTCTATATTATTCAGATTTTTTACCTGATTAGAGAATTATAATTATTTAGATTTTAATGTGGCAGCGTCTATTGAATTAACCGAAAAACTGTGTGAAACAGTTCATTATAAGGTTATATCAGCTTGTTTTCATTGCGCACCTAGTCATTGGATACAATTAGGGCCCCTTTACTACAGTTTGCAGCAGATTTCAGGAGAAACATCTTTAGTTTATCATCATTACAGAGAGTGCTAGGAGGTAAATTGAAGGATAAAGTGACTAACGTTCATTTAACAAATTGATTTTGATTAAATGACTGAAATTAAAGATGGTCTCGTCAGAAAAACACACATAAAACCAGCAAAATTTCTCATAAAATATCTACCAGCTTTTGTGAACATCCTTCTTGCTTCTAAGCAATGTAAAACAAAAAAATTCGCGCTATAATGTTATACTTAGAGACAACAGTGGAATAATGAAAACAAAAGAAAACATCCGTCATAGCGCAATTGTGAACGTAATAAAATAATGAAGCATTCATCATTAGGCAGACACTTAAAAACTCATGGCTTAAGTTACTTAAAAATCTATTATCTTGTTGAAATAAGATGGTATTGAATGGGCTTATTTTGTAACACATATATGTAACATATATATTAAGGAATAAGTGCATACATATTCATCAAACTTTTAAAGAAAGAATATTAAGTTCTTGTGATAACTTTTAGTGGAATTTAAGACAGTAGGCAGAGAGTCGCTTGACCTCTATTGCTATCAATAAAACATTGTGAAATTATGATGAACAGAACAAGATCTATGAAATTAACTGATTTCTTTATTTATTTTTCGATAGGAAAAAATATAAATGTGAATGGGTCATGAGTTCTAAGGTATTTCAACAATTATACGTTTGCCTTTTGTCTGATATGCACCGTATGTCACGCTATTAAGAAACCTCTAACCATATCAGCAATAAATGCAGTTTGATATACTTGTAATATAGTGGGGTCTGAGTTTCTACTGCATGTATCTTACTGTTTTTAGTTCCAATTACTATTTTATTCATTTTGTTTAGCAAAACCAAAATTTAAAATTAAACTTGAGCCTTCTTTCTTTATTTTTTGTATACTTAGGTAGCAAGATCAAAATAGCAGTGATTGGGTTGACGAGGTTTTTATTATTCTAAAATTTTATGAATATTTTCTTTATGATATATAAATTGAATATTATTATAATGAAGCATATGCAAAAATCTGGAAAAAATATCTTACTTCTGTGTATTTAAATAATTATTTTCTTAATATACTAACAAACTTTCAGGCTGGAACTCTTCTTTCAACTATTTTAGTTTTAATAAATGTTACGTTATTAAATATATCTTATTTAATTTCTGACTAACTCTAAATAAAAATATAAAATAAAGTCACTTTGTGAAGCCTACATATTAGTTTTTTATAATGTATTCCCAAACATGCAATATAATATTTATATTTTGATATTTATCTTTTACACTTACAAGAAGGTCACTGTTTATGCAAATGTATATGTATATAGATGTTTTATATTTTAACTGTGTCAAACATGATTCGAGGTCCTTGAAAATGAACTGCGAATAAATTAAATTTCACAAATGTCTTCAAATTAGTACATTAGTACATTATCCGGGTTGTATTCAACATTTAACGTGTTTCAGTCACCATCTGTGGAAATTTCCATGGCTAGGAAATTAAGTAATATATGGTAACTCAGGGATTGAGAATTCGCCGGGTGTGCCCGAATTTTGATTTTCCTAACCTCTGAATTACTTTTTGGTGCAAAAGAACTTTCTTTAAGCTTAATATTGGCACGTACTCCTTTAAGAGAATTGTAAAAAATGTTCTGGCTTCAGAAATAAAGCTTAGCATTAATACTCCAATTGAATGGGACGCTGATGATCTGAGATGTCTATAAATAAACCAAATTAACAACATAAAGATACAAACGGAAAAAATGTCAATGTGTTTTCAAAGTAAAGACTGGGTTAACAATAAACTGCAAGGAGTTATGCGTATGTTCGAGATGTTTCCTGTTTAATTCTAAAGCCTTTAACCGATGTAAATAATGTTTCGTACAGTACTCTTTAAAATAAAGTTAAAAAAGGTACCTCATGAGTAGAACCAACCACAACCTCTCCTAATTTTCCTTTTTTGAATTCTTTACTTCTAGTATTCATTCAATTAGAACCACAATGAAGGATTGTTTTATAGAAACATAAGAATTGCGTACGTCGCTTCCCCTATTGTTGCAGACTTCAGTCCTTAATCGGGTGAAGAGATAACGAAACAAGTGAGGAAATCCCGTGCCATTCTATCCGAAAAAAATTTTCCTATTTTTTTATTTAATGCAGAATAAGAGTACATTTTTAAAGCACACTATATCTTGTAGTTGTTTAATTGTTCATATGAAATTTACACAATAGCAGAGATAGATGAAAATTAAATGTCTTTGTCTAACTCGTTAGGCAAGGTTAGAGTACATAGTATTGGAATCAGGATATTAAGAACGTCTAATTAGACACTTTGGAGGTCTCAAAATTCGATTTTACCTCCTTCACTGCAAATAACTAAAAATATAGAGAAATAAATCAATAGGAAATAAATTAAAATTTGTTGTACAGCACAGATTATCAGGTCATAAACATGTTATTTCGAAAATGAATAATGTCAACATAATTGTTAAACTTTTCCATATAAAATATGTAGAGAAGTTCTCAGTTCTGCGGGAATGAAAGCAAAAATACCTGCCTGAAGAGCAGTCTCTTCTCGAAGGCTCTGCGAGCCACACACCGTTCATTAAGAACCGCAGCATAGACGAAGTGTGCAGCTGTGACAAAGATGTAGTGGTTAAACCACTTGGGAGTGTGATGTACTTACTTCTGTAGATCTACAAGAAACGAGGGGGGATAAATATATAAAATATGGAGGAAAGAGAGCCAACATACAGGTGAACGAAAAGGGCGAGGTACGATAAAGGAAAATAATAACAAATCGTCCATAAATGAAACAGACTAAGAGTTCTCCATTAGCCTGATTAATTTATTTCCAGATATGTTTTAATCAAACCATTTGTGTTACAATTCACTTAGTTGTTAATCTTTATGATGCCAAGAACTTCTAAATATTTCTATTAAATTTCTTGAAATAAATGCACCAAATAAAATATAATATGCAGAACTATAATAACAAAACTATTTTAATTATAAACACGATTATCAGAGAAAAACCTGGATTAATCCCTTTTTATCGCAATTTCTTCTTTTCTTTATCAGCTAGATAAACGTTTATAATATTTTGTTTTTATTTCGTCTGCATTGGTATTTTCGCGAGTAGAATTGTGGAATGAAATAAAATAAATTAATGATGGCGCAAATGAGCCCAGAGTCCTTAGGTATCTGGCATTTACCTTCTTAGAGTTAAAAATAAAATGCAATATACCTTACCAAAAGAGTAAGACTTTTCCGGGATTCGAACGCTGAATCTTCGGACTAAGAGTCGCCAACGCTACCACTAGACAACGGAGGGTTTTTTTTTTTTGAGTAGTGTTTAACGCCCGTTTTTACTACTGAGGCACCACAGGCGGTGGACACTAAAGATACATGAAATGAAATGATAAATTGGGAAAGGATTATTTTTTTTTAAGGAAGGAAGCGTTCCAGGCTTAAGTTTAGGTACCTCCCCTGCATTTGCCAGTTATGAAGACTGAGGAAAACCTGGAAAAAAACCCAGTCAGGGAGGACGGTCCTGGCGGGATTCGAACCGCAGACCTCCCGCTCACGAGTCCGTCTTAACGACCTCGGCCACCGGTGGCGGTACAACAAGACGGAGGTGGTCGATAAACTTCTATGATGAAGTTTAAATATGTTTAGCAGAAAATATTGATCCCTAACGTATATTTCAAAACAACTTTAAAGAGCGCACGAATGTAAGGGACAGTACGTACTTTTATAATCCACTAGGTCTGTTTGATTTGCTACAAACTATTAGATTAGATATTTCACGATAATTTGTAAAAAAAAAAAAAATAAAATAAGATAAAATAAAATAAATAAATGACTAAACTTATAAATAAAAATAGAATATAATATTTGAAGAATAATGTTTAAAAATATTAAAAGTGCACGTAAAAATTTAAATAAATCCCATTATGATTGACAACAGCTAGATTCAATTAATTTGTTTTCCCTTAAACCTCTCCCCGATTATCAGCCTTTTCAGACCTGAGCAGCCTCACTTTCCTCAGACATTTACCTAATCTCCCTTCTCCGCCCTCTGTTCGACTCTGTAAAGGAACGGTAGACACTCTCCCCTCCATTCTCACATTCAGCTGGAATATTTGTCCATGATTTCCCGTCCTTACAAACGGGGACAATTCTTCCCTTATATTCGTCAGGGGTTTTAATCATTGACCATGCACTTAATAGTAGTAGTATGTGTATTTATTTCAATGATAGCTTGCGAATATATAAATTATATACTTAACTAGCCACGGGTCTAGCCAGGTCGTTCATTCTCGTATTTACACATATGAAATGCTGAAACAACAAAACACACAGAAACATACAGAATTACATATATACAAACACTATGAAATAACCCTTCCCTCGTCATGTCGGTAAAAAAATTATGCCACAAATAAAAAATATTAGGGCACTTAATAAAAGAAATACATATTTCAGTGTGTGTGTGTGTGTGTGTGTGTGTGTGTGTGTGTGTGTGTGTGTGTACATACAGAGTTACCAAAAAATGTATACACACTTCAAGCAAACAAACTGTGTTAAAATTACAAACTGAACCTACACAAACAGAAAATGATAAGCACTAATCATCTTACACTTTTACAGTTACAACAGTTGCTAAAAATGCCCACCATCGGCGTCGATACACTTCTGAATACGTTGAACTACTGATTGAGCAACATTTGCGAAAGATTGTAGCACATTCTTCACAAAGTGCTGCCTGTGTAGCTGGTTCTGTACAGACGTCTCCATTATCTTTGAACTTCAACAACATTCTCGGTTTTCCAACGCCACTTCAAAATTTCTTTCCACTGTTCAAACGAAAACCTTGGCTTCATTTTGTTGTAGCAACGCTAGCATAAAGTAATGCAAGTCACATCTGTTTACCTAACATCATAAGATAATCTTGGTTTAATTTGTCCATTGTTGATTTACCTGTCACGTAGCAACACTATCATAATGTATGTGAGTCACGTCTGTTTACAGAGCATCATACTACACATTTATGTTGTTTTTGGTTCAAATTTGAAATGTGAAACATATTAAATACATATCTACTGTGAAAGTGTGTATATATTTTGGCACCTTCGGTATTTATATTATATAAACCAATATAAGTACATTTAAAATATATCAGTACATTGTATGCTATGTCTTCTCTATCCGGAGATTTTCTCCTACTCTCCTTATCTTTCTACCCATAGCCCCTGCCAATTATTTCTTTTCGATACCAAATTTAGATTTATTAATTTACTCCTTCTTGACCTCGCAATTTTTTTAATCAAGCAGTGGAAGAGAGACACACGCTAAAATTCTGGAAGGAAGGCGTCTGTCTGACTCAAAGTGAATGAGGGCAACGGCAGAAACAGAACACACGTCATAAAGATGGCTATTGTTTCACGTCATCCGTAGCGTATCGTTTGGTCATGTCGAGACCTGTAAGGGGACTGCAGCTGCTCATATTGCAGACAGGAAAACAAAACAAAAATCGGAAACTGCCTTTGTCTAACCCGACGCTGTTCTGCGTCACTGAAGCAGTTAAAACGAAAACGCTTTGGAGAACCTTGATATAATAGGAAAACATGAAACAGTCTGGCTGCTCCTACCGCAACTAAACTGGTTTATTTCAGCAAAACATGCCGCTTAAGTTGAAAATAATGTTGTTATTCGTTACGTTTCCAGGTTAAAAGAAGATTGCTTGGGCTATGTTTTATATATATATATATATATATATATAATATGTAAGAAAAATAAAGTAACGCTATTAACAATGTACAAATTTATAGTAATTATAATAGTAAAAACACTCAGAAAAATTCTATGGCAAGAAAACAAGTGGTCACTTGTCTTCTTGCCATAAGGACTCCACGAGTCCGAAATATAGTGATCTCAAGTGTGACTTTATCTGAGTGTTTTTACTATTAAAATTACTGTTAATTTATAAATATATATATCATCCTCTCATAATCTTAACACACGTTCTGAATCCCAGCACATGCTATTATTATTACATTGCACCGAACATAACTTTACTCATCTCTGGAATACATTGCCAAGGGATGTCAAAGACTGCCGAATTTTAGGAGCATTTCATACGAAATTGTTTAATATTATCGGAAATAATCGATTACCCTAGATTTAGATTCCTTTTGTTACAATGTATACATATATTTGTTTACCCTGCTGTAGAATTATTCATTCTATTATTTTTATTACTATCATAAGTGTTCCTATCTCCTTCATAGTATTGTCAGTGTTTAATTTTATGTTTCGCTTGTATCTTTATTTCCACTTTCAGGATTTACATAGGTCCATATATGTGTAAATTATTATTGTTGAAACCGCCCCGGGTGACCGAGGTCGTTAAGGCGCGGACTCGTCAGTTCTTGGGTTCGAATCCTACCCCCCCAGGACCGTCCTCCCTGATTGGGTTTTTTTCCAGGTTTTCCTCAGTCCTCATAACTGGCAAATGCCGGGGAGGTATCCTAAACTTAGGCCTGGATCGCTTCCTTCCTTAAAAAAAATCCTTTCTTAATTTACCATTTCATCTCATGTATCATCAGTGTCCACCGCCTGTTGTGCCTCAGTAGTAAAAACGGGCCTTAAACACTATTAAAGAAATGTTATTGCTGGTGCTTGTTGTATATTATTTTTCCTTTATTTTTTTGTTTGTTTCCTCTTCTTAAGTTCATATACTTCATTATCAATATTTATGTATTAGCATACATTTATTTATATACATAATGTTTTACATGTTTTATATGTGTACAAGTATTGTCAACTTTACTGTCAATGTTATAATTGTAATATTGTCGCTATAACTTCAAGTAATTATTATTAGTTTGGTAGAGCGGAATAGGAAACCTAATGGCCTTAGAATAAACAAATAAATAAACTGAAAATTTTCTTGACCTGTACAACATTTAAACTTGAAAAATAACATTTAATAGGAGTAGAAATCTATTATTTCAAACAATTACAAAAGTAAAATATTCAACGTAAATATATAATTATCTATAAACATTATAAACTAAATTATTTTATCTGTGAAATAAAACCGTCGGTGATATATTTTTGCATGATAGAAGCACTCAAAGTACAAATCACTTATAAATAATGGATTGTAGGGTATCATTGGAGAGCGGCCAGTATGGAATAGCACTTATTCATACGATATGGCTATACATAATAATATCAATCTGACCTGGGAAGATTCTTTTGTGCTACCCAGCTCGTCTTCAATTGTTCGGAGACGTTTGGTTGAGTAACACGGATTGTGCACATTTTTTTGTTCTTTGTGGCTGCTAGCCAAGTTAAGTTTGCTGATTCATCACACAAAAACTGCAAATATTATATTTTATTGTATTCAATATAAGATATACATTGCCTTTGTGAACTTCTCTGCATTTTGTTCCAGACATTATCTTTTACGATTGTGTCAGTGGACTTGTATGAGGCAGTGCGTTGTCGGATAATATTGAACGCCTTTTAAACTCATTGCATTTTTATATAGACAATTTTAGTTAATGAATATTTCACTATTTCGGCAACATAGATGGAGTGTTTATGGTTCGAAATCCCCTGACTGCGTGAATTCTAGACCCGTATACTTGTAGAACTATTTTTCCAAGACTAATTGGTGTTTATCACAGTCTCCTTTTTCCAAATCAACCATCACAAACATTGCATTAAAATTGCAAAAAATGAGGGCTGTGACGAGAAGAAAATAAAACACGGTATTGAATAGCGTTGTGAGATTCATTCATTTAATTCACAGTCTGCACTGACTTTGATTAGACGTTACTGAAAATGAATCTGAACATAATTCTGGATGCATGAATCCTGAAAGTGTTGCGAAACAATGAAAATACAAGAACAAGTTCTTCTAATGCAATACTATGAGCAACAAACCCACAACTTTCCACTTCCCATTGTTGGCCGCAATCTTCAAATTTTTCTCCTGTCCCACAAACTTAAATGTTCCCAAGCACATACACCCACTCCAAAAACTCTCAATAATAACCCAAATAATTCATTAGATTTTCCGGTTTATTTATCTATTAAACAAAAGTTCGACAAGTAAAAATGGAGTGCTGTTCGAAGTGAAGTCCTGTGGCTCAACTAGAAGATATTTAAAAAGGAAAACTGCAACCCAACAGTAATAGAACACTACAAGGGTTGCAGCACTAATAAAAGAAAACCCAGCAACTAGAAGATCAATGGATTGGAAATAATGCAAACAAAAAAGAAGAAGTAAGTGAATGCATGAAGCGAAACATTCCAAGAGGAACCGGATAAAGGTGACCTTTGTCAGGAGCGCTCAATAATTGCGAATGCGAACTCAATCATTCCTCAAACAAGTATGTTGCATTGTGGTTTAAAAAATTACAAAAATTGGCTAATTTTTTGTTGATTGTTCCATATCTAAAGATGAAAACGTTGCCCATATTAGCCGATAGAATAAAAAAGTTCCTATAAGTATACAAACAGTTGAAGTACTTACGAAATAAGAGGGCACACGAGTTCCTCCAACCAGTAATCAGCTCTGATGCGCTGCTGCTGGAGCTCATCTCAATGTCGTCGATCCTGGTGGTGTAGTGGTAACCCTACTTGCCTCCTATACCCAAGGTCGCGGGTTCGAACCCTGCCAGCACCGATGGATTTTTTCGGGCGTAAAAATCCTAAGTATGGCTCCCTTCGGAAGGGAGGTAAAGCCGTGGGTCCCATGTCGTACATTTATGGCACGAAAAAGAACCTCAAGCCTGAAAAAAGAGACCTCTGAGCAAAATTTGTCGGCTGTTTCACGCCCTGATTTGAATGGGACGCTGATGACCTGAGATGTTAAAGAGCGTCCATAAAATAAAAAAAAAAAAAAAAAAAAAAATCACCGCAATGTGAAAGAAAGAGAAAGATAATATGAAGGTTTTTTTTTTTTTTTTTTGATTGATTATTTATGGACGCTCTTTAACATCTCAGGTCATCAGCGTCCCATTCAACTCAGGGCGTGAAACGACCGACAAATTTTGTTCAGAGGCCTCTCTTTCAGGCTTGAGGTTCTTTATCGTGCCGTAAATGTACTACACGGGACCCACGACTTTACTTCCCTTCCGAAGGGAGCCATACTTAGGATTTTCACGCCCCAAAAAAATCCATCGGTCCTGGCCGGGCTCCAACCCGCGATCTTGGGTTTAAGAGGCAAGTATATTAACCACTACACCACCAGGACCGACTAATAATATGAAGGTGCGCGAGACCCTTAGATAGCAGCAAATGCAGTGAAATGACAAGATGCACAAGTTAAAACTGTCCTAATAATATTCCTTGCTTTAAAATGAGACGACACGCTCTCTAATACAATTGTGATTTACTTTAAAAAATCAGTTCCTCATCTGAACAAGCAATTTTATTTGCAATCTAATATTTCATGATATATCATAAAAATGTCATACCTAAAGTTATGTATGTTAAAGAATATATATACCTGAAAACACAAACCAGGTGCAATAACTCCTCCTCTCTTCCTCCTCCTTCCCTAGCCATTTCTTCTACATTTGAGTCTAAATCACTGTCTCTAAGGTTCTGAATAACGTTGTCTCTTGCTATTTGTTAGTGGAAATCTTTCTCTTGAAGATTTTCACATAAGCAATACTACTCAGTGCTCTAGCGTAGCTTTATCGAGAACCTCGTGTATAAGTTTACCGAATCCATCAGCCTTTCAGGCAGCAACTTCAAATTTTACTTTTGTATAAACTAATTCTTTTGGGTTGTACTGACACTATAGGGAGGCAATGGGATAACTGGATGTGCTCTTTCCAAAGCAATTTACCTAATTCGTGCCGTTTTTCTTGTGGCGTGTTCTGCTTAACTTTTTGAAGTAATTCTGCTACTCTTTCATGCAATATTGTGGGTTTGCAGTCATTTCTGAATGTATAGTTTCCTGGATTTTGTTGTGAGGACTTTTTTAATTACTTTAGGATACCTTACATTATCCATGATGATAATTGATCCCTCTCTTAGTAATTTAAACACATACATTTATTTCTGACTATAGTCTAATTTTTAACGAAACACCCATTTGCTCTCCGAAATCTAACCAATTTTTGTAGATCCTGCATGGCAAACTACGAGCCTACTAGCATTTCCAACGCAAACCTTCAGACCACCATTTCTCAATGAATCTTTCAGATTTCTTTTCGAGAGTGATTTTTATTCAACAAATCTCATCAATATAAACTTTGGCATGAGCATTACCTGAATCACTCAGTTCTTTCATTGTTCTCAAGAATTTGATTATGAGGGCAACAATGTCGTTCTGTTTTAACAGAATACTTCTTAAGGCCCCTTTTTTTTCTATAATTAAATGCCGTATTGTTTAATATTAGCCCCTAATGGCGTCGAACCATTATAACCTATTATGACCCTCATGAAACGAACAGGTTTATTTTAATGGAGGATACATTCATACGTTATCATACCTGCTTACCTGCTTAAGGGCTAGAAATTAAACTTTAACTTTCTCAAGATTATAGACTTAGAGGACAAAGAAGTATATAAGTCGTCTAGAGAAGGGTTGGCGCGACCCACTTAGAAGACGTAAAGGCTATTGATACTTGTAATGACAAGGGATAGGCCAATGAATACATTGAAAGAAAAATACTAAACCGATACAGTTCGCTCACATGTCATTGCTATTCTATCGCCTTATATATATATGAAAAATAAAAATAAAGAAACACTATTAACAATGTAACAAATTAACACTAATAATAAAAGTAGATAAAGATAAAACACTGAGAAAGACTCACACTTGAAATTGCTATATTTCGAATTACTGCGAGTTCTTCAATGGCAAGAAGCTAGACAAGTGAAAGTGATAAAAGTAAATATTGAGTATCGAAGGTAACGTTATGCATGGAAACAGATGAAACTAGAAATGAGAGTGTGGGAAGAAAAAAACTAATATGTAAGATTTAAACCAGATGGTATATGCGCTTTATGTAAAAATATAGCAGCCATTTCTCTATCTCTGAGTAAACTTTCACAGCATTGTGTAGGTAAAGCATCAATAAGAGTTAGACTAAAAGCATCATCAAAATCCTTACAGTGAGATAAGGCATGTTGGGCAACAGGCAAGGGAGACTTGATTTTAACAGAACGTCTATGATTGTTCATGCGTAGCGAAACAACAGTAGAAGTTAAACCAATATAAAATGCTTTACAAAGCTTACAAGATAACATATATACGACGTTCTTGGAAGAACAAGTAGCAAATGAAGAAATGTTTAATTCCTTGGATAAATTAGGGCTATGGAATGATTTGCACGGCATAATTAGTGCACAGGTTTTACATTTAGGACGTTGGCAAGAATACGAGCCAGCAAAGGGACGTGGTAAATTCGGAGAGGATAGGTTACGGCGAAATATACTTTTAAGGTTAGGGGGTGTTCCGAAAGTAAGGCGGGGTACACTTTTAGAAAAATAATTTAAAGATGGATACATTAACAAAGTATCGTGGCATTCTTTCAAAATAGGTCTGATGCTTTCAATTCCAGGCACGTAAGTAGTAACAAGGTTGATGAAGTTCTTGTTTTAGGTTTGCAATGGAAAGTTTTGTGCGATGGGATTATACGGGATTTTAAAAGAGCGGAAGGATAATTTTGGTTTTGGAACTTTTGAGTTAGGTTTTCAATATACTTGTCAAGAGATGAAAAGTTGTTACAAAGATATTCAATATTTACTTTTATCACTTTTATCACTTTCACTTGTCTAGCTTCTTGCCATTGAAGAAGTCGCAGTAGTTCGAAATATAGCAATTTCAAGTGTGACTCTTTCTCAGTGTTTTATCTTTATCTACTTTTATTATATATATAAGGCGATAAAATATATCATGTTTCGAAAAGACATCGAAGAAGATAACAGTATTGCTACCATGAAAATACGGTTAACAGCATAATAAGGACGGTGAAATACTGGTTTGGACTAATGCAGGGAAACCAGTCCACACTTCGCACTATATGCTATACACACCAGATGAAAAATATAAACAGCAACGTTTTGGACAGCAGAAGTGGAAAGAGGACTTAGAGGAATTGGTCAGTATGGCAACAAGGCAATGAAAATAATGAAAATGTATGGAAGAAGGTTAGAACATGGCTAGAGGATATCAACAGGCAGGAAATCGAGGCAGAATGTAACATGAAAGTCTCCTTGGGCCTATCGGATGAAATTAAACTAACTTGTGGTAAAGAGGTGTAGATAGGTTCGTTCTAGGAGGAAAACCGAGATCAGGGATGGAATGATTTAGACTGGGAGGTTGAATAAAAATAACGGATAATTTTGGTAGGAGAATCTGCCCATTTTATGGGAGGTAGGAGGAATATTCATTCTAGCAGAATGTACTCACTGGGAACACCTGAGAAATACGTTGTTCCTAAAAAAATTTTAAGATTAAAGGTCAATTGGCATACTGAGATCTGTTTGGGAATCACGCTAATTGGTTAAATATAGGCATTTACCTATCCAGAGTGCCCGAAGCTAGAAGCAGTTTATTTGCTGGTTAGAATGCAATAACTAATATAATTATATACAAATAATATGTTTCAATTCATACATCTGTAATGCCGTTTTTTATATTTTAAAAGTTTAAAAATTATTTATTATTAATAATTTTGTCTTATTTGTCAGTATGGCATGGGTCAGATGGCCAATTATATTTATCCTCGTCCTTCTATTATTACTAGAATATTTATTGTTTGCTTTACTGTTGACATCTAGTTAGAAAGGTAATGTGATGAACAGATTCTTAACTAAATATAAAATTAATATTAAAGAAAATAATAACGGAGCGGTATTTTGACCCGGCTGTGGATAATATTAAATTGGTTTTTGAAAGGCAGTTATTCAGACTAAGAAATTTTAAGATAAAATACCTATATAAAGGAATAAAATAAAATACAACAAAAAAGTTAATATTCTTTGAAGGGCTATTGATGAGGCCAAGATTCCCACAGTAATGATCATAAAAATTATGCTTTCATTTAAAAAATAGAAACATAAAGTTGACGTTGCTAAACGTTTTCTGGAATCTTTTTAAAACTTGAATTGAAATTATGCACCACTCTAGAAAATCTCACGTTGGAGCAACTCCCACGTATTATTTATTACTCATATGAATAACACATGCTGTAGACAGCGAGTTAAAGGTAAAGCAAGCTGCTTTAACATTACTATGTGTCACTCCATTAGCAAGTGCGCCTATGTCAAACAAAGGAAACTTGAGGACTGGTTGTGGCGCTTTAACCCACACAGAAAAGAGCAGGCTCGACTGCTGCGTTCAAAGGGCGTAATTCAATAACACTCAGCACACTTGAGTGTCCCTGTCAGCATTTTTAGCTCACACCTTGTGCCTACCTCCTAACGCAATCACTGTTTCAAGAGGATTTAACGTCTACATAAAGCAGGCTGAGGAAAGACTTCTGTCTTTCAGTTTGAATGATTCGTTTAAATCATTAATTTGCTTGATTTCCTTTATTTAAACTGTAAGATAATGAGCTGGAAATATAATGCAAATGTAGCAATATTGCATTGATTCTTATGCTCCACTTACCATTGCATTATACAGAACGTGTTTCACAGACCTTCGCCCACATCATCAGCTGTGTGTCGACTGCCTGATTCGCTGTTGGATGACTGGACTTGATTTAGCTCTCATGGACCTTTTATTACCTTTCGGATTAATATAACTAATTATATCTTTTCTCTTTAAATTTTGTCATTAAGACTGAAGAACATGAATGTAATCTTGTATTTTTTTTTTTTTAAACATTAAATATGGTTTGGTACCTCTTTCCATTGAAATTACGCACTTTCCTTTTGATTTTCCTTTTGTTTTGAACAATATTTGCTTGGAGATTTTTTATATTTTTTTATTTACGTACGCTCTTTAACACCACATGTCATCAGCGTCTCATTCTATTCAGGGCGTGAAACGGCCGACAAATTTTTCTCAGAGGCCTCTTCTTTCAGGCTTGAGGTTCTTTTTCATGTCGTAAATGTACGACACGGGACCCACGGCTTTACTTCCCTTCAGAAGGAAGCCATACTTAGGATTTTTACGCCCGAAAAAATCCGTCGATCCTGGCCGGGTTCTAAACCCGGGTTCTAAACCCCGCGAACTTGGGTTTAGAAGGCAAGTATGGTTACCATTACACCACCAGGACCTACTTTTGCTTGGAGAAAACACTATATTTGAAAGTGTATATTTTATCAGTGATGGTTCAGCTAAAATACAGAATCCATTGACGGTTAATTGAATTTGGGGAACTAAAAGGAAAATGTGCTTTGAACAGCAACTTAGATCTAGTTTTAGTGGTAGCTCTGAACGTATCAAATAATACTCACTGGGGAAGGATAAAACCAATTAAAACTGCAGTTCAACTGGCTGTGGCCAATTATTTCTTTCTAACTAAACAGAGAATTCCAAAAAGGGAAGTATGAACTAGGTCAAGAAAAAAAAAATAAAACGAATTTATTGGTTAGCTTCTGAACTTGGAGACTAAGAGCAGAAAGAAATGGGAAAATACATTTTAATTATAAATTAATTTAGCTTTTTTTCTTTACGTTTTATTCTCTCGTGTAATTACGAAAATTATTTGAGAAATCGGGCCATTTTTTATAACCGTTGCTTAGTTAAAGTTTGCCAATCATAAGCCATTTGAACAGACCGCGGTTACCAATGCCTAAAACGGAATAAAAGTTCCGTGTAGTAACTAAATATTTAATATGAAGAAGAGGTCGGATGCTCAGATCAAATATGATTGGATAAGGTTAAACAGACTTATAACCAGTCACACGTGGAACGATGATGTAGTAAAACACAGCATAAAGCCTTACCCAGAGAACTTTCTTAACCGGATTCAAATCCAGGAGCTCCGAAGGATTAATCGTTTTGCAAAACCGGATACATTAACTTTTTACACATTTTATTCATTGCTATTGTTAATCATCCGCTAAAATTTATTTGTAAGTAAGTAAGTGATCGTTGTGATCGTAAGTGATCGTTGACAGTAAGGCGAGCTCATGAATCCTGAATTGTAACTATCAATAATTAGTGGGTGTGTACATTAATTATTAAAAATTAAACTTAATTAACCTGGAAAAGTATAAACCAAGGGTTATTTTCACTTTTGTGACGAAGGTTGAAACGGAAAATATCCGACTTAAGGCCCTGAACACAACAGTTGTTTAACAATATTATTTTAAATAAGTTCATTTCACATGTCTTTTTATTACGTAAAGGCCATAATGCTCATTATAAAGCCACATACTTTTAATTTAATAAGTTCATTTTGTATTTTATTACGTAAGATAAAGGCAATAATATTAGATTCAAGGCTCCAAACATTCGTAAATAATATGCTTTTTAATCATATAAATTTAATAAGTTCATTTGTACATGTTACTATGTTAGGGTAAGGGCTTTAATTTTCAACTCAAATAACAAATATTCGGCAATACGTTTTAAATCAAATAAATCTAGTAAGCTCGTTTGTATTAATTTTCCGTGTATCAGATAAGGACCATTACAATGAATGTTTTAATGTTTGTTTGTTGATATTTATGACAATACCGAATAATATAATAATGTAACGATTGAAAGGAACACATACATAGCCAAGAATACGAAAAGATTAAAACTAGAGATAAGAAAATTGTATTACTAAGTATGGCAAGCGTAACAACATTAATAATGTGTATCAAGAATGAAACACGAGACAGACAGTTTTGTTGCAACTAAATAGAAATGAACCAATTTCATTCACTTGGTATACGTATATTGAAAATATAATGCATTGTAATGTAGTATTATTACAATCATATTGTAATAAGTGAGGTTTATATCTTAAATTTTGTTAGTTATGCGTTGGATTCAGTCGAGAGAAGTCGTGTTTTAAACTCCATTAGCAGAAATCGTGGTTTTTGCTCCATATAAAGAAGCAGTATTTTAACATTATATAAGAGAAGTAACAATTAACATTTTGTAGAAGAAATTACAAAATTATTTGTGGTAAAATGATAGGAATTACGAGTGTGAATTAATATCCATATGCAGTTTTCGGGAGAGAAATATAATTATAACGTGTCTGTCTCGTATTCAGGCCACATCTAATAATATTCTGAGAGTATACAGTAATCAGCAAATTGTACTGTTGTGTGGTAATAACTAAACATTAATAAACTCCGTAGATTTCTATCCGTGGTGATTTTGTTATACTTAAAATCACACTACTTTCACCCCAGAAGCAACAATCTGATAATCCAGCTATAGTACCGAACCCTGAACTAATCGAGCATATTATAACGGTGTTAAGTTACGTCAACGTCTATGACGCCAAGCATCCATAACGACGGCGACATAATTTAATTACCACTATAAGGCAAATTTCTATCATACAAAAAGTTACTCAGGCAAAAGTTTATTCATGGACTCTTATGTGAAATTTCGATTTTAGGTACAGAAAGATGAATGATAAGCGTCATGTTTAATAGACATAAGTGAATTCTTGGCGGAAAGGTTAATCCGAAACTTAAAAATGTATATATTTTTACACATAATGAACTATATTAGTAATGCTAATAACACAAGACCAATATTGCTTATATTATACTTGGGTAAATAAAAACGCATATTAGACAATGTGGAGAGATTCCATTAAAAAGGTGGACTTAAGTACCTGTGGAGTGTGGCTGTTTCGTAATGATTGCGGGCCCCGGGTTGGTTGCCAAACATTTGAAGCAGACTTGTTGTGGTTGATGATGATAATGATTGTGATGATTATGATGATTGTCTATGTTGCCTACGCTCTAACGACAATGTCTCAGTGTATTTTTCGCTAATTTGTTGAGTCCCCGTCAGCACGACTGGGAGAGGATATTGGTTGTTCTAATAACCACATGACGTAACGTATATTTATTGATTGTAATGTTCTTTTACAACATTTGGTGTTTCTGAGAATAACAGTATTGATATTATAACCTTACACATCTGATTAACTTTACTTCGCTGCGAAGTCAGTAGTTGTAATCCCACTTAGGTCTTACGGACTTTATCTCAATGTTACTAAATATATTCTAAAATGATATATATGTACATATATTTTAATATATCATTTTAGAATACGAACAGTTTGGTGTAGGCCAAAGCTAGAAGAGAAGAGTTACACAAATACAAGCAAGAGGGGGGAAAGGCGAGGGACAAGTTTTATGCATTTTTAACGACCAGGCAGCTGGAATATGGTAGTTGGAATCTGACCTTGGGGTCTCCTAGAGGCGACAATTTCTCTCGCCGTTATGACATCCTTTGATTTTAAGTGAGCCAATGTCTTATTAAATATTTAGATTTTTAAGTGCAGCGGGGAACATGCGCTTACATTTGTGAATACCTATTTGGCGTCAGTAAAGCGGTTAGAAATTGTGTAAAGAATATATAAACAGACAGTTCTCTTTTCGAGGTTCTTTTCCCGCTTTCCAAGTTATTGCGTACAAGGTTCACTTATATATATATATATATATATATAATTGTCTTCTTGCCATAGAAGGACTCCACGAGTTCGAAATATAGCGATCTCAAGTGTGACTTTTTCTTCGTGTTTTATCTTATCTACTATTATAATTAATGTTAATTTGTTACATTGCTAATAGTGTTACTTTATTTTCCTTTTTCTTTTTCTTTTATATATATATATATATATATATATATATATTGCATTCATATTTTAATGGAAGCCGGCCACAAATGCTGTTTCAAGAGGAGGTAGCAATTTGGTTGTCTAATTGTCGAGTATCATAAAGAAAATTTCACACGCGTCTAAGAGAAAACTTGAATTATTGAATGACTACAGTAAAACCTATAGAATTTTTGGTTACCGAAGTTAAAACTGAGCTATGACAACGAGTGATATCGTTCAAAAACCAATCCAAAACGAATTGAATCTTCTTTTCAACGAAATACATAGTGAGCTAATACGTTTACTTCATTATAATCCAAAAGAACTTATTTGAACTCTCGTAAAGGGTTTGTTACAAATAGAAATACCAATTTTTAAAAGTATAAATAGTATTGCGAACGATTTATTAATTATTACACGATTTATTTATTTTATTTTAGACAATTCAATGATTTAACATAGGTATATTTGAGTTTCATTTATTAAAAAACTTTTATTTTATTTTTTGTTGTTTTGTTGGGATATAAATACTATTTGTCTCTTTTTATAGCTCTAAATTAGTTAAAATACTATAAATATGAGACACATTTGAAGTAAAGTTAAAAACAATAATTAAATTCAACATCATTGAGTGTATTTACAATATAAATACTTTTGTATTAAAATAATGATACAACATTATATGTGTATAACACATTAGCTGGAATGGAAGAATAAATTTTGACAAAATTCGGGAAGGTGCCGGAATTCTAACTACGGATTTTAAGGATTCCGTGCTGATGCTCTAACCAACTGAGCTACCGTGCCCTTCTCCGAGCACGGAACTAGGAACTTCTATCATTTGCTTCTGTATAACTTGGAGACCTTCCTATCTTCCTTAGCAGGAAGGTCTCCTTGCTTGGAGGAAGGCAGGTAGATTAGAAGTTTAGAGCGTCAGCATGGCATATTTCGAAGTTCGAAATCCGACATTGACCGGAATTTTAATACCTGATTCTTCCTTTTCCAATAAAAAAAAACTGAAATGCTATTCGGTACATTGGCAGAAATTGCCCGAAATAATTACAAACAGAAATAATTGTACAAATACTTTAATCCATTTCACATGTAGTACCTAGACATCTTTTCTGTTTAAATTGAATAGATGGCAAGTGTGTGTGTGTGTGTGTATATATATATATATATATATATATATATATACATATTCCTTTTCCAATGAAACATTCATCGAAGTCTCAGATTACGGATCAAGATCCAACTAAAGCATTTCATAGCTCCGATTTTTGGCTTTGGGAGGTTAAGAACTGGAAGTTCAATGTGATTTGAGAAAATACGAAGTCAGAGAAACATCATTCAGAAACAGATGTCAATTGTCTTTTAATTGGAATGGTACAATTATTCGCTGATCATTACAGCAATATCTATCATACTCCCCCATAGCGCTAAGTGTCCTTTTCTTGTTTGTTTTTAGGTATAGTATGTAGCTTTTCGGTCCATTTGTTTCACACTCCCTTTGTTAAATTATAATCTCTAGTTTTTCTTTAGATGAGCTACTTCCACACATTTGTCGTGTTTTATAGTACAGGAGATTAGAATGGATTGAACTAAATTGGATTATTTATGGCCGAGGAGTACTTTGGTACTTCAAACCTTGCTCATGGTTGGCAGTTTGTGCTTATACCTCTAATGGAGGGAGGAGGTGACCAGAATTCACAAGACTGTGCGGGCCTGGACGGGGCCCCAATCATGTTTACAGATAGAATACCCTGACGTCAGTGTAACTCCCTCCCCCTGAGGAGTTCGAGTCCGTCAGAAGGTCCGTTTTTGTATTATTATTATTATTATTATTATTATTATTATTATTATTATTTATTTGTATTAAAGGTGTAGAAACCTTTACAAAGCACTAGCCACATCCATCCCGCCCTGTCACTTTCGGCCCAGCGGATGAAATGATGAACATTCCAGCATTCGCCAAAGCAACCAAGGGAAACCACCAAAAACCAAGTTCAGTAGCCGCCCCAAGGGATTTGAACCAGCGACTTCTAAGGGTCATCGCCTCCTGAACCATCTGACTTGGTATATTTTATACTTATTAGAATAACAGCTTAATGTTTCTTAGATGGAAAACTCGCCATTTTCACTCTATCTTTGAAGGCAAATATGAATATAGATTTCTAGAAGGCGGTGACTTCTTTTCGTCAGGAATGTCTTGTTCAAGCTTTTGATATTGATATATCCTTATTCTAATCTTATTTGTAGAAAGTTCTATTACATATTATTTAGCTGTTTTTTTTTTTCAAGCATATCTTTTCCTAATTTCACACTTGTGTAAACATCATCCATGGAGATATCTTTAGAGGAACTTTTCACAATGTTTACCAACAGGTTGACTGCATTCATTCCTAAATTCTTTTGTACAGGCTCATCTGGTTTCTGCCCTGTGAAGTCATTTGTATGCTATGAGCTTTCTTAGAATCACATATCCAAAATGTTTTCATTACACTAATTGATAAACATATATTAAGTACATTTACACCTGTTATTAGCTATGATGTGTGATTAGGTTGGCACCTTGCTTTTCGTGCAATTATCAAGAAGTATTTACCAGACACCATCAATAGTAAATTACTCATCGGCCATCTTTATAAAGAATGGCAAACAAATGGAATTTCTCATGCCTATTAATGTGGACACTTTGCTGGCCATCCATGACTTGGATATAGGCGACTTTTAAGGGAAATTTACCAATAGACAACAAACATCGACGACTTTACGACTGCAGCTGGATCCGGTCTGTCGTTTATCATAATTAGACATTGGTGGTTTACCATGGTGTCGTGTCTACCCAACAACAAAATCACGCTGACGAGTCGAATCACCTTGGACGTGGACGTGGATAAAGTCGGAATGGACGATAGCGAGCGACGTCCAGTCGATTTTGTTGATGGAACGAGAGACGCTGCTGGGATACATTGTCCTTCACCACATCTGCAAGAGGGATCAAAACGATAACATCCGGTGTCGTGAAGTAGGACGATGAATATTATGTCATTCTTGGGGTAAATGCAAAACCATTTATCGGATTGCAGAGTAAAAGCGATTAGCATACTGGTCCAATAATTAATTACACGTCTTCCTTTCAGGTTCATGCAGAGACAATCTCTTCCATTATTTTCTTATATAGGCAACAATTCAACGCATCCCTAGGAATATTTCTTTGGCTACCTACCGTTGGTCCCCGAAATTTCCTTGTTGTGTTGTGAGCGGCAATTCAGGCTTTTGTTCCACATTGCAACTAATATAGTTATCGTTATCTGTACTAACATCCATTAATTTTTTCATTATAAGTAGCATTTGCGGTGATGCCCTCCCCATGATCCTATACACTTTATTCTGAATGTTTTCACAGTCTCACTCTGAAGTTCGGCAGCAAAATTGTCCAAAAACACCCTTCTCATACTACTAATTATTATTGCAGCTTCAAAATCAGTGCTTGCAACATACAAGCTTTATTTTTGACGTTATTTTCAGATTTTTTTTTGATAGATTTATTTAAGGACGCTCTTTAACATCTCAGGTCATCAGCGTCCCATTCAACCCAGGGCGTGAAACGGCCGACAAATTTTGCTCAGAGGCCTCTCTTTCAGGCTTGAGGTTCTTTTTCGTGCCGTAAATGTACGACACGGGACCCACGGCTTTACTTCCCTTCCGAAGGAAGCCATACTTACGATTTTTACGCCCGAAAAAAATCCATCGGTCCTGGCCGGGTTCGAACCCGCGATCTTGGATGTAGGAAGCAAGTATGGTAACCACTACACCACCAGGACCGACTTTTTTTATTATTTTCTGATAAAACCATTAGAAGATTTCAACATAAAGAACAGTTGAATAAACAACACACTAACATATTGTCATACTAACAGTTTTAACGATAGTTACCGCAAAATTTGCGTTCCAGAATGAATTGTGCCATCTGACAAAAACATATTTTAAATAGACAATAGTAACAAAAATAATAATGTTAGTAATACTGGCTCTACAGCCCGGGGTGAGCCTTGGCCCATCCACGGCGACCTCTGCTTCCTCTATTTCCGTCTTACGACTTCATTGATAGAGAGCAGTATTGCAGGGAAGCATGTGATCAACACGCCCACACCTTCAGAAGAACGCCACCTTCCATCAGGTACCTTCCCAATAGTTCTCAGGTGACTGGGTGTACCCCTTAGAACTCAGAAAAATTGCTAAACAGGTACCGGGAATCGAACTCAGGCCAGCAATCAGCAACGCTAACCACTAGATCAAGGAGGTAGTCTAGTAATAAAATTAAAACGGTAAATAAATAATTTAAATTTACATAATACCTGTAGACCTTAAACAGGTTTATGAAGATTTCTCGAACTGCAAACAGATCTACCCTAAAGTAATACATATGTCATAAGTTCTCAAAATCCTTAAGGATTAAGGATTAGTATAATTTAGAAGCAATTACACATGGAACTGCATAATAAACCAACATTTCCCTAACACGATCACCAGACATAAACCATTTAGATTTTTGTTTTACTGTCTGACTCTTGAACAACTGAGAGACTGTTAGATCATACAAGAAATTTAACAAGATATTGTGCTAAGTGTGATATTGTTGTAGGTTATTGTGATAGTGGTAGTAGTGGTGAAATTAGTAGTTGCAGTAATAGTAATAGTGCAGCAGCATCAGTAGTAGTAGTAGTAGTAGTAGTAGTAGTAGTAGTAGTAGTAGTAGTAATAGTAGTAGTAGTAGTAGTAGTAGTAGTAGTAGTAGTAATAGTAGTAGTAGAAGTATTAGTAGTAGTAGTAATACTAGTAGTAGTAATAGTAGTAGTAGTAGAAGTACTAGTAGTAAAAGTAGTAGATTAGTGTAAGTAGAGCGTTGGTTCTTGCCCTAACGTACCTTTCTGTCAGTTTCTGATCGGTGAGCCTGGAATGTTTGAGCATGCACAGTGAACCATTTTGTTCAGTATCGAACGAGACGTGGAACGAGTTTATTCTCTCTGACTAGTATTATTTTCGAGTGTTTTTCATAGTTATCTTCAGTTTCAATTTCTTTTTCAAAATACTTATTAGGTATAGAGTGATTACCGTTTTATTCTAATAATATTTTTATGTGAAATTAAAAAAAAAATAGTCTGAGATAAAATTACAATTTGTAACAAAACTCTTCATAGTCAGACCCGTGAGGTGATCAACAATGTGCACATTTTCATGAGAGCGGAAGATGCTGCCGGCGTGTTGTTATTCCTTTAAAAAAAGTTCAAAGGAGAGTAATCCAATTAAATGGAGTCTCTGAAAGAAGTTTACGGAGAACTCTAAAGGAAGGTTTCCATTAGCAGAAGTATGCACTTCGTTTGGCATTCCTGGAAAATACCATTCTGTGCTCAAACAAATTGCAAATCCAAACGAGTTCTACGAAGACGTTATAAGACGAATCGAATAGAATTTTTATACGGAGGAAAAATAAGTGCCAACAGCGAAAAAAAAAAAATCTACCAAAACTTAGGGACAGCATGGGTTTTAAAGAGGGTAGGTGTAACCAGTTTAAAGATAATTATGAAGAATATGCGTTTAGTGGATTAACACTCAGAATAATAGAACCACTTTAATAGTAAAGAACGACATACAATTAAAATAAATTACATATTTACGAAGAAATACAGATAAAAGGGTCGTCGTATAATCTATGAGGAGGAAATTATATTAACAGCTCCCAAAATAGACCTAAAAACTGGGCGAATGAAACTCTTTGCGGGTACATGACGCCAGTATCGAAAGGGCCAAGGCTGATCAGGTTTTATATCCGCGAGACTTCTGATGTTTAAGTCGCTCATGAAATCTAGGGACTACCATGGTGAAATGAACGCCGCAAATTATCAGAAGTTGCTGACAAAAAAGCTGATCTCTAAATTTCCACCCAGATTAGTTCTCATAATTTAAAAGACTCCTACTATAACATGCAGCGCCAACCAGTCAGAAAACGAATACAGAAAAGATTGAAATACTTTCATTAATTGCAATACCATTACATGAGGCCATGCCGAAATTTTAGTTCTATAAAATAAAATCAGCATAAACTCTTCCGCTGACAAACGGACACCTCAAACTGATACTCCTTATATGAAACAGGTTGTTGGGGCAAACAATGTTACCTTCAAGCTGGATGTTGTGCGCGAAGACTGCGAAAAATGGATTATTGATCGTGGACTGAAAAAGTGGCGGAAAGTTTGTGTAGAGTGAAACGAAGAGGAGTTTATAGCAAATGAGGGAATACAAGAGGACGCAATAGAAACAGTGCCCATCCGGTTTTCCGAGTTGTGGTTTGATTTATTTATGAACATTGTTTAACATCTCAGGTCATCAGGGTCCCATTCAATTCAGTGCGTGAAACGGCCGACAAATTTTGCTCAGGGGCCTCTTCTTTCATGCTTGAGGTTCTTTTTCGTGCCGTAAATGTACGACACGGGACCCACGGCTTTACTTCCCTTCCGAGGGATTTTACGCCCGAAAATATCCATCGGTCCTGGCCGAGATTCAACCCACAATCTGGGATTTAGGAGGCAAGTATGGTTACCACTATAACATCAGGACTGACGGCTTTCCGAAAACAGTGATTAGAGTGACATTGAAATCAGCGACTAGCGATGGAATCTGCGGAGTCGTGTTGCTGTTAAGTAGAATTTCTCTGTGGCGAGGTCAATGAGAGAATTACGTTGCTCTTTCTTTTCTCCAGTCGAGGAAAGTTATAGTTTAAACCAAAACTCGCTCTCGCGAAATGACAGTGAAGCTCGATAAAGGCCACTTGGCTCTTACGTGCGAAATAAGAAGGCACACCCAATCTGTAACAAGTTATGATGTGTAACAAGGGCATCGCAATGCGAAAGAGAAAGGAGATATGCAGGTGCGCGAGACCCGTAGATAGCAGCAGAAACAGTGAAAGATATAAGATGCATGCATGCTACACCTGCCGTATTGGTTTTTCTCGCTTTGAAATAAGACAAAGGGCTCTCTAATACAATTGTGCTTTACTTTAAATATCAATTCCTCGAACGAGCAAGCAATTTTCATTTGCAATCTGATATTTCGTGCATCAAAATATTCATACTTAAAATTATATATACCTGAAAACACAATGAAGGGGCAATGACTTCTTCCTCTCCTCCCTCCCCCTCTTCCTCTTCTTACGTAATCATTTCTTTTATATTTGAGTCCGAATCACTGTCTCTAAGGTTTATTACCAAGTTCTGAATAATGTTGTCTCTTGCTACTTCTTTGTAGAATTCTTTCCCTTGAAGACACTTAACATGAGCAATATGCCTCGCCCAGTCCTTTACCGTAACTTTATCGAGACCTTCATACGCAAGTTTCCCGGTATCCGCTAGCCGAAATGTTCAATTTCTGGCAGCAACTTCAAATGTTATCTTTGTTCAAACTAATTCTATTCGGTAGTACTGGAATTGATAGGGGGATAATCGAATAACTGGATCTAATTCATTCCGTTGTTCTTCTGTGTTCTGCTTAACTTTTTCAAGTAATTTTGTCAATGTTTCAGCGGGATTATATGTCATATTGTGCGTTTGTAGCCCGAATTTTTTTTGGCGGAGTGTATTTTGTTATAAGCACTTTATTAATTAATTTTGATATTGGTTCGTTTTATTTAAGCACGCTCTTTAACATCTCAGGTCATCAGCGTCCAATTCAATTCCCAGCGTGAAACGGCCGACAAATTTTGCTCAGAGGTCTCTTTTTTCAGGCTTGAGGTTCTTTTTCGTGCCGTAAATGTACGACACGGGACCCATGGCTTTACTTCCCTTCCGAAGGAAGCCATACTTATGATTTTTACACTCGAAAAAATCCATCGATCCTGACCGGGTTTGAACCCGCGACCTTGGGTTAAGAAGGCATGTATGGTTACCACTGCATCACCAGGATCGACTATTAATTTAGAGTGAAAACTTACATTGATCATAATAATAATTGGTCCATCTTCTAATAGTTTTAAAAAGCTGTTCACAAACATCTTTAAAACTTTCTGCATTCATTTCCGAGAGGTAGTGTAAATTTTAGTTTTGCGGACGGAAACAAAACAATCATTTGCTCTTCGGAATGAAACTATGCATGCCAAATTATGGGCCTACTACTTTTCCAATGGAAACTTTGAGGCCACCCAGATATTTATTTAAAAAAATTGATCGTAATTTTGATATTTTATTTCTTTATTAACTTTTTATTCCATAATAAATAATTATGATTTTATAATGCAAACTTTTTTCTTTATGCGTTCTCTAATTTTTTTTATAATTTTTTCCATCATCAGTAATTGTAACACCCAAATATTAATATTTGTCACTATATTTAAGCACTCTTTTATTTCAAATAATTATATTTATTTTCCACCTCCTATTATCATTTAATTGGATTTTTAAAAATTAAACTTTAGGCCCGTGTTTTTATACTCTCCAATGATCTTTCTTGCTCGTACGTATTCTAGATCATTACATTCTTCAGTCATTATTATTTATCATCTGAAAGTAGCAAAGAATAAGTACTCCCATCGACCACCTTCTTGGTTTCGTCGTTACCGGTGCTGACTGCTGACCGGGAAGCCACGGTTCGATCCCCCGGTATCTACATAGGAATTTTTCTGAGTTAGGAAGGTCTGGAACGCAGTACACCCAGCCTCGTGAGGACAATTGTGAAGCTGCCTGATAGAGAGGTGGCGATTTTCGATCTAGTAAGCCGCAATATAGCGACCGGCGGCATGCGATGTGCTGATCACATACCCCCTTCCCTGAAATACTGCACTTTACCAATGATATCACGTGATGGAGGTAGAACACGTCGCTTTGATTGATTGATTTATTTATGGACGCTCTTTAACATCTCAGGTCATCAGCGTCCCATTCAACTTAGGGCGTGAAACGGCCGACAAATTTTGCTCAGATGCCTCTCTTTCAGGCTTGAGGTTCTTTTTCGTGCCATAAATGTACGACACGGGACCCATGGCTTTACTTCTGTTCCGAAGGAAGCCATACTTAGGACTTTTATGCCCGAAAAAATCCATCCGTCCTAGCCGGGCTCGAACCCGCGTTCTTGGGTGTAGGAGGCAAGTATGGTAACCATTACACCACCAGGACCGACAAAAAAACACGTCGCGGTAAGTCGAAGGCCCACATGGGGCTATTGAAAAAAAGGCTTGAAGAAGTCATCAACCTTGACGCCTATACCTCCGTATTTCTTCTTTCAGACCATTAAGGCCTGCTCGAGATATATTTTGAACAATGTTGGATATAAGCAACATCTCTGATGAAAGCCTTTAGTAACATGAAACTCTAGTGACAGTCTATTTTGTATTTGAATTATTGTCTTAGCTTTTTCACATAAACTTTGTGTTGGCCCAATTAAATCTTTTGAAATACTGGCGGTTTATAATGTTCGTGCGTGGACCTGGATTATAAGCCTTTTCTTAATCTATAAACTTTCTGATTATAAACAACGTTTTTAATTGTCTGATTAGAACAAAATAGGTTGTGAATAGTGGAGCATGTTGCTTTAAACCTCGTGTATTGCTCTGCTGCCTTGTTCTTGTATTCCTCCTCCATTAACGCTTTCAATATTGACAATGTATGTGTGCGACTATTGTCACTCAATTCCTTTTAATTATTTGATTCTCTTTTTATTATTTTTATGTACTGTGGACATGTTTATGTATTCCCTTTTACATTCTTTAGTTATATCTTCACCTTTGTCAATCTTATTGGTGTAGTGGCAACCCAAGATCGCGGGTTCGAATCCGACCAGGATCTATGGATTTTTTCGGGCGTAAAAATCGTAAGTATGGCTTTCTTCTGAAGGTAACTAACGCCATGGGTTCCCGTGTCGTACATTTAAGGCACAAAAAAGAACCTCAATCCTGAAAAAACAGGCATCTGAGCAAAATTTATCGGCCGTTTCATGTCCTGATTTAAATGGGACGCTGATGACCTGAGTTGTTAAAGAGCGTCCGTAAATAAACAGAATAAAAAATTCATCAATAACACGCATATCATTTAGTTCTCATAACTTTTAAAGTTTATTAGTACAATGTTTTACCAATTCTGCAGAAATCTCTCCACTTTCAATGGCTTTTCTGTATTAATATGTTTTATTGTTTATTTCACCAATTCTATATCTATATATAATCTACTTCATATTCATTGCTTATATGAATCTTATATTCTGATCGAAATTCCGTTAACAGTTTTTCATAATATTTTTTGCACTCTTGAAATAAGCTAAAATTTCGTTATATGCTATTTATATCATTTACTCTTAAATCCTTAAATATTCTCTAGGCTTCAGATATATAGCTGCAATATAACTTTTAATTTAATTACATCTTCTTTCTAATATCTGCTTTTCTCCCATTACTCTTCTTCTCCCTTTGGCTTGCATATATTTATATTTAACTGATCTACAATGTTTGGTTTTCGTATTCTTTTCAGTTACCTCTCTTTAACTTTTCTCGTTCCAGTGATATACTTTCTTTTTTATTTGTATTTCTGATGTTCCCAAAAAGGTTATTTGTTAATTAATCCATTTATCTGTAATATAAAAATATAATTTCCGTATATTTTCAAATTCAATGTTATGTTCAATCTTTTCATCTATTCTCCTTTTATATAAGTAAGAGGTATTTTCATTGTCCAAACTATCTATATTTATAACATTTATTTCTGATATATATTTCTTACAATCTTCATTTACTATTTTATGTTTCCTTCAATAAGGAAAGAAAATTTTAGATTTATAAGGTAATTATCCTTTCCAATGTTATTTCTCTATATACTCTCACATAATTTATTTTCAAGTTCGTCTGTTGATTGACTATAACATAATCTATAAAAAGTTTAACATTTAAAGCAAATTTATGAATATTCTTGTTAGGAAGTAACCATTTAATATTTTGAAAGAATATTTCTCGAACAATTCAATTAACCAGTCTTCATTTTCGTTTCATAATCTTCTGCATGTGGACCAACAACATTATTTTGAATGTTTTTGCAGCTATTGCATTAAAATCTCATATTAAAATAATTTCTCTTGAGTAGCCTATTTAATCTAAGACTGTATTCAATTTTATGTAGAACTCGTCTTTAAAAATGTAATTTTCACCATTACTCCGTGTATAAACACCAACATTGTAACCCGAAAACAATATATTTAAATGTAAATTTATTACACTCTCATCTATAAACTCCCAATTTGTAATATATATTTCATATTTTCTTATGGTCTTTATAGAAATTCCTCTTTTTCCTCTATTTTCTTCCCAAATATCAATATGAAAGTGTAAGTAATTCCCTTGAGTTTTATCAGATCTCCTTTCTTCTTTGTTTACGTAATTACAACTACAGAAGTATTATAAATTATAAATTATTTCACTCATTTTACATAAAATGCTCCTATATTCCTGTTCCAAAATTCAAATTCCTTTTTCTTAGCCTCTTTTAGTTTGTACACCAGGTGTTTTGTATTTGGCTTTTTAACATTAAATTTTCTTCTCAATGAATCCTGCAGGAGAGCTGGCCTTACGAGCAACCCCGATCCTGAAGGACCAGGAATTTATTTCTGACTTTCCTTCTCCTAGATCAGTTACTCCCAACACAGTTAACGAGACCGACATGCTCGGCCTGTTTTGTATTTGATTTCCCTCCTTCCTCTATCAGTGAGGGGCATTCCCCTATCCGCCACCTGAGGATGCGCTCTCTAGGGTTACCGGCTCCCCAGAGAGGCAAAGGGAAAAAGTGTAAACAAGCATATTTTTTATTTTCTAAATGCTAGTGTACCTTTATTTTACTGATCTTTTACACTTAAAGAGGAACGTTAATGTGTGATAATCCTCTATGGTGTACATGTTTTCTTTGTTTTTTTTTTTTTTTATTTTCGCTAGTTTTCTTTGAAAGAATATCCGTGTATGTTTCCCTTTAAACTTTTTAGCTTGGACGAGGAAATAATCCGAGCTGTATTTACTGTAGACGTAAAGATAATTTCGCCGGGCACCCCCTTAATTGGTAATTTTATCTGTGTTTTTAACTGTAAACATGACAGACTATACAATTAATGATAGCGCATCCAAATAACAGCTGAAACAAGGAGGGTCAATAATAACACGACACAAACGGGAAGAGATGCTTTCACGTATTAACATCATTAACAGAGCATTGATTCCTGCCAGCTCTAATTGAGGGGTGTAGGCAGTCTAAATTACTAGCAGTGCGCGTGAAAACGAATGCACGGCGCCCCTCCATGCTACGCTTGGAATAATGATAATTACTTTGAATCGAGCATCGCTGAATCTGGTTGTTCTGTTCTCTTTTAGAAAGGCAGCGTCGCCATTTCCTCGCGACCCAGCTTACGGAGAATATGTACCAAAATATTAGTGACGTACCTTTGATGATAGCAATGCCAACAAATGATTTCAAAGATGTATGTGAAAGCAAACCAATAAATTATTTTATATGCCCAATATTAATCATTCGCAAGTTTATGCTGAAATAAAAACATTAAAAAATGAACATCTTTCAACATTGTGTAAAAGCTGTTATTCAAATCTATCTACAAGCGCCTTTATAAAACTTTTATTGACTTTTTTTTTAATGATTTGTTTATGGACGCTCTTTAACAGCTCAGGTCATCAGCGTCCCATTCAATTCAGGGCGTGAGACGGCCAACAAATTTTGCTCAGAGGCCTCTCTTTCAGACTTGAGGTTCTTTTTACGTGCCGTAAATGTACGACACGGGACCCACGGCTTTACTTCCCTTACGAAGGAAGCCATACTTAGGATTTTTACGCCCCGAAAAAATCCATCGGTTCTGGCCGGGTTCCAACCCGCGATCTTGGGTTTAGGAGGCAAGTATGGTAACCACTACACCACCAGGACCGACTAAATTTTATTGACTTTTATCATTCAGTTCTTTCAGTGAGCAAAAGTTTTTCTTTCCAAAGCCACTTCTGATTTCTATAGAAACCCACATATCGCACTAAAGGCTCTATGTTCATTATTTTTTTTTTATTCCCAATGACCAATTAATGTCTCATCTGTACTTTGCACTTCATGAAAGTAAGGCGCTGTTTCTGTAACAAAATCTACATGCTATAGCACATTTTTAAATTTCAAACTCTTTGAAACGAAATCAAACATTTTCAAATTTGCAAAATTATTCCAAATTATTATTTATATATTTAGAATTTTTTTTCATAAAAATTGTTACTTTTATAAAATATTTATACTTTGTTATAAGTGTGCCATCTTTACATGCTTTTTGTGTTGCTACATGCCAAATACCTGTTTTCCCTTTCTTTTTTGTTCCCATCAGCGCTGTAACCCTCCCTACCTCTGACATTATTGACAAATTTTCCAGGAGTGACGTCACAGCAACCTTGGGCGCATTATGAGTGTATCTCTTGCTTCGGAGTGTGAGAGGGAGTAACCACTTCAGTGGGCTTAGGCGTCTTCCGGCCAGAAATTATTAGAAGGTTCCTTGCCCCTTCCCACTGACCAAGGCATTGTATAACTCATTCTGTCAATTGTATGGGTATTTAAATTTTTATATTATCTAGAATTTTTAGGGTTTAATAATATTAAAAATAAAAGTCCAAAATTAAAGAAATCTGCAATTGACAGAATATAAGCTACACGTTGCCTTTAATTTTAGGAGGCTTGCTACAAACTTAATAATAATAATAATAATAATAATAATAACAACTATAATAACAATATATTCGAATGTCTCTAAGAAGAGCAAAGGTTACTATAAGAGAGTAGCTAATGCGATGAGTTAATTCGTATTACAAAACTAATATGATTTGTAAATGGTAACACTATATGCACTTTTAGTCAGTGTTTTGTGCTTGTTAATTTTTTCTTATTACTATAAATGTATATGCTATATAGCTCTTCTCCTGTAATTTGAAACTACTATTTCCCTGCCAATTTTGGGTCCCTTGGGTACTTTATGGTAATAACATTATTTTTGTTACACAACTTCTTTAAATATACTTGTATAAATAGCAAAATTCACAGTCATTGGTGCACGAGTACATTTTTTTTTTTTTTTTACGCACGTGGTATACAAGTTAGAGCTTTTCTATGAAATGCTACATCACTTGGAACATTTAACCATTGATAAATGTGAGAAAAATTAAAGACTAAAAGCAGCACTTATCTGGAAGAGATTTAAATTCACTTGCTACAACTTTGTTCTAATCGTGCATGCTGATACAAAATTCGTAAAATCACAATGCAAAATATCTCACTTTTATTACCATTTGAACATAAATTCACTTGTATCTACTGATTTCCAAAATGGACATTTTGAGACCATTAATTTGTTCTTGATACATTACAGAAGTTTTCTTCGCAAGAAAAACAAAGGTAAACCTTTCCATTATTCAAAATAAAACTGAAGACATGAAGAAAACCGAACCTTCTCGGCCAAGTTCGTTTAAAACTTGTTGAAAATTTGAATTTTTATATATTCAAATAATGTCGTCTCTGCCAGTAATATCCCCCTACACCGCTCGGTGGGAAGAAGAGATCTTGGGAATCCTTTAACATGATGTCAAACTTCCGTGCGTAATCCAGAATTGATACATCGAACCGTAAGGGGAAAAAAAGCCGTCAGCAGTTGCGCATTACCCTGATCGATAACATCAGCCAGGCCAGGCGCAGTTACTGAATCGAATGATCGGGGAGCACATGACGTTTCAACTCTTTGTGTAGCTTTCTAGGAACGCTGACACAATCATTCCAATTTACTGTATACTTTGGATTTGTGTGATCTGACCTCCCTCAGAAATGTCGTTTCTTCCAGGCATTTATATGTTATCTTTTGTGACCGTCGAATAAACTTTCTTCGGAGGTCCTACCAGTTTCCCTCAGGCGTCCTAGTATTCTTTATTTTAATAAAATAATCACTCTTCTTAATAGCTGCAGTTATTTTAAATATTTAGTTTTAAAAACATTATTTTACATAGTCATAATTTGTTTATCTTAGTTTAAAATAATACAAACACGTTGGTAGGCAACTGAAACCACTAACTTTCTAATAATTTAAATTCTCATAATTATTTATAATGACTGTTAAAATAAGCACATACCTCCTCACAGGAGATATTGGAAATGTCCTCCTCCTGCATCCACCAAATGATGATACTTTTTCTTTCACGCACATCAATTCAGCAATAGAGTTAATGTCTCTCTTAATATTGCCTTTCAGTTCTTCCAATGTGTGAAGGTTTCACCCATACATTTTATTTTTAAAATTCCCCCATAAATAAAAATCACAAATGTGAATTCGAGGGACCGAGCGGGCTACTGCCCCCAACTAATAACCCTATTTTCAAAAATTTCCTCCATGATATTGAAATACTCTGCTACTACATGAGCAGTGAGAGAATATTGCCGGACATTTTCAGACCGACATTCTTAATCGGCCAGTTGTTCAAAAAGAGGGCAAGCGTCATTCCTGTAACGTTTTGAACTTACAGTGTTTGGAAAAAAGTATTTGCCTGTATACACAATACCGCCAACATGTATTGATTTTCTCGTTCAGTAATAGGGATTGCTGACACTAAATTGGAATCCTTTGAGCTCCAATACGTTTGCGTCTAAAATGGAAACATATTTCGTCAGGGAAGATTACTTTACATTTTTCAATTACCCATGATTAACATCCCCCAAAATCCAGTTACAGAAAGGTATTTAATTCTCATTATCACGTGTCGGTCCTGGTGGTGTAGTGGTTACCATACTTGCCTCCTATACCCAAAACGCGGGTTCGAACCCGGCCAGGACCGATGGATTTTTTCGGGCGTAAAAATCCTAAGTATGGCCTCCTTCGGAAGGGAAGTAAAGCCGTGGGTCCCGTGTCGTGCATTTGCGGCACGAAAAAGAACCTCAAGCCTGAAAGAGAGGCCTCTGAGCAAAATTTGTCGGCCGTTTCACGCCCTGAGTTGAATGGGACGCTTATGGACGCTTATGACCTGAGCTGTTAAAGAGCGTCCTTAAATAAATCAATCAATCATTATCACGTGGTAGAAATTCGTGAACATAATGATCTTGTATGGTTAAATTTTGAATAGTTTGGCAGATCACCCGCCTGACCTCATGAAAATTTGCGGTTTCTCATGCAAATTCGTCCAATTTCTCCATCATTGGGAATTCCGTTGAAAATCGCTGTCTAACTTCCTTGCAAGATGCTGTAATCACATAGGAATCGCACATAAAAATCCGTTGCTTTAATGCGTGCATATTTGGTATCATTGTTATAACACATTCAAAACACTTATATCATGTAACACTCAAATCACTTCCGAATTTATCACAAACTTCGATAAGACTGGAGAACATACAAAAGTAAGTCAAGTCGCAAAGTGCGAGCATTGCCCATTCAGCCATGGCGTGCCTGTGACAGTGTACTATTCAAAGATAATTATTATCAATACTTCAATACAGAATTATGAAAATGTTATAATTCTAAACATACCTTAACAATACTCCGTACGTTCATTATATATTATGTCACTTGTCTTCTTGCCATAGAAGGGCTCCACGAGTTCGACATATAGCGATCTCAAGTGTGACTTTTTCTTAGTATTTTATCCTTTTCTACTATTATATATATATATATATATATATATATATATATATATATATAAATTAACAGTAATAATAATTTGCTATAGAGGGACTCCACGAGTCCGAAATATAGCGATCTCAAGTGCGACTTTTTCTTAGTATTTTATCCTTTTCTACTATTATATATATATATGTATATATATATATAAATTAACAGTAATAATAATTTGCCATTGAAGGACTCCACGAGTCCGAAATATAGCGATCTCAAGTGTGACTTTTTCTTAGTATTTTATCCTTTTGTACTATTATATATATATGTATATATATATATATATATATATATATATATATATATATATAAATTAACAGTAATAATAATTTGCCATTGAAGGACTCCACGAGTCCGAAATATAGCGATCTCAAGTGTGACTTTTTCTTAGTATTTTATCCTTTTGTACTATTATATATATGTATATATATATATATATATATATATATATATATAAATTAACAGTAATAATAATTTGCCATTGAAGGACTCCACGAGTCCGAAATATAGCGATCTCAAGTGCGACTTTTTCTTAGTATTTTATCCTTTTGTACTATTATATATATAAATTAACAGTAATTATAATTTGCCATTGAAGGACTCCACGAATCCGAAATATAGCGATCTCAAGTGTGACTTTTTCTTAGTATTTTATCCTTTTGTACTATTATATATATATATATATATATATAAATTAACAGTAATTATAATTTGCCATTGAAGGACTCCACGAGTCCGAAATATAGCGATCTCAAGTGTGACTTTTTCTTAGTATTTTATCCTTTTGTACTATTATATATATAAATTAACAGTAATTATAATTTGCCATTGAAGGACTCCACGAGTCCGAAATATAGCGATCTCAAGTGTGACTTTTTCTTAGTATTTTATCCTTTTGTACTATTATATATATAAATTAACAGTAATTATAATTTGCCATTGAAGGACTCCACGATTTCGAAATATAGCGATCTCAAGTGTGACTTTTTCTTAGTATTTTATCCTTTTGTACTATTATAATTACTGTTAATTTGTTACTTTGTTAATAGTGTTACTTTATTTTATATTATATATATATATATATATATATATATACATGTTCAGGTGTTTGCTTTCCTTTTAATTAAGCCCCATCTCCGGAAGATAAAATTGACTTTTGTGACGTCAACTTTTCACGTCCACCTTGAATCAATTTGAACATTTTGAATATCGAATTGAATTACTTCTAGTTACTGGTAATACACATAGACACACACCACATATATGTTAGGATTTAGTTTCACGTTTATGTCTAACACAATACTTGTAACAGCCCGATTAAGATTTATATAAAACAATGAATTGGAATATTGATATTGTATTAATATTGAATTAGTTTCTTATTGGAATGTTGATTTGTTTTATTTACGGACGCTCTTTAACATCTCAGGTCATTCGCGTCCCATTCAATTCAGGGCGTGAAAGGACGGATAAATTTTGCTCAGAGAACTCTTCTTTCAGACTTGAGGTTCTTTAACGTGCCGTAAATCTACTTCCCTTCCGAAGGAACCTCTACTTAGATACATCCATGGACACTGACCGTCCTTGAACCCGCGATCTTAGGTTTACGAGGCAAGTATGGTTGCCAACAGACCACCAGGACCGACTTTTTTATTGAAGAAAGTAAGATTTTGTTTATACATTTTCATAACATTTAAACCAATTTTCTTTTTTCTACTGTTAAGTTAGTACATATTCTAAGTCTTTTACATTCATAAAAAGGCGCACAGAAGTTCCTCTATGATTGGTGAGATACAAGAGCTGCGCCCACATTTAAAGCATAAAAGTTAAATATGAAGAACACAAAGGCAGAATGCCATGAAAATGAATAGTTTCTCAGGCGGTATACTTGAAACTAGCATTCGGGAGATTGCAGGTTCAGTTCTCTGGGGATCTACGATGCTAACCTTGAGAATATTTTGATCCCTTTGGCAAACGCTGGGGTGGACATTTACATTCCATGAACGTTCGACTCCTGCTGATAACCTTTCCAGACTTGAGCTGTCATTAGAAATTTACCTCATCTTTACTGTCCTTCCTTGCCAGAGCCCAGTATGCCCATTTCCCTCTGTTCGATCCCGAAAAGGATTGTGGTATATATTTTTTCCTTCATTCTTCCGTATCTTTACATTCAGCCAGAATATGTGTTCATGATTTCCCCTCCTCACAGATGGGACAAACTCTCCACTCGTACTCTTTGGCAGCTGATCAATCGTCTGAGTAACGCGAGCCCCTGTCTAGTGATGTTGGCTCCTCCCTTGATGTGAAGTTCAATAATCCATTCAGATTTAGTGACCTTCAGAAATGTTGGTGCAGGTACAGGAGAACCTCCCGAAAGTCGACATTAACATTCTCGGGGATTTTAACGCTTGGATAGAAGGGAAAACCTGTTGCAGGTTGGAATCACTGATGGGGAGGATAAATTGATTACCTGGGGTCTTAGGACCCCGTAAACCCCCGTTTCAAAATGCAGTGTGCAGAATGAATGTTGAAGTACATTTTCTCAACAGGCATATTGATTACTTCCCTGTGAATCTGGTGCAATGAGTGAAGAACACGGTGAGCGGTTTCATAAAGACATTGAAACAATGGAAACCGCTATTAATACCATTGGGATGTGTCAATGATGGCTGGTTACTGCTATTTGAAAAGAGACAGCAGTGAAAGATATACCACAATTTCGAAAAGAAGTTCATTTTATTCTTTCTGTCAGTGGGGGGAGGAAGTAGATAATGCTTGACACATAGCTCTCTTTTTTCAATATATTCATTATTATTTAAATTAAATTGAAACCTACAAAACATGAACTAATAATGTATCAGCAACAAATGTAAGTACATTATTACATTTGATAGATTTTGTTTAAAATTTAGCCTAACAAAGTAAAACTGAAAATATATTTCAAATCCAGATGGAAAAATAAAAAGTATAAAAAAAAACGAGGAAAACATTTTTTTATTAACCAATGTTATAATCTATTTTTGGTTTATCTCTGAAGAACTGCATCTAACTACCTAAAAATCACAATAACACCCTACTTTTTCAAAATCAACAACAATAGCACTTATAACATTTAGCAAGTCATAAAATATTCTCCCGATAGATTATGCTTACTAGAAGATTTGTGAATTTAATTTTTTATTTGAGTAAATATATTCAAAGCGCTCGTTGAAAGATGCGTGAGACAAGTACTTCCTTAATCCACATTTCTTAGTCTCTATTTAAAGTCAGATTTGGGCAGGAATTTCTTCTAAGGAACTATGACACTTGGTCACTTTAGTTGCTTACACAGAATTACCTTACCGAACACTACAAACGTTGTTGCTCCCAGAGCTGAGTGAACTGTTTTCACAGTCATTCGCATTCTGGGACATTTTCATGGCCTGATTTATTTATTTTGTTTCTTCCAACAAGGCCTGCTTTTAATTGCCATCGTTGTCTTGGGATTTTGACCTGCTAGCCTTGCACTACAGATGAGTATGTTTAACCACAAAAAGTGCGAATCACACACACAGAACATTTGAATGTAAACTCTTTATCTCTCTCTGCCCTTTTTGCTACTGTAAATCTAGTTTGTCTTTAGGGGTTTAAAGAACTGTTTATTTTCACAGCTTTATCACCATACTAGTAGCAAGTAGGTATTTACTTCTGTTTGTGCTTCAGACATTGCATTTTTTTTTTCTTTTGAGAACCAGTAAATGAACTTTATTTTAACTGAACCCTTTGAACATTTGCACATGTTATAAACTTGTCACTTCCGATATTTATTCATACTAACTAATCAAACTGTAGTAACTAAAGATACAGCTGTTACTAGTCTGTAGTTTCACCACCATCTCTTGCCTTCCGTAAGGATGTTATCGCATTTTCTCCTTTGTCTTTACGGTTGAGCTATAACTGAAATAAAATGAAACATATATGTTTTTACCTAACTATCAATAAAATGAAATATATTTATTTATTAATTTAGAGAAATTGCATTTATTTAAATATTTAGTGAATATTGCCATGATAGTGTACTTGTGTGCAAAAATTCAGGTTATAATTGAACGATCAGCCACAGTGTCAAGTCGGTCCTGAAGGTATAGCGGCAACCGTACTCGCCTGGTGGACCCAAGATCAATGGTTTAATGTAGCCAGGAACGATGAATTTTTAGGGAGTAAAACTACTAAATATGGCTTCCTTAGGAAGGAAAGCAAGACTGTGAGTCCCATGTCGCAGATTTACGGCACGTAAAATCCGGAGCCCGATAGGAAAAGCCACTGAGCAACATTTGCAGACCTTTCACTACCTAAATAGAATGGAGCAGTGATAAGCTGAACGTCTGTATATAATCCAAAAAGATATGTCCAGTTTAAAACACTCAAGACTCTTAATAGTGTACGCCTCCTTTCATGTGAAACCGATTTGGAATGAGTACAAGGTCAGGCAGTATATGTCTTCAAATTCCCCCAACTCTCAACTGTCAGGCAACTTCGAACTTCGGCTAAACGCTCATATTTATGCAAAACAAAAATGACAAATTATGGTAAAGAACCTAAGGATAAAGTAAAGGGAACCAAAAGTGCTGACAAAGTATGTTTTATTATGCCTTTCAATTTGCCTTGTAGCAAGTCCTCTCTCTAAAAGCAATTCCTGCTAAGTTGAGCTTTCAAATTGTTTTTAATAAAACATATAAATGCGCATTGTACGATGATTTCAAATGAACTTTTATCCGTGAGAGCACGCCCACGTTAAAGCGGAAACATCCGCTGTCTCCCTCCTGTTAGAAACAGAAACACCGGGAAATATTCTTACAATCGCTGTCTACTTTTCTGCAAGAGGTTGACTCACTTATGAATCATACGTGTTTTAAAGTGTACTGACTTTTTGCAATTATAACAACACCAACGTATATAATACGAAAAACACTTTCATGATTAATCACGTAAGTAAAACAGGAGGACTTGAGAAGGATTATCACCAAAAACAAATTCTCATCTTCTCAGACAGTCAAGGTGCCCTAAAAACACTATCCTCCGACCAGTGAAATGTAAACGTTATGGGAATGACAAAATGTCTTGACGCGCGAGCCCACACATACATGCAGATTCAAAGAGCCCGTCTACTGCTATAAAGTGCTTTTAACTCCCAATCCAATCCATCTCATAGCTCCTGTCTTTCACACAATTCACAGGATATAGGAGGGTAGGTCCTTTAAGTTCCCGGCATCGCCAGTAAGGATTATCGCCTCCACAAAACCCTTATCCGGTGTCATACCTTATCTGTTAAGTAAATAATTGCTGCTGTAAATTCCGCTCTGCTGTGTTCAGCTGTTTAGATATAGTTGCATAAAGAAGGCTATGTGTAGAAGATTGTGACATGTTCAAAATAGAGTTTCGAGCTGCTATTAAGTTCTTCACAAAAGAAGGGCTTACTCCAAATGAAATTAAACAACGATTCGAAGGTGTATAAGGGGAAGCAGCCACTTCTTATTTTACCGTAAAAGAATGGGCCAAACTTTTCGAATAGGTCGAGAAAGCCTTGAAGACGAAGGGCGTGCAGGTCAGCCCTTGGTAATTATCACGCCTGAAAACATCGCTTTTGTGGAAGCTGAAATTATGGAAGACCAACGGATCAAATTTATAGAAATAGCAGTAAGGTTGGGTATTTCTAAAGCAACATTCCATCGAGCTATTCATGAACATTTAAACATGAATAAGGTTAGTGCAAGATGGGTGCCTAGTTCTTTCCTCAGTCTAAAAGCAGCAACGAGTAATCCGTTGTCAGACATTTTTGGAGCTCTGCTATGGCAATGAAAGAGAAGTTCTGCAAACCATTGTTACAGGAGATGAAACAATGGTCCTCTACTATGATCCCTTGTCCAATAGAGAATCTATGGAGTGGTGTAAACCTGGCGAAGCACCGCCTCTAAAGGCCTAGGTCACTCAGTCAACCAAGAAGATCATGACCACAATCTTTTGGGACTGTGAAGGAATACTCTTCATTGACTTCAAGTAGAGGAGCACCACAGTAAATGGGGAGTACTATGCTGGCCTACTGCATAGACTACTTGCTTCCATCAAAGAGAAAAGACGAGGAAAGATGAGTGGTGGTGTGCGATTTCTTCACGACAATGCACCTGTGCACTCAGCTCTTGTTGCGAAGGAAGCTGTAAAGAAATGCGTCTTCAAGGAGACCAACCAACAGCCCAGATCTAGCTCTCATTGACTATTTCCTCTTCTCAAAACTGAAGAAAGACCTTGGAGGAATGAAATTTAAGTTTAACGAAGGAGTGATGGATGCTGCTTATGCCCATTTTACAGACAAGACTTCTGACAATTTTGTCTTTTTCATATATAGAAAACGGTTATCGCGGAAGCTTATAGGTGTTCTTGTATAGCTCTTTGCGCAATCTGAGTTCAGTTTGTTGCCTAAACTACGTGATATTTCCTCTTTATATTTTGCCTTAATATCCCTTTGGTTAATTACCGTAAGCTGTTCTTGTACCTTCCCTTAACATATTTACCGTTCCTTGTTCTTTTCTTCCACACTCATCCCATTCCAGTGCTCTCTACACTTTATGTTCATTGCTCAGCATATTCAATTTCAATTACTAACCTGGTGTTGGTATGTCTTAAAGTTGAGCGATTCTCTTTTATTATGCGTAACCAATACTTAATTATGCTAAATTTGTATTGATTTGTGCCTTTATTCCCGGAGTTGTCTGTATTCCACCTTACTACTAAAGTCCCTTTAGAAACTTGTTTTGATCTTTGTTCAATAATTCATTTTTCTCCCATCTCAGAAACTTAGAACATGACGGAGGTTTCCATGGTGCTATAATGTTCTCATAACAGTTATAGGAATATCAGGTCCCCATGACAACGAAGCCCTCAGGCATTGTATAGAACCTTGTTTATTTGCTTAATCCATATTCTATGCATATTAAGGGTTAAATCTAGATAATCGAAATATTTTACATTATTTCGTTGCCCTGGAGTTCTAGGAGTGTAAATCTTACTAATAGAGGATGGTAAATATGACAAAAGAGAGATTTTTTTTCCTTAGCGACTCAAAAACGATTGACAAAGAAACATTCTCCAAAAACTCCTGGTCCAAATAGAACAGCTGAACTACCAACACGTGGTTGTGGTAAAATTTACGCAGTGTATTCTTTTTCATATTCATAGGCAAAAACTGCTTTTACACCAAAGTAATATTAAGTACGTAAAGGAACAACTTTTCCTTTGTAAATGTAAATTGAGGTTATACTTTTAACTGCTTACAGCCCAACTGAGACTCAGACTAATCTTTTGGCATGAAGTTATAACTACAAGCTGTAGGATAAAATAGGGAGGGAGGGAACGATAATAAAAACAGGATTACAAAGAAATTCTCACTAGTAGGACTAGATATGAATATTTTAAGCTCACAATAGCAAGCATTACTTTCACATAATCCTTATTTTATGTAACGAATTTACTGAAAGAAGGCGCATTACACTGAAGACCTGCAAATACTAATAGAAGTTCTTGGAAACACGAATAAAGGAAGCTACTGAAAATCTCTGGTTGTTACGTAAACCAATTTTATCTCGCAATTACGGTGAAAGCAGCTTTCTTTCGTTCAAGGTTAGGTTTAAAGAGAAGCAAGGGGGGGGGGTACACTGCTAAACCCTCTTAATTTGTAACAAACCGTCTCTATTGCTGTGAGGGCGGTCTGAAAAACACACGGCACGCGTTTTAATCTTTCTCTTCCCTCGCAGTACATGTAATAGTATTATCCCCAGAGGGTAGGGCTTCCGCTGGTCTCGTCCGCTACAACAGCTGTTTAAAGAGGAGGGAGAGATCTTTTGACGCCGTTCCTCGCGGAAGTGTAAAGGATTTAGTTTTACAATTTCCATGCGCATGTTACATTTATCACTGAGGCGCTAGTCCCTGGGAAAATTATTAGCATTTTAAATATATGTGCTAGCTGCGGTGAGCTCCTAAATATGACGGTGTTTCGTTGTTCTGGGCATGATGTTGCATTGCACAGAATGAAATAAATGTCAGAACCGTCGAGAAACAAGTGATACGTACAGCATTTTAAAATGTTGGACGATTGCATGTAGTGAAATCTTGAATCTTAGAATAAAATTTGAATTATTATATTTTATTTCTTTATTTTCATAGTCAAGTGATGAATGGATCTTCAGTTTGACGCTTTTTATTTTATATTTGGAAGAATAAAAGCATCCGTTGTTTGCTCCCTCCCTTGTCATTAAAACAAAGCAATGCCATATATAGCACTAATTGTATTATCTGTAAATAGAGTATATACAGTACAAATATACAATCAATGAAAAACGTGGATATACTAATAAAATAGGCAAAATAGTCAGATAAAGCACATCAATGAAATAGAGAAACAAAAATTATAATCTCGATGTACTCACAAATATCACTAAACATAGAAAAATTCCCTGCTGTTTAACCCATACACACCCTGCACACTACTGAAGACTTATGCGAATACATGAATACAATACTTCACTTAATATCAAGCGCCTACTTGTTCAAAAACAGTCTAGAAAATTCCTACAAGTTACAATCCGTCATCTATGCTTCTACTAACAAAATTAAATGCTGGACTCTATACTGCATTTCTTACAGTTAATTTTGAGTTTTTGATACTTCTTTCTGGAGAATAAGGGGCTTTAAATCCTTTCCCAAAAATATTGCCAAACATCAAACTCTGTACGCCCTAAATAACGTGTTTAACATACATTCATCTTTCTTTTGTTTTATCTTATTTCGTTGTTTGTTTTTTTATGAACTTGACTGCTCTACTCTTATTGTTTCTTCCATAGATTTGTATCACTTTGTTTAAAACCTAAGGATCACTATATGTCACTTCATTTCCACTTTGGGGGGAAGCAATAGCACTGAAGTTTTATTCTTAGATTTTTCCCTTTTCTTATAACAAAATGCAAAGCTTCTCAAGCCCATCCAGTGGTTTCAGTCATCTGATTTACTCAAACAAGATTACTTGAAAAATGTGCATTTAAGTATCTAAGTTTGAAATATTTCTTCTATTGGTCTCTACCTGGTAGTTTAGAGAAATTTCTATTTTCTATATATTGGGCGTTAATGATTGTAGAGTGCAGCGGTTTTTATTGGAGAAGGGGTATTAATTAAATATGTAAAATATGTGGAGGTGAAGATTTTAGAAGGATTAGATTAATTGTTTAGATTAAGGATTGTATTAATGACTGAGTTCTCAGGGATAAAAGTTTCCTCCCTCTCCGATGATAGATTTCCGCTGATTTATATTTTTGCCAGGGCAGTTGAGACTCTGCTGCTGGATACTTTTATGGTCCTGTAATCATAGGAGAAGGAGTCTTGGAGATTAATAATATTTCTCGTTATAGGAGATGAAACACAATTTATTGTTCATAGTCTAAAATGTGTCGCCGTTATTTCCTGGAGAATATGTACCACTTTTGCACAAACTATGGCTATCACTGTGATGTTAACGCACTATAATAACTGTAATACTCTTCTCTCGAATTCCACTAAATTCAACTAATTCAGATTTGACTGCCTACTCCTTACTGATAATTTCCCAACAAGATACTGAATCCTCTATGCACAGGCGTAACTTGAACTAAATTAATAATATCCTTCCACTGCTAATGCCCCAATGACTCGAACTGAACGGAGAATGTATGTGGTTCAACTGCACCTCGGCCGCAAAATTGCAAAACTAAATAAATATGACTTACGTGACTTTTTACATGTAGATATCAACTGGAACTTCTTCCCTTGAAGAGTTTATCGACCTGTCTTTTCACCCCTGTAGTTGACATGTGTTTTATTACGCCTACCCCGTTTACAATTCTATAACAGAATACATAATAAACATCTTTTCCAGGACCATGCTATTGAATCCTGCAGAAAATATTGGTTCTGCTTAGGTCATCTTTTACAAAATATTATTACAATAGGAAACAGAAATTCCCAGGTTTATGACTGGAGTAGCTGTTCTCTTAGCTGTACAACATATGTATTCCATAAATTTGCTATAATAGATCATAAGTTCTAGTATTGGAAAGTATGTTATTTATGTACTTAATGTTTATTGTAAACACACATGAAAATTAAATAAATGGACACTTTAAAAATGAATTTATTACTATTGCTTTAAAATATCACAAATAAAAAGTAGCCAAAATGCAAGAATCGCTGTAAAAATTAGAACACAAACAAAAAGTAATCAACTAAACTTGCACCCATAACACTGACCCGCTTTTACTTGACACCAGCGTCATATCAGAGATACCACTACACTTCCGTTTGTTATTATGTAGAATCATTTCCCCTAGAAGTTTCATTGTTTAGTGACTTTAGTTATTATTGGTGATTTTCATTTTGGTAATAAAATTTATCTTTATAAATATATGGTCCATTTGGCCAGTTTGTTTTCAGATAGTCTTCTGCGTACTCCTCCTGCATGGCTCTAACCACATAACTCTAGATTGTAATACAATGCATGGGAGGGGGGAAAAGTGAAAAAGGCGTTTGCTACTGCACGAAGACGGTAGAGTTCCTAAGAGAACCTCCTGACATGCATATATTCCAACATGTTCAATGGAATGACGAATGTCATAGTCAATAGACACAGTATGCATATTAATCCAGTGTAGATCCGCACTGGGACAGATGCAAATTCGCTAGTATGACAATGTTTGGTAGCATTCTTGGCAAGCAGATCGTTGTACACTAACACCTTCCTATCTGGCTGATAGACATAAAATGGGTTATTTTGAAGAATTAAATTAAAAATGGACAAAATGAAGCTATCTGCTAATCCAACATAATTTTAGTTTTTATGGAACTTTTAAGGGTAAAAGTTTGTAAATAAAATAGTTCTTTATTATAAAGAAATTAAATATCATAATAAGAACTAAAATTACTAATTTACACTACGAAAATTATATGCAAAGAATAAGGACAGTTGCACGCAGTAATCTCAACTTAGAAATCTTCACTTTACTCATTGTTACACTTCAAAAAATAGATTTATATATTGTTGAATAAAAACAAGTGAAAGAATTATACTTTATTTTTTTTCATTCCATATAAATACAGCGTCTGGTGCAGTTTCATGGTTTCTGCAAAAGGGAGCAAATCGTTTTGAAATTGCTTAATACTTTTTTGTTTTAGTAGCATGCATATTAGGGTTTCTTAGGTACAGAAAGATGTCTTAAAACTAGTATATCCTATAATAACTCGATCTACACACTTAGTAATATATTTTACTCTTTCAGTAGTACCTTTAATGCGGCCATCTTCTAAATAATTTCATGTACATCGCATGAAAGTGGTATAATATGATATTATCAGCAGGTGTTGCAAGAAGCTATGTGTAAAAATGTTTTGTTTATCTTCCTTCTTTTTTTTTTTTTGGATCGAGATATGATAATTTACTATTCACGTAAGCTTAATTGACTAACGCCTCCTGATATAAATTTGCAATTAAAGAGAGATCCCATATCTCAAATATGTCGATTCAGTATGAAAAGTTATCGTTTATGTAACCATCAAAGAAATTCAGAATTTATAATTAAGCATGTCAATGAAATCAAGATGAATTGCTCCTTCATTTAGTAGCACAATCTTTTAAATGGAACACGACACTGAACACTGAATATGTTATTTTGTATATTAATCACAATTATGGCACGTGTAACAATCTATAATTTTAATACCTTTCTGCCATTCTTGCACGTACTCTTGTCTACCTTTTGCCTAGTACCCCTCCCTTCCTCATTTTTAATCTCATGTCAACAGTGGAAGTCTTTGTTAATTTTACCATGTATACTTATTGTTTGGGACAGGTAAGAAATCTACCAGAAATTATATAACATAATGTTTATAACGTGAGTCTTTCTTCCGCTGTTCTCTGCTACCGGAGAGAGAGCTCTGGTTCATTGGGGTAACACGTCCCTTGAATTTTTTAATTTAAATTACTGGCTCTGTTAGCTTGACCCCAGTGACTATGCAAGATGAGGTAAGCAATTTTCTGGGATTATAAAGTTTTAATGTCATTTAAAGTCCCATATATAACGCTTAAGTTAATTTAAATGAACTAAAGATAACATTACTTGAATATAAGAGCTATTATCGTATTTTGCATAGTTTAGTCGTTCGTTTCACAGCAGCTGGAAGTCCGGCAGTCAGCCGATGTAATATCTGGCCGAATGATTAAAGTTTTCTCAAGTAAAATGAAAATAAGCACATACCTTATGACAGGAAATGTTCGAAATGTTAGCCCACTACATGCATGCATTTCTGGTATCGTTTTAACAATTTTTTATTCACAACACCATTTAACTTCCAAAATTGAGTCAAATTAAAATTGAAAGTAAACAAAATTGACCACTAATTGCACGCAGGTGATCTGACACTGATATAGATTAAATTCTGTGATTGGATATTACGGAACGTTAATGATAGAGTAATTGATCCACTGTTTACTGTTGAAGCATAATTTGATTTATGGGATCATGTTTGAATGCAGAATAACATATATTGGTACAGAGTACAGAAATAGAATATTTTATTTGCGAAACTCCCTTGCATAATGAGAGAATTGGTATATGCTGCGAGTATTACGGAACTATCTTTTTGAGAATACTGTAAATGCAAATTAATTTAGGAGTGATATTACAGAGAGCATGCGATTTTTATTTAAGGGCAAAGTTGAAAAATAAAGCGCATCGAACAAGACTCACCCATTAGAAGAAATAAAAGAAAATAATAGGCGATGAATTGACTCAATTTCTAAAGATTTACTGTGAATACGAATGACAATTTTCTAAAAATAAGCCATAAGTGCATCTAAATAACATTTTCACGTATTCTGTTATAAGATACGTTAAATTCATAGTAATTTGGCAATTGCGAGAACTTGTATCAGTTGCAGGCATATTACATCCACTTTGCAGGGAGTTGCTGATCTGACTGCCGGCCCACAAATGCTGTGAAACGGGCGACAAAACTGTGAAAAATCCAGTACAATACTCGATGCAAGAAAAAGAGCAATAAGCTTACAATATTTTCCTCCCTGTAATGTATACACACTTTCACAGCGCATATCTATTTAATATATTTCAAAGTTGAACCGAAAAACAACAGTAATGTGTAGTATGATGTTCTGTAAACAGATGTGACTCACATGCATAATGATAGCGTTGCTATGTGACAGGTAAATCAATAATGAACAAATGAAGCCAAGATTATCATATGATGTTCTGCAAACAGACATGATTCACAATACGTTATGCCTAGCGTTGCTACAACAAAATTAAGTCAAAGATTATCGTTTGAACAGCGGAAAGCAAGTTTGAAGTGGTATTGGAAAACCGAGAATATTGTTGAAGTTCAAAGGTAATGGAGACGTGTACAGAACAGAACCGCCCTTGAACTTCTATCTATGGGGAAGTCTTAAGGATGTTGTATAGTGTTGAAAACCAGCTACACTGGCAGCACTTCGGGAAGAAATTGAAACGGCATGTGCTGCAATCGCAGAGGAAACATTCACAAACGTTACTCAATCAGTAGTTCAACGTACTCAGAAGTGTATCGACGCTGATAATGGGCATTTTAAGCAATTGTTGTAACTGTAAAAGTCTAAGATGATAGGTGCTCATCATTTTCTTAATGTGTGGATTCATTTTAAGTTTGTATATATTTTTGGCACCCTCTTATTGTATCTTATTTATTAATATACTATCATATCTTGTAGTTCCTATTACTTAAACTAGATTTCTCTGTGTGCCTTTCAACGTTTTAGAATATTTGTATATTATACAAATAGACATACTATCTTACGTAGGCAATGATATCACATATTATATTAGATATTTTTATACCATTTATTTTAGAAATTATAATGCTTAACAGTGTAACAAGATCCATAAAATAGAAAAACAATGTAATAAAGCAGTCAGAATTAAAAAGGATAACATTATTTTACTCTAAATGACAGAAAGGTGTATATTTATAAAAAAGACGATATATATTTATATGTAAGACAATAGTTGAATAACCACAGAAATAAAACATTACTCAGATTCGGTTGCTTACTTAAGGAAAAATAACAACTTTATATTTACTCTGCAGGGAGTATTAACAAATTTATATCTTTCTAATTTCTCTATGTTCGATAAAATGTTTGCTTTAAGCATGAAAATTCAAGTCTATGCTTCAGGAGCGTTTAAAGTGTCCTGTCAGTTGCTGAATGCTTTTACACGGCATTAATTAATTAATGATGACACAATCAGAATCCGTCTGTGGGGTTCGTCCTTTCAGAGACTCGGAAAACAACTCAATCAGCATTTAAACCTGCTCCCTACCACTTTCACAGAGTTTAGCGTGATAAACTACCTAGATAACTGCTGCAAGCTGTTGGTGAAATAAACCAGCAAAAGTGGACAATCAAATATATGTCTTCATGTTGTAAATTCCTTAAAATAAAAATCAGATATAGCAATTAAGATTCCGTGACTTGGTGTATAGATATACATATAGCTATACATATACATATATACATATAACTCTGCTTTTTTATTACTCTGAGTTCCTGGGAAAGCTCCCCCCACGTTTTCAATCGTAAGATTAAGTTAATGTGTGAAAGTACAGTCTATTAAATAATTCACCTACAACTTCATTATAACTAGACGTTTGAAATTTAGATTAACAAAATCATTATGTTAGTTGATATGTTAAGTCCCATGAGATCAGGGTAAATACAGTAAACGAAGATGAAGTACAGTAAGAACTGAAGGTCACTTTCTCCTCCATCTTCGTTTTTCTACCCATCGTAATCTTGGATTTCCATTATATCTGGAATATTTTTTCCTATATTTAATTTATAAATTTCTCTACTTTCCAATGTATTTCTGGGTGTAAATATATTTCCACTTATGTTTATGTATTATTCTATACTTCTACTAAAACAACAGCTTCTCAATTCTTGTTTAATGTGATCATTTCCTATTCTTCCCCCCCCCCAAATCTGTTATTTCTCTTTGAGATGAATCTTTTTGTTATTATCATATTTTTATTTGCACTCAGCAGATCCCGTACCGTCAAAATTATGTAATAGTTTAATGTGTATTCTCATGTTTTTATGTTTTCAATTTCTTAATATGTTGCTACATAGTTTGCAATAAAATTAATGGTGTGCTGATCCTGAAAGTTCAGAAAGCGGTAGAACAGATTACTGCATTTGGTTAGTCTCCCTTCAGCTGTTATATTTTCTCTATAACGTGCATTTCTTTATAAGCTTAAACAACAAGAATTTCGTAAAGTACAACAGAAATAAAGAAAATAAAATCATTAGCCTTCCTTGTCTAGAATAGGAGACCAAAAATAAAAAATTGTCAGCTTAAATAAGTTAAAGTTTTCGAGTATAACCAGAGACTGAAGATTGAAAGTGTAAACATTATTTTTATTTATTCTTTTATTTCACAATATTCTTTAGGGGAGTTAATCTTTTCGTTTGGTACTTTAGTTATTACTAATAAAAGCCAAATGGTAAAATAAAATAAAGAGTAATAAATGAAAGGAAAGAAAAAGATAAATAAATAGGGAAAATGTTTTTTATTATTATTATTATTATTATTATTATTATTATTATTATTATTATTATTTAAAGTAAAAAGTAGATCTCAACATACTCATAAACATGTGACTAACATCTCAAAACGTGTCAGTCTTGACATTCCTGTCTTCCATTTTGATTAATAGCGACGTGTCTTATCTTCAGGTTATCAGACGTGACTTATACAATGCTACCCAACACATAAAAATCCGCATATCAGGATACTAATCCTATATGAGTAACTGTATGGACTTTTATCTGTACACTCTGTGATACGTGTACTAAATGGTTATACTTTTGCATTAATTTTCTGGAAGTTATATTGAAAAGTGTATGTATCCTAATTTAAAATGTGTTTTGATATTTACATATTCCATATTTAAACACAGCGCCTTCTTGGACATTTTTCTACCTTCATACTTGTCTAGTTCATGGAACTAATTTAAAACGAAGTTGGGATTGTATCAATTTAATACTGAAACTTGGTAAAGTAATTTAACAGCTGATGAACATATTGGAATGAATGGAAAATGCGCACCATTTAATAAGTTTGGTTCTTTATTGTGCGGCGATAATAAACGTTAGGGCTGGATTACTTTGAAATTGAAATATGGAACTGCTGTGACAATGAAACTACAACCGCAAATATACATTTGTCCCAAGAGAAAATCAATTACGGTTTTCATCAGTGCTAGGTAAACAGCAATATACTGAGAGACAGGAACGAGACTGTAAAGTGACCAGGTTAATTACACGAACACTAATAATGTCTTCTGCTCATACAGTCATCATCACGCGGCCATAGGTCATCGATATATTAACACGTCAGGCATATACACAGTAGTCTTTCTCTCATTATGCCATTGGCACTACTTACTTTGAAGGAGTCAAATGTCCTTATTTTTTCCCATTAAGTACGGAAAGACTGCAGATTCCAACATCAGATGGTATGCTAAATAGTTTCAATATATTTTCTGGAGCGTTATATTTATTTCTTTAATAAACATTTTCATATTCGTTAACCTCCTGTGGTGCCTCGGTAGTAAAAAACGGGCGTTAAACACAAATAAAAACATTGTTCCTTAATAGGAAAGTGACTAAAAGCTGACTGCCTATTTCCAATAGATCGATTACTAACTTTTAGGCCGACTTTAAGCTATAAACTGTAGTTTGCAAATTATTGTTCTCATAATACTGAGAAAATACAATCTTCTCCTTGAATTAGATTATTATTATTATTATTATTATTATTATTATTATTATTATTATTATTATTATATTTTCGTAGAAAATTTAACTTATTCTGAGCTTCGGCCAGGCAATTTTTTTTTAATTATAAGAATATTTTATTTTCTTTATACTACGAGGACAAGTCCATAAGTTTCCGGCCTCAGGAATATTGCCTTCACAAAACCCTTATCTGTTGTCATACCTTATCTACTAAGTAAATAATTGCAGCTGTAACTTCCGCTTTGCTGTGTTTATTTGTTCCAAAGGATGTAATAGTGTACCGAAAAACTCGTAATCATTTCAGATGGGATGCAGGCGATTTATAGAAATAAAATTATCTACCAGTCCCCATATCAGACACTCCTTTGACCTAAGTAGTAAAAATGTGACCATATTCACCGCCAGTCATATACTGATAAAAAAAAAACATCTTGGGATTAGGTAATTGAAATAACCAAGCAGCGTAAATTCTCTGATCTTCGGTGACTGGGCAAGCAAGTCGACAAGGATATCTGCTTTCAGTTCTAGTAATTTCTTCACCTGGGAGGGGCTGTAAAGATAAATTCAAATAACTGGTAGGCTTTGTGGAGGTATTTCAAGAACTATTGAATGATGGAACTAGTGACTATAAGAGTTCCAGAGAAATAAATACTCAACGTTCGCCTGGGGATCAATTATTGCTTTGAGATCCCTTCCAGTGTGAGCTTCTACAAATTTACAAAATATCTTAAATTCGATAGCATCTTTAATTACTGTGTTAATAATAATTCAGTATAAAGAGGTTGCTGTACATGAAATATGCCAGCATAATATGGAAGATAGCAAAAATATAAAATTTATTTAATAATGTAAACCAACTATAATGAAAAATGTCCACTACCCTATCCCTTTCTCTGATTTGCTTAAAAAGATAATGTAATTAAATTAAACATAAATTTTTGTAACCAATGCTAGCAAAATGTTGTAGGCATTACCCTACACTAAATGTAAGAGTATATTTAACAATCCAAATTTAAAAGTGCGAATAAAGATCATATTGCTGAATGGTACAGAAGAAACTCCGTATTTAAGTTACATAAACCGGTAAACATAAAAGAAACAGATATTTTCTAAAGCACCGTATTATCAGAAATAGTAAAGAAGGAGAATGAGTGGAGTTTTCTTCTACCCAAAGAGCAACTAATCCTTCCTTAGACGTTCTTCTAAAGACGTTCAAAGAAGAGCTGGATTAGGAGTGGGGCAGGTCAGCTAGAAATAGGTCAATGTTTGGACAGAAGTTCTCTAGGGACTTTAATAGCCCTCTACCACCTCTATCTTACGGAAAGCACTTTGCTACAGATTTTCCCTTGCCCTACCTTTTTATCCCTCTTACTCCTTATTATGTTTCTCAACGCAACTTTACGCCGAAAGCAACTTGCATTAGTTGTCGAGTTAAAGCGCTTAAAAATTGTCGGGTAAATCCGTAAAGCGGGTACAGGCATCTCAAAGCTGGAAAGATAATGAAAAAAGAAATTAAATGTTATTAAACATAAGTCTATTTACCAATCACAGTCTTTGAAGCAAATTTGACGTGGTCTGTACTACTCTTGGCTGTAATGGTTCCCAACCAGTGTGCTTGGTGTGTCGTGAAAATGTTAAATTGAAAAATAAATTTTATGCTTTCCAGAAAGTTCATTTACGACGAAATTTTGTTCACACCGAAGTCTATCATAAGGTGCAATTTATTTTGAGACGGACTTTACCAATGAAAATGTTAACACCTGCAACAATGCTCAGTTTAGTTTTTCTGTCTGATGATGATTCGTATGAAAGTGAACACCTGCAACAATACTTCGCAATTCGTTTATTCTTCTCAATTTGTAATTAACTGAGTTTAGAGTTGTCACAATCAATTTCAGTATATGCGTGTGAGCGAATGACAGTGCGACTGTTTTATCAAAAGTGTTTTGTGTAGATTTTATCTTGGACAAAGTTTTAATTCGAGAAAGGCAGTCTGAATCAAGTTAGAAGCAAGCAGTACTAATTCAATAATGTGAGCAAAACTTCCCTTCAGGGTTCACAAAAACATACTGCGTTTCGTAAATATGGTGATGAATATTTGCAATAAGGCTTTACGTGGCGTGGAGATATATAAACAAATTCCCTAGTGTCTTATGTGCGGAAATATGTTGTTAAATCAGTCAATGATGCTGAATAAACTAAAAACACATTTAGAAAGTTATCATTGTCATGTATTTTAAACCAAGTGAATATTTTGAACGTCTTTTCAAATCACAGGGAAAAGAAATTTCTCTAGTAAATTAATAAAACGCATTTGGGTTTCTGACAATGCGTTGTATGCTTCATAAGTTTATGAATTAAGAGCCAAAAGGGGGGGAAAAAAACTTATAATGTTGGCGAGGAACTAATATTATCAGCCGCCAAAATAAATAAATAAATAAATAAACTTTAGTGATGCTGAAGAAGAATAAATATCCAAAATTTCATTATCGGATAGCACCGTTAGTCGCACAATAATAGAAATGTCTTATGTCATTGAAATAAACGTGAACAGTAAATTAGTGAGGGATACTATGTTTGCTCATTAGTTGGAGGAAAACCATGACACAAGTGCTAAATGCCAATTAATTAAATTTTATTTTCTTGGAAAATAATTTTAATATTATTGAACTATTTTTATTTTAAAAGAACTCATAACCACCACTAGAGGCAAATATATACATGATTGTATTAATAATTATTTTTGAACAAGCGTTTCTTGGGGAAATTGCATCTCTCTTTGCACAGACTGAGTTAAATTTGGTGAGTGTAGTGAACACGACTATATTGACAACTCGCTGTTTCTTACATAGAGAGACGTTTATTATGAAAACTTTTGAAGTGAAACTTTTAGAATCTATGCTAAGCTCGACTATTAAAATGATACATTTTATAAAATAATACCACCTAGGTCTAGGGAATTTGAAAAGCTTTGGGAGTCTATGGGGACCCAGCGTATCAATTTATTGTTGCACACTGAAACCCGTTGGCTTTCCTGGAGTCAATAATTGATGTGAATGGTACAGCTTCAAGACGAATTTAATATGTATTTTTGAGGACGAGACTTTTTGAAGATAATTTTTGATATGCCAAACTAGCAAATCTTGCTGAGGTTTTCAAAAGAGTGAACTCTTAAATGCAAGCTTGCAACACAAATCAGAAACTTTTATTTCAGAATATGTATATTACACACATTTGCAGTTTTGGGATTTTTCGATTGGTCTTTTCTTCAGACGAGAACGTTGAACATCGACTGCTGAAAATGAGAAAAAAATCCCTGATGAAGTTAATAGCAGAACACTTAAAAGCGTTACAAACTTCTTTAACAAAATACTTCCCTAATTTGTCCGTTTCAGAGCTAGAATGAATACTTCTGCTTATATCAACATTCAAAATGCCATCAACGCAACCGTCAACGAGAAAATGGTTTGCTAAATTTGTCTTGTGATTGTATATCATAAAAGCAAAATTTCTGGAGAATTCATAACAGTTTTTTTTTTATTTATCGTACAATTGCAAAGAGGGCCATAAACATTTGGACTGCCGTTATCAACGTCATACTTGTACGGATCAACATTTTCTACCATTAAGATAATAAAGTCTAAACAAAGGAACAGGCTGCTGTATCTTGTAGACGATTTACATGTTGGCCTATCAACCGCAAGACCACGTAACGTTAATAAAACTCTTTTATCAGACATGCAGGATAGATAGGCTTGGAATTCTTCACACACAACTTTATTTTGTTGTAATATCACTTAAGTTGTAACTTTTTTTTTTTTTTTTTTTTTTTTTTTTAGAATTTTCTTAATATCGGTTTATCTGTATCACTACATAGATGTTGTTATATTATATTATTTATATTATTATTAAAATAAATAAATATGTCACAATATCGTGGGCATTCAGTAAAAAAGGATGGGAACCTTGAAATTTCGAACTAAGCTATCGGTAGTCAGATTGAACAGCATATGAAAGCAGCTGGCTTGGATTCTACTTGAGTAAAACTAAAAACTGATGCTTTCATCCGACTAAGTGGCACAAGAAAATAAGATTAGTTTCCTGTAAGTGTTATGCCATTATTTTAAATATTAACGCATGTGTTGCTGTGCATAAGCTGTAAGAATGCGCACAAATACATTCATATATTGGCAGTAAAAGACATTTATTAATACGTAATTTCTCTTGCATTATTAAAGGCAACATCATGAATGGAAGAAAACTTGAATAGTAAATATTATAAAACGTATTATTTCCACATTGTGTATGTTTAATTATTTAAACCATAACTCTAGAATGCATTTACATATCTATTTGGCAATGCTTGTCGTAGTTGGCAATTGTTCACATGTCAAGTCGGCAGGGATTCACAGGAAGTACGAGATGGTGTCATTGTTTTAGAAGTAGCGGTACAGTTTTATTGCTTAAAGTATGCATTTTCACTTATATGCTTTTGTGTGTCACGTTCAAACATTTTGTACAGAGCATTCATTTTTCACTTGTTACGAATTTTACTTATTAGGAGTACATTCCTTGAAATATAGCACAACGTTACAATTCGGGATCGATACTGTAGAAGAAATGAACTAGAAAACTTCATTTTATCACTGAAAAAACTTATTTTTACTGCTGTTCCAACAAGTTGTCTTTGCAAGTTCAACAATCAGGAGGTTAGCTATACATCAGCACAGCTCTCTACAGAATTATTGAACTCTATGTTAAATCTGAAATTTGTGTTTTTTCTGAGGCCTGGGGTCTTTGGTGAAAGTGATTGGTAAAAGATTGTGGCTTGCTCAGTTCTCGAATCTAACGCAATGCTGCAAAACTTTGCGTAAATGAGCAAGCCATAAATGAACTACAAAGGGCATAAGAGAAGAAACATTTCGGAACATAAGTGAACAAAAAATGTGGTTAGATGCTACAATGCATGTATTCAAACAAATATGAAAATTATTAGCATATTTTGTTTAATTTCCAAGCGTTTTCATTAACTTTATACTTATAAAACAGTTTTTTTTTTTTTTTTCATTTTTATAGAAGTGTTGTATCCATTCAGGTTGTCACCGATTGGACGGAAGTCTGAGTTTGGGCTCTAGAGCTTTGCTGTACCGCTTTAATTTTTCTTTCACAACCGTAAACGTTTTACAGTGGAATGCATTTTGCAACAATACTAGTAATAATAACAGAATTAACACCTTCAGTGCAGAACAGACTGTGGTATCATCAAATGCAGTTTCAAATCTCAAATTGTACATAAATAACTGAACATATATCTCTTTATTTTTTTTAGTGAGATATATAAAATATAAACTTCATCTAAGACAAATTACATAATATTCCAATTACAAGCCTAGTTTCCAATCCAATATTTGCCGATTTTACACCGAAAAATTATTTACCGATTAATGGGCAAAAAGTAGTTACACTTAGCATATATAAATTCACATATAAATGAATAAATAATAATTAGATATAAATGATATAACTCACGGGCTCTGGAAAAGAAATACATTTTGAAGGTAAAAGAGCTTGCTGTTGAATTGTCCAAGCTAAGTGGTTACATGATTGGAATAATAAAACATGAAGGTTTATGGCATTAGGAAGACAAAATAGTTTTTAAAAACCTTATCATTAATATGCATTATCACTTCTTAAAGGAATACTTTATACGTTCGCCCATTAAGCGCTGCTATCTTTAATAATTTTCCCTTTTTTTTTAATTCTGCGGGTGCTATAAACCAGTTAAATATTTGTTTTATTCCTTAAAGGGAAACAAAATAGAGCTTAAATATCTTGTGTACTCAGGGTTTTTAATTTTAATATTTCTTTAGAGCTTGCTCCTTCGGCTGTTTTACGAGAAACAAAACGCCTTTTCTCCACCTTTTGCGCACACCATTCTTCTCTTTATTTATTTTGGTGCTGAAATTAGTTATTACCTGTTTTGTTTTCACAACCGCCCCTCCACAGTTACGGAAGGAATTACATTTAGGGAAAGTGAGGCTTAAATCTGAATTTATGGTTATTTAATTATCTACCACAGTGGGACAGGTCGTTATGGGGCCACGAAATGGTCGACGCGAAAGAATGTCAGCATATAAATAGCCTGTCCGTGTCGTACAGCTGCCGTTAATTACGTTCAGGGTGTGAGGGTAGAAAGTCACGCTCTGGGAGGGTGGCAAAGAAAGAACACGCAATTTCCGCGATCATCAGCCCTGCTTATGAAGATTGTTTGATGATGCGAACATACTGCAAACGTTTCTCATAGGATGCATATATGATGCATTGGTAAAGCAATTAAAAAGTTTGGGAGGTGAAGTTTGTAAGAAATTATCACATTTGCGCATAATTAAAAGTGTTAAATGTAATTAAATAACTCGCAAGCGTTTGATTGACAGATAATGCACTTGAGTATGTATGCACATCTGTACATAGTTCAATGGGTATTTTTATATTTCGTCTCTATTGGTGAAAAGTGAGACAATATTTATAAGCTGCCACCCCCATTCAATAAAATAATTATAGCAAGTAATTTTATGTAATTTCATGAGTGTAGTTTCATTTCTATGTCCTGTACAAGAGTTGCATTGTTGTGTCTGATGCTATTTTCTTACGAGAGCGCAGAAAGTTACCCCAGCCATAAAATCTGTTGCCTATTGTAATAATATTTTTTTAAAAGATGACTCAGGTAAACGTAAGCCATCTGACAAATAATATAGCAGAGAAAAAATGGAGGAAACAGATAATCCAATAGAGATGCGGGGGATGGGAAAAAATATTCTAGATTTTTCTAAAAACATATTTGAAAAAATAAGGATAGCATCGTGTGAGCAGCATACGGCCATGTTTATTTAGTGTTGCCATTTTGCGGTCGAGGAATACTCTCCGTTCAGTGCAGTTGGTTGGAAGAAAAGACATTCTCCGTTCGATTCTAAATCAGTGTGGAAGAATACGCACTAGCAGTCCAATTATCTGTTTTAGTTCAGTTAAGCAGAAGAGTATCGTTTGTGAAAAACTATCAGTGAAGAGTGGGCAGTTGTCTCAGAATTAGTTGATTTCATGATCAGTCTTTATCAAATTAAGAAATGTCAGAGCGATCGCCATAGTTATTACGAAAATGGCAAACTATCTCCAGAAAATAACGGCAATGTGCAATAATTTATGAACAATAAATTGTGTTTCATCTCCTATAACCAGAAATCTTATTAATCTACAACACTCCTTCCCCGATGATCACAGGACCATAAAGGTATCCAGAACAGGAATTTGAACAGCCACGGCAAAATAAATATCAGCGGAAACCAATCATCGGAGAGGAACGATTATCATTTATCCCTGAGATTCCATATAACTAATCTAATTGGTTTCCTTTATCATATCTTTCCATACACTACATATATTCAACTAACAACCCCCATTTTATTTAAAACCGCTGCAATAGTTAATTAATCAGTTAATTAATTAGTTAATTAGATAATTAATGTCAGTTGTACTTTTTACAGTGCATTCCACTATCCTTCCGCTGGCCTTAAGATTGTGTGATCTAGGAATATATCATATACATTCAGTATATATTTTTATTTATGCAAAATGTTATATAATGTAAATAAAAATATGTATAAGACGTCGTTGCAAATATCTCCTTAATCTAGTCGTGAAAAACAACTATGGAAAATAAAACAGAAAAACAATTTTTTGTCTTGAGTAACATTCATTAGTGTTTTCCTTCCTTAAAATAGCTTGCAGTAGCAGTAGCAAGCATTGGCACATGTTCTTTGCATTTGATGCTCAGCTGTTTGTAAACAAACGACTCTGTCCTTTCATTGTGTATGGCAACTACGGCAAAATACTTATCCAAAATCAAAATGTCGGTTAGGCAGCAGCTGCGAAAACTAGGCGATTTCCACCGGGTTGAGTAATGTTTAATAGAAATAACTATAAAATATGAATTAGACTTTATTAATTAATTAAATGAATTAAGTTATGGCAGTAGTGTGGTATTAGGGAACAAAATTAGAATTCTTGCAACCTATGAACATTATGAAAGAGAAACCACATTTTTATTATTATTATTATTATTATTATTATTATTATTATTATTATTATTATTATTATTATTATTATTATTAAATTAAATGCAGGGTCACTCATAGACAAAGCTATACTGTGTATTTTTAAACCTATTTAAATATAACCATGTATATGAACTGAGCCCTTGGTATATCTTTATATTCACTAAAATAGAGAGAATGAACAGTAATTTTCGCATTACATTGTGTATTTAAGGAGATGTTCATTTGTTTCAATAAAACAAAAACATGTTACTATTCCGAAACAAATACAATGTACAAATCAAATAAAAACAATGGAAAGATGCGTCGATTTTAATTGAATTTGAAATTTAATTTAATGTTATTGTAGTAAAAAAAGTAACGGAAAAGTTTTATTAAAGTTATTACAGAACGGTCTAACATACAAATATAATTCTCACACACATATTAGATTAATGTTTCACATTTTCTAACTTTACGTAGGTGCTTTTGTAAATATAAAAATTATGAATAATTATAAATACAGTTTATACCCTGAATTAATTTGTTCTTTTATTTTAAAAGCATACAAAGAAAATTAATCGCAAGAGCGCTTTTTAAATTTTAGTTTTCACATCTATTCCTACTCCTAATGGTCCAATTTCCTTTATTTTCGGAAACAATTTTTCTTATTTTATTTAAATGGTATATATCAATTTTTTTACTTTTCATTTTTCATTTTTTTATTTATTATTATTATTTTTTTTTATTATATGAAGAAACAAAATTGTTGCTGCTAGAGTGGTTTTTAAATGCTGGATTTCAGAACCCCCTTCCGAGTTCACTGATTTTCAGAAATTATTTTTCTGATTTTATCTCAATGGCATATATCGAATTACATTTTAAAACATTGAATAAAAATGCGTTCGCTAGAGTGATTTTTAAATTTGCCTTTAACTCCTCTCATTTTTCAGGTAAACCCCCACTCTAAATAATACGATTTTACTGATTTTCAGAAATTATTGTTCTTATTTGATTTAAAAGGTGGCAAGTTTTGTTGTTAAAAATCAATGCTAGGACACTATTTAAATTTTGGGTTTCAGATAAACCTCCTCTTTCAATTGCTCGATTTCTCTAATTTTCAGAAAATATTTTTCTTACGTTATATCCGGAACTTTGTTGCTGAAAAACAAATATTAATGCCATTAGAGCGACTTTTAAATTTTTGGTTTCAAGTAACCCCTTCTTAATTATCCGATTTCCCTAATTTTGAGAAACTACTTTTCTTATTTTATATCAATGATATATACAGAGTTTCCTTTAAACATTTAAAATTGCAGCTGCTAGAGCGATTTGTAAATTTCGCTTTAACCCCCGTTTTCTTTAACTAAGCTCTCACTCTTAATTACTGTATTGATTTGGTTTTCGGAAAGTACTTTTATCAATTTATTTTAAAGCAATCTGCCTAGTTTCATATAGAAAAAGTAAAATTTGCCGCCATTAGAGCGATTTTTAATTTATTTTAAACATTTTGCCTTTAGATTAACCATCACTCCCAATGCTCCAATTTTGCCAATTAACTAAATTAAAGAATCGTTTGTCAATTGATGGTTATATGCCGAGTTAGGTGAGAAAAATAAAAATTGCAACTGCTAGGGTTTGAACGCGCGCGCGCGCGCACACACACACACCCAACACACATTTTATTTACTTTTTTGATATAGGTGTCTAGTAGGCACAATCGATGCAGATTTGGGTAGATTATTAAAAAAATTTCCATGGATATAACCACAATACCTTACATTCCTTCACATTTCGCTAAAAAATAGCTAAATTAAAAATAAACAAATAAATTAGCTAAAAATAAGCAGATATTTAACTCTGTCGACCGCAATAAATTATTTCCTTCAGAATTCGCCAGTAAAACTGTTTCACCTCCTTCAATTTCTGGAGATATTCCTATAATCCCAGAATTCCTGGATATTTTTATATTTGAATATTAAAGTTTGACTATAAAACACCTCGTTAAAAGTAAGGTCAACACATTTGCCGTATTTCATCGCGAAAGTGATGGTTTTACCGTTGCGTTATCGCAGACGGTGCATATAAAATTCAGAAATAGTGGCGTCAAAAATATTTTAAAAATATTTTGTCTGACTTTGAACAACGAACATGAGCTTAAAATTATTCATGTGTCCCTTTGAAAGAATGCTAAAACACGTCATAATGATCTACAGAAAGGATGCGGTCCTGGCGATTTCTATTGAACGGTGGCACTTCAAGGTTTCGTCGAGGACATTATGCTTGTAATGTGGAAAATACGGGATGTGCAGAAAACTATGTGGAGATTCAATTCCACTTTTGTTGGAGGTAATAGGCTCTATCGAACAATCTTAACAGACTTGCTTAGATATCATAAAATTACACTCATCATCTGCCGTTTAATTAGCATTTCGCAGTTCCAAGATATTTTAACAATCTTCATATAGCCCTCTATGATTTCTCCACCAATTTAAAAGAGGTTGTGTATAAAGGTGCTTCTAAACAAGAGAAGCATTCCTTAAGGAATGACACTCTTTTGCTAACATGGAGGAAAAAAAAAACAAAAAAAAACATAAAATCAAACAAAAAATGGTACTACTACTAGTATTAAGTGTCTTCTGTAAACATGAAAGGGCTATAAAAGTGGTAGGGCATATGTGTGTGTATGTGCTTGTTAACATACTTATAATAGAACAAGTTTGCTGTTCTTTCAGTGTATTGCCCTATTAATTTAGCATCCCTTTTCACAATTACGGAAAACACACACACACACACACACACACACACACACACACACACACACAATAGCTAAAGAAAGGGAAAAAGGATAGAGTTGATATTTTTTTTTTTTGAATGATTTATTTATGGACGCTGTTTAACAGCTCAGGTCATCAGCGTCCCATTCAACTCAGGGCGTGAAACGGCCGACAAATTTTGCTCAGAGGCCTCTCTTTCACGCTTGAGGTTCTTTTTCATGCCGTAAATGTACGCAACGGGACCCACGGTTTTATTTCCCTTCCGAAAGAAGCCATTACTTATGATTTTTATGGTCCTGGCCGGGTCCGAACCTGCGATCTTGCGTTTAGGAAGCAAGTATGGTAACCACTACACCACCAGGACCGACAGAGTTGATATGTACATATAATAAAAGGGGCATTAAAGCATAAACAAGATAAAACACTTACATTATATGTATCTACCTAAGTATTTTATGTTTTTCTTCTTCTTTAGCTGTAGTATTTTAGTTACATTGTTCATAGTGTTAATTTATCATTCATTTATATTATATAAATATATAATGTGAGCGCAGGAACATTTTTCAGCTGTTTTGTGTTGAATCCAGTCAATGTTCAGGGAACTGTGTAACGGCCTTTCGTCTAAACCAGGCGTGTAACCAAGCTTTTGAAATGTGCACCTAGCTATCAGAAAAACAGCGTACTTAAAGACTCCTTGCTGAAAATGCTTTGTATATCATATGTAACTAATCTCAGGATTCTAGTGAAATGGGTGTTTTGGACGGATTTCCGGATTCGAGTTTTCTGATTTGCTATCCAATTTACCTTAAAATGTTTATTTATTAAGCCTGCTTTTATACACGAATAATTATTTGTATATTAAAATATACGAATTTCTAGTTTATATACACACAGGGTGCCAAAAATATATACATACTTGAAGCAAAGTAAAAACTGTGTTAAAATAATAAAACTGAACTCACACAAACAGAAAACGACGAGAACTAATCATCTTAGACTTTTACGGTTACAACAGTTACGACAGTTACTCAAAATGTCTACCATCGGCGTCGATACACTTCTGAGTGCGTTGAACTACTGATTGAGTAACGTTTGCGAAAGTATCCTCAGCGATTCTAGCACATTCTTCCCGAAGTGCTGCCTGTGAGCTGGTTTTTCTATGGTACACAACATCCTTAAGAGTTCCCCATAGGTAGAAGTCCAACGGAGTAAGATCCGGAGAACGCGGTGGAAACTCAACCGGATCTCTTCGTCCTATCCAGTGTTTTGTATCCAGTGCGCGTGGCTTGTTGCTATGCGAGGTCTCCCCGATCTGTCCTTGTGAACGCTACCATGAGTGTCAAATTTGTCTGGAATGCGTGCATTTGTTACTCGCGTTGGCGGTTATGTTCTGTACACACGTCTCCATTGCCTTTGAACTTCAACAACATTCTCCTTTTTCCAATACCACTTCAAAATTGCTTTCCGCTGTTCAAACGATAATCTTAGCTCAACGCTAGCATAACATAATGTGAGTCACATCTATTTACAGAAAAGCATACGATAATCTTGGCTTCGTTTGTTCATTGTTGATGTGTCACGTAGCAACGCTATCATAATGTAAGTGAGTCACGTCCTTTACAGAACATCATACTACACATTACTGTTGTTTATCGATCAAACTTTGAAATATATTAAATATACATCTACTGTGAAAGTGTGTATACATTTTTGGTACCCTCGGTAGTTTTTGATAGTCATCTCATTAACATGCTTATACGACCAATGTGAAACGTACTGCCATTCTATTTCCAACGTGCAATTAAACTATCCTGGGATAAACAATGTTTTTAATTCACATTTATTGTAACTGCTGTATATTTTATGTTTCCATCTGGAGCCTATGCAGATATTGTCCTAGAAATTTAGCACTCCTAACATAGAAAATTCTAAATTTACAAGCATGTAATATTTTACTTGGATACTTTGCTCGACTTTGTGACGGAAAGAAAACTGTCCCGCGCAATCTTCTCTGCTTAAATTGTAATTAAGGTTGCACTTGTTAGCATATTTTATTCTATGTATGAAATGTTTTTAACGGTTCAAGCTTCAGCAAGTCACTTTTTTTCTGGATTTTACCTTCTAAGGAAGGTCACTTTCCTCTTTAGTTAAAGAGAGAAATTTAAGTTAACGTCAGGAAGTAGACTTGGTAGTGTGGACGCATTTTTAGCTTTAGAATGCAATATTTATAACTAAAATATAATTTATAGATATGTAAAACTTTAATATCCCATTTTAAAAAACATATTTACATAAGATTATCACCTTTTTTTATAGATTCTTCAACTAACCTATCGCAAAATGTCATTCAGAACAGAATGTATATTGTCACTCCAGTTTTCAATAGAAATGCAATCATTTTCATCAGAATAGAAATTTCATATACCGCTGAATTTTTCATTTTTTACACACCAATCCTCTTTAATGATTGTACTGCTCATGTTTACGTGAATGATGATTTAGCTTTCTAATTTTTCATTTCTTTTATTTTCTTTTAACTAAATTTTGTTACAAAATGCTTACTTAAGTTCAGCAGCGCATGTAATAGAGGGGATAGAAATAAAAGACCAGAAAGGCCCATTAAAACCTAGAAAGAGAAAGAGAGCTAAAGGATGGAAAGAACAAAGAGCTTTTCCTCCGCATCCATCATGGAAGCGTTTGTTTTCAAGCGATCCTGTAACGTGGGCTAGGATGAAGAAATCAACAAAGAATCCTCAGTTGTTTGTACAACACCCCTCTGAATTTTTTTTTCCAATAACCGTTGGCTCTTCGTCCTGGTACTTTTGAAACGTTACGCTTATGTGGTTTCAAGCGACGGTGATCGAGCTTCTTCTTCAGTGATGCAAACCCATTAACACTAAAAGTACGAAAGGGATCAAAATGACTCCTGACTAACTTTATTGTTGAATGTTTTCTCAGGTATTCATATTTTTCCATCAAACATCGTGAATTTATTAAATTTTCTACCTCTTTATTAAGTTACATGTGGATGTAAAATAGCTTATTTTTTATATTCATTTTTGATGACCATACTAGAACAGCGAGAGAGTGAATTTAACACCAATGAATTTATAGCTTAATTGTGTAGTAAAACTTACAGCTACAACAATATAGCTACAGCAATCAACAATGTGCAAAGGAAATATCGGTTTATTATTGGGACCAGGTATATGTATAAACTATGAGCCTTTGTCTATAAATATTACGTTCTCATATAGGTTGTGTTGTGTGCGCAAGACGGTCGCCTTGAATTATGTGGGGCCTTTCGGATAATAACGTGATTTTGCTTTTTTCGTTGTATCAGAAATTGACCTACCAGTAGTGAACGTACGCCAAAAACTAGTGACAGTGATGTAAAGTTAGCCAGGATTTCTTATCCGAAGCGGGTGCGAGAGCTAATATTCCTCAACCATTGCCTCAGTCATCTCAGCGGGACCAGATTCCATCAGATCCCTCCATTGTGAAAATGGTGACTAGAGACGATCCGAATGGGAAGTTATCAACTATTCATCATCTTCGTTAGGAAGAAGTGCTGCTGTAAATGTCCTAAAAGAGCGAGTAGATCCCACGACATATGTTTTCCGCCTACTCTTTGATGAATCGATGCTTCATTTCATAAAGAAGTATACAAAATGCAATGCTCAGATGGACCTGAGACACCAGAGGGCTGTTTCACTTGAGGAATTGGAGATGATGATCGCCGTCATGTGCATCCAAGAAGTAATCTGTAGGAAAGGTATGTCAGTAGATGATCTTTAATCGGTTCCTGGGGACCTACATTCATCAAGGACACAATATCACAGGATACCTTTCAGAAGCTGCTCACATTTCTCCGATTTGATGAGAAATCAACCCGTATTGAAGGATTCCCAACTGATAAGTTAACTCTTGTATCTGAAATTTGGAATATATTTGTGGAAAACTGTTGTTATCGTGCATGGAAATATATAACTATTGATGGGCAATTGCTTCCAAACAAAACAAGGCGCAGGTTTATCATATTTATGTCCAACAAACCTTTACAAATGTGGTATGCAATTTTGATTGCACCAGATGTAGCATCAATATATATAATACCATACTTAGTGAGATGCACAGCCGGAAAATCAAACTCTAGGATATGTCGTTCCATGTCTAATGGAGCTGTTTCTAAATTAAGGAAGAAAAACGACAGACAACTGCTTTAAATCTCTTCCACTTGTCTAGAAACTCCAACAGAAGAAAACGTCATTGGTGGAGAAACATAGACAAAATTTGTCATGAAATTCCTAATGAAATAAAAAAGGCGAATGCATCACTCCACTTCAGCTCCTGCTAGCGATCGACTGGTGGCATAGGCTTTTTTATCAAGTGAAGAAAAAGAAGAATGCCCTCCTCCCTTGTACACTGTGTTTTGACATAGCAGTAAACAAAGAAGAAACCAGAAACTATAACCTTGTATAATAATCAAATATGTGGTAGCTATAATGGCCCAGATGACTCGTAAAAATTCAACTAAAGATGCATGTAGAAGATGGCCAGTGCGTTTTCCACAATATTCTGAACATTGCAGCAATCATTGCACGCACTCATCTACAATGAGGTAAGTAACAGAAAGATAAAGGAAAACAGTTTATCCTCAGCTGATGAATAAACTGAAGGGGGTAAGCTCAAGAAGAAGGGCAGCGAGAAGAAGAGGATAAAAAGTTTAGGTCTTCCAAAAAGCGAAAGAAATGCCAAATCAGTCTGTAAAGAAAACAAGACAAATTGTTTTTGTGAGAAGTGCCACATAGCTGTGTGTGGAAAATGTGCACACATAAAGTACATATCATCAGTGAAAAATGCCTAAGGTGACACACACACACACATATATATAAATATAAAAGAAAAATAAAGTAACACTATTAACAATGTAACAAATTAACATTAATTATAATAGTAAAAACAATCAGAAAAAGTCGCACTTGAGATCGCTATATTATATATATATATAAAACAAATTAACAGTAATAATAAAATTGGATAAGGATAAAACACTTAGATAAAGTCACACTTGAAATTTCAGGTGTGAATTTATCTAAGTGTGTTATCTTTATCTACTTTTATTATTACAGTTAATTTGTTACATTGTTAATAGTGTTGTTTTATTTTTATTTTTCATTTATATATATAATCCTTCAAACGAATCTACTTACCTGAGAAAAACTAGGTGCATATAAGCATGAACTTGAAAGCAAAAGTTAAATTTTCAGATTAAGAATAATATATAAAATTTTCAGATGTTAATATCCACTTGTTTATTGTTCTGAAAACATTTTAATTAAAAAAGAATAAGTTATATTAACCCCTTTCCGCTGTTCTAGTTATGTCAGATTCTTAGCTTGTAGTGTCAAAGTGGTGTTAATACTATAAAAATGAAACTTCTATAAATTGTGAAGAATGGTGAGTGAAAATATTCAAAATTTCTGTGCAATATTATAACCCAGCTCACTAATTGGCAAACGGCTGCAAATGTAACACAAGAGTCAAGCTATTCCTTTATTTTTGTGTTAAATTACCTCTTAGTCGAAAATAATGTGTATCTTTCTGAGAAATTTATCCATTTCTGTATTTTTTCCCATTTGAAATAATTCTAATACATTCTCTGCTTGAGAAATATTCACTTCTTATTCTGACATCTGTTTTCTTTGCCTTCTATGTTACCAGTTCTTCTCCTGAAGTGAAGTTATTGGTGTATTTCCGTTTCCTAATTTAATGCAGTGCATTTTACCACGATTTCTTTAATTAAATCTCCAAATTATTCTCGCAACCAACTAAAATGAAAGTTCCGGGTACCTATTTTGGCCTTTCTGTGGAAGTTTCTCAGAAATGAAATATGTTTTTAATGATTTTGGCTAAAATAGGAGATCCCTAATCAAGAACACGTCTTTACACTAGATGCTAACTAGTACACGGTAAAGTTGCTCGTTTTTTCCAGAGAATAAAATGGATAATATAACTAACTACAAATAATAATAATAATAATAATAATAATAAACTTGCTAATTATTAAATTATTTATTTCTATTAATCAAACAGTTTCGCTTGAAATACTAACTAGAAGTTATGTTGTCTTTACAATAATGATGTAAATGATAACGGTTAATTTAAATAATGATTTGTCTAATAATAAATATAAACAGAATTATAGATCTATGTGATTTCCGGGGGCATTTGAAGTTGAAATACTTCTTCAGTTAACGGCCTTGCATTATTCGCATCTTTTGTTTTTGGCCATTTCATTACATATTTAGTGATTAAAAAAAAAAAGAAATATTTTAACGCTTAGGACATACTTTAAAGTACAATTTATTACATTTCCTGTTTGGTAACCTTTGCATTGTATCATAGTTGACAATCATTGAGTATTGCAGTTACTACTGCACGCCTGTATAGACGGGGGAAATTTCGTCTTAGGGTATTGGCTGTAAAACTGCAGTTAACGTTTCTGCCTCTATAGCCGTCTCTCAACATTATGTCAGAATTTCACTCAATTAGCTTCAGTTGGATTTATTTGACAGCATTGTCGATATTTACGCTGAAGTGTGAAGTGAAAAGCTTGAAGTCCTTTTCTAGATTCTTCATATCTTGAAACCTTTCATTAAATCGCAATAACGTTCTTCAAGATTATGAATATAACAATCCAAATTTAATAAGGAGCGTCAGGTGTCACGCTGTTGTCTCGCAAAGTGTACAGCATCACTATTGCTCAGTTGATCATTCCTTAATGCTGGTTTCGCTTTGAGATTGCGTGCAGTGTGATTAGTTGACTTTTCCCCTGAAAGCTAATTTTCATCATATGATAGCCGGAATTTAATTGCCCGAGGAGAAAAACCGGGAATTAAATCGGCATCTTTTATTTAATCTACCTCTTTTCACGCTTAGTTTTATCTTGTTTGCGAATTGGGCATTATATCTTTAAGTCACCGTTACATTTTTAAGGGTGAACCTTCTCCAGCGTGAGGATGAAAATATACAGAAATGAATCTATGAAAATGTTATTTAAGATGATTGAGAACGTCGAGATAAATATATTGTGGTCATTTCTATAAAGTGCAACACATTTTAACTGACTGTTATCACTTTACGGCTTTCAGAATATCTCTGTTTTATCTCTTGAGGATATTCTTGCGGATTAGGTCATGGCTGTCGAACAAGTTTTACAGGTATTGTGGTTCCTGCAGTTTTTTTTAATTTATTTATTTACGGACCCTCTTTAACACCTCAGGTCATCAGCGTCCCATTCAATTCAGGGCGTGAAACGGCCGACAAATTTTGCTCAGAGCCCTCTTCTTTCAGGCTTCAGGTTCTTCGTGCCATAAATGTACGACACGGGATCCACGGCTTTACTTCCCTTCCGAAGGAAATCATATTTAGGACTTTTACGCCCGAAATAATCCATCGATCCTGGTTCGAACCCGCGATCTTGGGTTTAGAGGGCAAGTATGGTCACCACTACACCACCAGGGCCGACTTCTGGAGGTCGATTTGACTTCATTTTATACTGGCTGTTTCCATAGCAGCGCATTTTAAGTTAATTTTGTTTTTGGCTATACATTTAATGATCAGCCTGATGTTTTCGATTGTTTTCTGCACAGTATTTCGTGTTGGAAGTTTTATTTACTCTCTAACTTTTATTCGTGCACCATTACCGTGATCAGACACTAATGACCAAATCAGTGTTGCGCCCTTAATAATAATAATAATAATAATAATAATAATAATAATAATAATAATAATAATAATAATAATAATAATAATCAGCAGCAGCAGCAGCAGCAGCATCATCATCATCATCATCAGTCATTCAGGAACACAGTAATGCAGGGTGACGAATCTGGAATGATGTAGTGATTTGAAATTCAGTCTCTCAATTGCTCCATAGGTTTGATGTCGTAGATTTGCAGCATGTCAAAGAACCTCCAGCCTGAAAGAAGAGGCCTCAGTGCGAAATTTACTCACTGTTTCACCCCCTGAATTCAATGGGACGCTAATGACTTGAGATATATAGTTTAGCTTGCCTCAATCGTGATACGGGAAAAATTTCTTTCTTCCAATCTCTGGTTGAAATTTTGGAACATCAAACTGCAATACATTAAATTATTTCTGTCCCATGTACCAAAAAACAAATTCAAGAGATCTGGATAACGCCATTTCTTCCTTCCTCAAAGCCATAAGTGTATCGGCTGAAGTATATAATTTGAATCTCTTTTTTAGGGTAAAACTCTCTGTTGATATCGATTTGTTGAGAATTCGTCTCCTATTAGGTGTTCTGGAGTAAAGTTTTACCTTCATTCTCATTACTTCGTGATTTTGAACAGTTTCACGAAACTTCTTCACAGTTGTTAAATATCTGGTGACTTTGTTGAGCAATGAGTACTAGGGCTTAAGTTGTTAAAAAACTAGGAAAGAAAAAAATGGACACTTTTGGACCAAACTATTTTATTGCTTTTCAAAAATTCTCCATTAAGATTAAACATTTTTGCATGCATCAAACCAATTCTCGAAACATTTTTTCCACTCTGAAATTGGTCTCTCAAAAACATGTCTTTTAAAGGTTTGAACAGCTTCAGATTAAAATTGTTGTTCACGAATTTTTAGACAGTAATTCGATATGTTTCTCCTTCAACTAATCAACTGTTTGACTGCTGTGCGGGAATTGGTATTGTCATGATGAAGAATGATGCCACGTTTTTATTTGTTTGTGCTGATTTCGTGGATGATTTCTGGCAAATAAATTATTGTATACAGCATTAACTGTACTTCGATCCTCTAAAGGTATGGTTGCGACATGTCCAATACGACGGAAAGAAAAAACAACAAAAAATCGATCATTTTCTTGGGAGCGCTTCGTAAACCAACAACTTTTGTGGAATTAGTTCATCTTGGAACACCCAAACAGTGCATTGTTCCTTAGTTTCCGGTCCATACGAATATCTCTCAGTTTCATTAGTTACTATATTATATACGAAATTTTGGAGTTCCCTGGTGGCGAAATATATCACTGGCGGGCGCACAACCACAACGATATTCTTCTAAGCAATTGTAAAACGTCTTTTCTGATGGTGCGTTATTGCCAAAAGTTGAGCGATTCTATGCATTGCTGTTGAATTAGGTCTTTGATAAAATCGTAAAATAGCATCCAAGGAAAACCCTCACGTGAAATTTTCATTCTTTTTTTTTTTCGCAAAATTGTTTAAACGCTCACTGTAAATAAACTACCAGGTCAATTTTTAAGCTAAAACTGTTTTCACAATAACAAATATCGACTTTCGCGAAAATAGTAATGATGTATCTCAATAGCGACACGTATTGGTCATTTGTAAAAACTTAAAAATAACTCTCGTAAGACTTATACACGATTTATTTATGATAATATTAGCATCCAATCACGATTAAAGCTGATAAAAAAATTTCATTTTACCCTGGCACATATACACACATTACACATATTAATTTGAAAATTAAAAAAGTAGAAGTTTGTCACATATATTAATTGGTCACAAACTAATATCTCATAAATTGACAAAAAATGTTAACTTTTCCATAACTTTTCGTAGGATGAAGTTCTAACTATAGCTTATAGCAGGTCGTATCCATGGGTCTCAGAATTGGCGTATTCTAGACTTTCGCTTGTAACGATGGTATATTTTAGATATTCTGACTGTACCATTTAAATAACCATTATTAAAAAAAATGAATTTTTAGAAACTATAGCGGTTTAAATCGGTACTATAGAGATTAATAGGCGAGTTAAAAAATCGCAAGAAAGATAAAAGTTAATTGTTCAACTCTAATAAACTAAAAATTTTAGCCCTGCTTGAAGTAGAGGTAAATGTGTATTTAATGATGCGTTAATGTAAGAGTTATTTTGTCAGATGTATCTCCCAGTAACAGCATAAACTTTATTCCAGCACACTCAGTTTTCTCAAAACGCATTCCTGAATTGCTGAACATTTTTCGAGATAGATGAAATAGGCATCTGGAATGGCTGGGTGACATTACACCTTTGGATATGTATAACAAAAAAGCCATGTTTACAGTATCTAACCAAATAGAACATGAATAAACAAATACTTGAAGTTTGTGGTACTATTATTCCGTGTATGTTGTAAAAATTTAATAAAATCCACTGAAAAAGAATTACTAAGTATTTAAACTTTAATGCAGGTTATTTTGAGCATGTAATAAGAGCTATTAAAGGCAATGACTTAGTTTATTATTATTTACCTTCAGCAGTAATCGTTTGAAACATCCGTTACTCCGTAATTTCTCAAGGTTTCAATATAAAAAAAAAATATTTTTAAACAAAAGTTGCTTAATCGATCGAACAAGCAACATATTCAAACATTAGCTGCAAATAAATCCTGAAGTTATCTCCCCTAAGAGCTCCATGATGGGGCAGGCTGAATTGTTTTCATGAAGCTATCACAAAGGTCCCTTATTCTGAAAATGTTATAGAAAGTCAATGCATGATAAAGATATATTAGAGAGCCGAGTATGTCATCTGCCTTTAACTACAATTAAGATTTAGAGCAATTTAACAGATAATGAATGAAACCTAAAAATGAATGCATCTCAAGGAAAGCTAAATATAGGTTATGAAGCTCTCAAGAAAATTAAAATATTTCTGACAAAACAAATAGGGAAAACCTCTCCGCTTGAGTTTATTGAAAAAAGTATTAATTCAATAGAGAAATTATGAGATGTAAGTTTCTTAAAGTAAACAAATTAAAATTATTTAGGTTATTTAGCAATATTAAGTTATTTTCTTCCCCAAACAATGTCCTTTTTTTTAAATTTTATCAAAGTCACTCTTTCTGATTCATATTTCTTATATTTTCGGACAAGAGCAAGGGAAGATAAAATCTATACTAATGTATCTGTTAATTCATATGAACATTCATGTAACATTTTTGAGCGCAGGAAAAATATACAAAGTATCTGCTTAATGTGCTTTAAACTTGACTGTCCACTCTGAACTATCTTACCCACGTCTTCCAGAGATCCCTTGGCAGAGACACAGCATCTGTCTGTACAGCTGTTGCCTCCCTTAGGGACCGCCACTTGTAAACGTTTTGCTTGTAGAATTACAAAGCAGGTTTTTTCTTAGCGCCTGTTTCTAACTCCTCCCGTCCCTTCTTTTCTCTCACCTCTTTGTTTCCGAAATGGGTGTCCTTTTAGGCGACAGGGTTCCATGAACTTGTTTAAAGTAGTTGAAATCTGAGGATTGCAGCTCTCATCATGTTTTTGGATGAGCCGCGTTTTCCAAATTTTGACAGTATTTTATTATTTATAAATTAATGAAAGATGAATCATAAAACAAATTAAACTAAAATTAGATGTTGCTATTGTGGAGGTTATACTTTCAGAAATAATTCAATATAAAACAATGAGTAAACAGTACATACAAAAATTCATAAGTTTAACTGAAAGTTTTTTACACATGCTTAAGCCAGGATGTATGTTTTGCTGTTTTTATAAATAGCATATCAAGGATTTTGAAAATGTGAAATTAAAAACAATAATATACCCTAAATTAGAAGAATATAATTTCTTTTATACTTTTTAACAATAATATTTTGCATTAGATAATTTGAAAGAAAAGTGTGGACTCTTAATAAATTGCGTATCTACTATCAAGTGTACGAAAAGGTAATGCAGGCATATCGAAAGTATTAATTTTTTTAAAATAGGGCATACAATTACCTATACACTTTGGAAATAATGGAATGGTTATATTAAGTCTTTATGTTCAAAATTCGTTTAATACCTTATTCATATGAATGTATTGAATATCCATACAGTTCGAAATAGAAAATATCCGATTTAAGGCCCTAAACATTCATTGATACCAGTTATTTAATTATATTATTTTAATTAGTTCTTTTTAACACGTTGTTGTATTACTTAAAGGCTATAAAGCTCAATATAAAGCCACAAACATTTAATGGTAATAGCTATTTAGCTATGCTAATTTAAGAAGTTCATTTACGCATGTTATTACGTAAAATAGCGGATATAATATTTAAATTAAAGCTCCAAATATTCATTGATAATATGTTTTAATCATATAAATTTAAGTTTATTTGCACATGTTTTTGTTAGATAAGAACTTTAATTTTCAACTAAAATAATATATTCGTTGGTAATACGTTTTAAATCGTATAAATATAGTAACCTCATTTGTATAGATTTTATATATCAGACAAGAGCTTTTACAATGTGTGTCTTAATGTTTGTTTGTTGGCCTATAAACAAGTAACAGTTCAAAGGAACACATACATATCCAAGAATACGAAAAGATTACATATAAACTTTTTTTTTTTTTTTTGAGTAGTGTTTAACGCCCGTTTTTACTACTGAGGCACCACAGGCGGTGGACACTGATGATACATGAGATGAAATGATAAATTGGGAAAGCATGTTTTTTTTTTAAGGAAGGAAGCGTTCCAGGCCTAAGTTTAGGTACCTCCCCGGCATTTGCCAGTTATGAAGACTGAGGAAAACCTAGAAAAAACCCCAATCAGGGAGGACGGTCCTGGCGGGATTCGAACCGCAGACCCCGCTCACGAGTCCGTGCCTTAACGACCTCGGCCACCCGTGGCGGTACATATAAACTACAGATAAGAAAATTGTAATACTAAGTGAATCCACCAATGGCAAACGTAACAACATTAATAATGTGTACCAAGAATGAGACACGAGACAGGCAACTTTATTGCGACTAAATAGAAATTAACGAATTTCATTCGCTTAGTATACATATATTGAAAATATAATACATGTAATGTATAGTATAGTATTATTATAACACTATTGTAATAAGTGACGGTTTATATCTCAACCAATGTCAATTATGCTTTGGATTCCTTTGAGAGAAGTTGTGTTTTAAATTTCATTAGCAGAAATCATGGTTCATATCCGTAAAATGAAGCTACATTTGAACATTGCGTAAAGATAAGTGGCGATGAATATTTCGTGGAAGATATTGTGAAATTATTATTTGTGGTAAATGATAGAACTTAGAGATTATATTAATATCTATATAGGAAAATAGCATTTGTGTTAATAACAGGACAAAAAGCACAGTTTTCGGGAGAGAAATATAAATTATAACACGTCTGTCTCATATTCAGTCTGCATATAATAATATTCTCAGAGCAAACAGTAATCAGAAAAGTGTACTGTTGTGGTAATAACAAAACATTAATGATCTCCGTAGATTTCTATCCATTGTGCTTTTGTTATACTTAAAATCACACTCCAAACAAAATTTGGCCCCCAATATTCGGCTACGTCGGCGTCTCTTAATTCCGCTGCAAGTTCTAATATTTATTTTCACAAATAAAGATTTTTTTTATAAATTTCCGGTTAATCTGCAGTATGTTACGTAATTTTGAAATTAATATGAATGTTTATGGCTTAGTATTAGTTAATTTAATTTTGAATCGGTAATGTTAATATATAACTTGTTTAAAGTCGCTGCAAAGTAAAGCAATACTGGCATTGAACGAGATATAGCAGAAAAGTTTCTCTAAGTGTAAGGGATGTTGGTATTTATATAGGTGTACTGAAGGGATAAATATCTTCACTTAGAAGTTATAATTACTTATTTAGCTCAATTATACTTTTGACTTTACTTTCCCAGATTAAAATTATGATATCCGGTTTTATTTCTAATACTGTATTACAAAATGTAATGATATGCCAGTTTCAGTAGCTGTCTACAGCTTAAAATGTTTACTATGTCATTAAGAACTAAGATATAGCATTAAAGGTGTTTCAGCTAGGAATATTCGCCCTTTTTTCTTATTCTTACGTTCTATCAGCGAAAAATTGTTAGGGCAAACTTCACAAACTTTCAGTAGATTCTCGTGCATTATCTTATTTTTATTGAAATAATATTACAAATATTACCATAAATTTTGCAGCTGTACTAAAATATATTATCTCAATCGAACTAAAGCTTTGATACCTTAGTGCAGACCATAGAGTAAAGATAAATATTGCTTATAGGAATAATTCTGCCCCATTCACAATCCTTAACAGCTAAAATGAAATGGAGTACAGCGTAGTAATCTCTATAAATTATCTGACAATGGTTTATTAGGATCAAGAAAAATATAATTATAACAAAGAATCATATTCAATGGCAGTTGTGAATGTATACATCGATTTACTTTTATCTACAGGAGAATAGATAAATGATTGAGTACAAATGAGTTCAAGGGGAAAAAAAATTAAAAAAATTATGCACTTACAAAAAAAATTCAAATAAAACCAGGTTCAAATCATCGTTTTCTCATTTAGAAGGAAATAAAAGATAGCTCTTATATGCATGCAGTGTATCATTAATAGCAAAAAGGCCGTTTGAGATATTATTCTATTATTTTTATCAGAAATTTACAAATTACATATTATGCATTTTGTACTGAACCCTACCACGCCTAAATCGCTCTGGCATGGCTACCCCCCTAAAAAAATGAAACTGCTGAAATTTATAGTTGGTACTAAATATTGAAATATTTAGATTTAAACACAAACTAAGCATTTCAAAGAAAACAGCTCGGTATGTAGAAAATTAATTGATATTCACAATGTTAGGAAGGATAAACGATATAGAACACAAATAATAATTTGTGGGTGATGTAAACAAACTTGCTGAAACATTAAATAAAGATCGTGAGACTTTTCGTTTAAACCAAATGTCTAATGTAATGTGAATAGTTCTATTGCTCTAAAGTTAAGTGTAATGTTGCGCATATTGATGCGCCCTTTTAACGAAAGACCATAATTTTAAGCTGGAATTGGCAGCACGGTTGAACAAATTTAATTTTCGCCCTCGTTTTTACTTTTCGCCTATTACTCGTAGGTTTACCCGGAGCCACTATGAAAATTTTGCTGCTTCGTCTCTTGACATATTATCCCCCCCCCCTCTCTCTCTCTTACTATTTGATTTATCTTAAATTCTTTGCATTGGTATATGAAAAGCACCTTCAAAGCAATACTCCTCTTCTGATATTTGAATCAGGTTGTGTTGTGATAACATGGTTAAGTTGCTCTTTTTAAAATTATACCTTGATTTGTGTTACTTTTATAAATTGTGTTTATTTTCAAGTTCTTCTAAATTTGTGTATTGCTTAAAACATATATCACTTAAATTAAGTTGGGAAGACAAATGTAAAATTGTTGAATCCTCAGTATAAGCTTTTAGGCCGATATCTTAGCGTAGATATTTAGATCATATCGACGCTGGGTTCAATGGTATTACAACTGAAAAGTTTTGTTGTTTAAATATTCATATGAATGCTATCTTTATTTCATGTAATTTTTATATACTTCTACAAGTTCTAAGGCAACATAGGGTGACCTCAGAGCACATAATGTAATGATGTACTGAGGAAAAACTTGTTTGATACTTATGTAACATTTACACCTTAAAACAAAAAAGTATAGTTCTGGCCAAATTAAATGTATTATAAAAGTCTCGCATTACTTGCTTATCATATTACCTGGCGGCAATAATGCTGAATTATGCAAATTGAGTCTTTTCGGCTGTAAGGTCTTGGTGCAACCGACTTCTTCTCCTCCATCTTACCAGCCTTACAGGCCGGAAGACTCAGTTTGCATAATTGACACCGCTGTATTATGCAGTACAAATGTTGCTAATGTTATTGATGAAAGTCGAAGTAGCTATTTTCATTATTAAGGACGGAAATCGTTCTTTTACAACCCGGAAAGACATTTCATTTACCGATCTTATCATCTTGTGGGGCCCTTTTGTAAGCGCGCTCTTGGTCTATCATTGGAGTTAGGTGGTAGTGCAACAGTGATATGCGCTGTCTCCCAATAGCACGTCTTGTAGTAATTCTGCTACAAATTGGGTGCAGTTTACAGAATTCACAAAAATATTACTGCCGACGACATCTGGCGTCAACATTTTGAAAACAAAGAATGGCAGACAGCTTGGACATTTAGAGAAAACAAATCTTGGCGGCTTCTGCATTATTTATAGAACATAGGCCTTCACTGTCGGTTAATGCAAATGATGGGGTTAACTATAGAGAAGGAGCCTCCTAAACCCAAGATCGCGGGTTCGAACCCGGCCAGGACCGATGGATTTTTTTCGGGGCGTAAAAATCCTAAGTATGGCTTCCTTCGGAAGGGAAGTGAAGCCGTGGGTCCCGTGTCGTACATTTACAGCACGAAAAAGAACCTCAAGCCTGAAAGAGAGGCCTCTGAGCAAAATTTTCGGCCGTTTCACGCCCTGAGTTGAATGGGACGCTGATGACCTGAGCTGTTAAAGAGCGTCCGTAAATAAATCATTCAAAAAAAACTTATATAGAGAAGGAGGGATTTATCAGTAAGTGCCTATACCTGTTGAGTACCAGATAGTTGGAGGGGAAGACACTGCTCTAAGATATGCACTAATTAAAAACACTTTCCGGTAACATTTACTACTGTGATTTTGTTACTTCATTGCAATTATTTTATAAATTAATTTGAATTTCTTACAGTTTCATTTCTAGTTGTAACTTCCAATTTCATTTTTGTTTCGTGTTCTTGTTCCAGGCACTGCAATCCCCTCTTATAAAACACCTCTCTAGAATCTTTCTTCTTTCTTTCAGGCAGTGAAGTTCTCGGTGTATCTGCAGAAGTCAGCCTCCATTATGTTCTCTACTTCTCCACTTTTCTCACACTCTGTCCTCAATGTTCACATTTGCAGGATACTTGATAGTAAATATAAGTAGAACCGTGTGTTCTGTACTATTCCTTATCTAACTAAATTTAAAATGACACACGCATGCCTTTTCTGCACGCTCCCAAGAACTGACTACCAATAACCACAGTTACTGCACTACTTTATTGGATTTTTCAAACTATACATATTTTCCGTGCGATTACATTAAGCAAATATTATGTAAAATTTATCTTCTTCTCACAACCCTGTACTAACGAAACACTACTTAACACTCTGCGTCTCTGTATAAGTTTTAGAAAGTTCATTAAACCAAACAACAATAAAAGGTAATAGAAATAAATGCCAAATAAGTAACTTGCGCTCCCTTTGGATTTAAATTTGAAAACGTATAATGGCAAATAAAAAAGAATAAATCATAATAGCATATGCAGTAAAAAGATTAAAGTGAAACAAACCAGCGGTTTGTAAACTTTCATGCACCGAGGACCAGCTTTAAAGCTCTCTCGCTGGCGCGAACACCTTCAATTTAATTCAAGGTTTAAAATCTTAAACTTATGTCTTAATTATTTTAAGTTGTTTATCACTGCTTTATAAATTTAAAAATATTAAGTAATTCTAATTTTTTTCAATGTTGCCTTTCTGATGCAGTGAGTCTTAAACAATAGTAATAATCTTAACAATATTATTTAATTAAAAGTATTCCAAAAGCATAAAATATTAATAATAACTAATAATGTATTACAATACGCAACATTATTCTTAACTATCAATCCTAAATGTGTGAGAAGACCCAGCATTTTGTTTACAAGCAATTTAATAAGATGAAAATATATTTTGAAAGTTTATTTTGTTTTTCAAATGGTTTCTTTATTTACAATTTAAACAAATGAATGCAAAACTTTTTTTTCAAAGAAGTAAGATTTTACAAAAGACATGAATATTTTATGGTCTTCTTTGGTTGTCATGGAAAATAAGGGGTTCTTCTGCCCCAGCTTCACAGTTTGCTGCCGAAAGACGAGTGTTGTTTCCAGGGAAATTTTGACTTGCGTATATGGTTCACGTTTTTCGCTTACATGTATTGCAGTTCCCTTCGTAATAAATATTCACCTTCAATTTATATTTTAAAAAACTTAAATGAGATGGTGTAATGCGTTTATTTAGTAATAAACTATATCTTGATTATATAACAGTAAGCAGAAGTAGATGATCATTGTAACGTTTTGCAACATAGCATTTTGTAACAAAATACCTGTATGTCTTCCATATGCGAATACACTATCTTCAGCATCGATGAAAACGAGATCTTTCCATATAGAAACAACAATATTGAAGGCTTCTGTGCTGGTATAGTGTACGTTCGGCTTTAAAGAAATAGAGAAACTTTTTCTCGAAAAGAAAGTCAATCGTCTGATACAGCAGCAAAGTGCAATAAATGTCATGTCTCCCTTTATCCCCCACACGTTCGTTTTCTTTCTGCGTCGCTTGTCACGCTTGGAGGCTTGCGGTTAAAGCGTTTCAAAAGCTATAAAAACTTGAGAATTCTAGGCTACAAGCACAAAACGTTGCACCATCTGGACCAGAAACACAATAAAAAGTGGCTAAGGTGTTCCTCTGTAAAATGTGCTCAGAGAGAAACAGAATGATATAAAAAGTAAAATATTAGGAAGAAAAGAAATAAAGAAAAATATTTCTTTTGATGCATAATAATTAGGTTGTTTGTTTAAAAAATTTTAAATAGAATTTTTCTCTGAGGGAGTTCTGAGGTTAGATTGGGTTAATAATCTCCAGATTATACATATAGAGAGGGCAAAAATATATACACACTTTCAGCAAAGAAAAAACTGTTGTGACATAACAAAACTGAATTCACACAAACAGAAAATGATGAACACTAATCATCTTAGACTTTTACAGTTACAACAGTTCCTCAAAATGCCCAACATCGGCGCCGATATATTCTGAGTACGTTGAACTACTGATTGAGCAACGTTTGCGAAAGTGTCCTCAGCGATTGCAGCACATGCCTTTTTAATTTCTTCCTGAAGTGTTGTCAGTGTAGCTGGTTTTCTACGGTGTACAACATCCTTAAGATTTCCCCATACGAAGAAGTCCAACGAGTTAGATCTGGAGAACGCGGTGGAAACTCAATCGGATCTCTTCATCCTACCCAATGCCTTGGAAGATTGTCATCAAGCCGAGAACACGGGGCTTGGGGCTTGTTGCTGTGCGAGGTCTCCCAGATCTGCCTTTTTTTTTTTTGATTGATTGATTTATGGACGCTCTTTAACATCTCAGGTCATCAGCATCCCATTCAATTCAGGGAATGAACCGGCCGACAAATTTTGCTCAGAGGCCTCTCTTTCAGGCTTGAGGTTCTTTTTCGTGCCGTAAATGTACGACAAGGGCCCCACGGCTTTACACCCCTTCCGAAAGAAGCCATACTTAGGATTTTTACGCCCGAAAAAATCCATCGGTCCTGGCCGGGTTCGAACCCGCGATCTTGGGTTTAGGGGGGAACCACTACACCACCAGAACCGACTATCTGCCTTTGTGAACATCACATGCGATTCAAATTTGTCTCGAATGCGTGCAATTGTTATTCGCATTGGCGATTCTGTTCTGTACACACGTCTCCATTGCCTTTGAACTTCAACAACATTATCGGTTTTCCAATACCACTTCAAAATTGCTTTGCGCGGTTCAAACGATACTTTCGGCTTCATTTGTTCATTGTTAATTTTCCTGTCACGTAGTAACATTATCATAATGTATGTGAGTCACATTTGTTTACAGAACATCATACTACACATTACTGTTGTTTTCTTCGGTCCAACTTTGAAATATATTAAATAGATATTTACTGTGAAAGTGTGTATACATTTTTGGCACCGTGGGTATATACATATAATCTCCAATTTTATACATATATGCCAGATGAATCAGATGTACCTATTTTTTCGTATCTATGCAACCCGCGAATTACGATTTTGCTTGAAAACATCGCCCCTTTTGTAAAAGAATAATTTCTTTTGTATGTTTTTGACTAATCCTTTTAATCATTTTATGCCTATCTAGGTATCAATGATGAAAAATCGCGGGAATGCTAAGAAGTTGCCAAAAGCTTAAACGTTATTTTTTCGTTGACTTGAAAACAGCGTGATATGGAAATGTTTCTTAGAAAAAGGTTCGGTAAAGCTTCCTTTATTTGAGTGATCTAGCCGTCAAGCTGTTATGAAATCCCTCGCAGGTTCAAATAATTCTGTGCAGTCCCTTGCCCTTTTAAAGCTACTTTTCTTATTTCTTTTCTTTTTCTTTCTTTTTTATTTTTGGTTCATTTGTCTAATCATTTGTTTTACGTGTTTGTCTTTTATTAATTTAATTACTGCGATGTTCTAAAGGCCTTTGGATAGGGATAAAGTATGGAAAAACAAATAGCTGAAAAGGCACTTAATTAATGAAGGAAATGCTCAAAATAACCGCTCTTTTGTTAACGCAGATATGAGCACGCTGTTGCAGAGAACCTCTTGTATGCTGGAACATGCCTGCATGCTTCACTAATCAATAGCGTAATTAGTTTTGGATAATTCCATGCGATTAGGGACCTGTGCGGTGGCGCTCCATCTTGCTGTAAGCACATTATCATCCGTTTTATCAACGCAACGTTTTGTAATAAGAGCGGCAGATCTTGGGCAAACAGAATATATCGCGATTCCGTGAAAAAATAGGGTCCTCTTAGGTGATCATTTAGCATCCCACACTACACTTTGACACTCTATTACACCTGGCACCCTTTCACCCATTGAGGGTTACTTACGGGTCTGTATTATATAGATTCACTGTTCTAACATCGCTTCGTCACTAAAAACCACATGCTTAAGAATCTGGCATCATCTTCTACCTGTTGCAATAACTATTGCGAAAATATCACTCGAGCTTGGTAGTCAGGTTCGTAGACAGAACCTCGTGTAGATGGTAGTGATGAAATTTATTGAGATGCAGTATTCTCAAAACTGATGCCTGGCTAATGTTCATATCCTGTGCAATGGCCCTAGAGTTGGTACGCTGGTTGTTTGCAATTTGCATTACGTACCCTTTCTTCATTCTTTCTAGCAGCCAATAGAGCATCCCGAACAGGTGATTTTTTGACTGATCTCTTTTCACGGAGGCACCTTTCAACCCTTTGAAACCTATCTGTAGTTGGTGTTCTTCCTGGAAATCATTTTTCATACAAGCTTCTTGCTTTCGTTACGTTATATCTTGCTTAACCATAGAGCAAGAGCATGTTCACATGTTCGTCGTTTCAATACACTGCTGTGTGTATCTGAGTAACAACCGAGACAGGTAGAGAGATCAGAAGTACTTAGTGCAAAGGACACGGAAGGTTGATCCGTGCCAGATTTCAGCACAGCTACCTGGACACTTCGCATTTTGAAGGATTTACAACAGGGTTGGATGGAATTTAACACCAAAATTAAAAGCGTACCTGCGGGCTATGAATTTGTTTCCGTGTTCATTATATATGTGTCAGCAAAAGATATTAAATATCTTCATCTGTTTTATGTAATTTATTGATAATGTTTACTAATAATTACTGTTTCGTAATACTATATTATAGGTCAAAAAAGTAAAATAAGGGGTAAATAATGAACATACAACGAAAGATTCGAACCCGAATTCTCAGAACACACCAATGAACGAAACGTAACAATTCCGCGCGACCAGTCAACAGTTAGAAACAATGCTCTATTAAGCCTCAATGCTAGCTGAGTAGTTTGGGACCTACTATAATCCTTTAATTTTGTTTTCAGCCCCTTTTGGAGTTTTAACATCAATAATAACTCGGCACAACTATTACGTCTTGCATACAAAAGTTGTATGCCATGGATTATGTCAGAATTGAATTATTAACTTATTTAACGCCTATGTGACTGTACAATATCCACTATGCAGTCGTGTCTTAAATTGTTTGACATTTTATTTTCAGTAATTTTGATATTTGGGGCATATGATGTGCGTTCATGGATGCGACAGTTCAAAGAAGGCCGACCTTTTGTCACTCGTGTGGAATGCGCCGTACTCCATCAGCGCGTCCATCTCTGTGAATTCCTGAAGCGATCGCCCTACGGCATTGATAATGGCGATTCGTGCGGCGAAACCTCTCCCTCTAAGTGCTTCTTCCATTTTTGCGAAGAGATCAAGGTCACAAGGGCTTATATCGGGTACTATGGTGGATGCTCCAGTATCTCTCAGTTTCATCGACGTAGGAGGTCCATATCAGCATTTCCAGTGTGGCAATTTTCATTAAGCGGGATGAGTTTCACTGCCAGCAAATGCGCGTACATGTGCTGCAGCAATTCACCTCCTTCTCCCCATTGACTTAGGGTAAATAAAACCAGCGTATCAACCTGAGATTATTATTATTCCTACCTTGGGACGTAAAATAATAATATGTGACTAAGCAACTGAGGTAAGGGGAGTGAACATAATAGTAAGAATATTAATACTACTGGCCCAATTTAGAACGGCCCACATGTAAATAGCCAATAGTGTAAGAATTAAACTACCGACATCAGATACAACACCTTTTCACGCATTTTTAATGATTCCTAATTGATCTAACCATAAGTGACTAGCAATTATTCCACACCAATTATCCCATTCCTTATAATAATTAATTATATCATATCATTCCCCTTCAAATTGAGGTCATCTAAGTAGGGTTTCATTAATCAACATTTTCTCTCGCTCTTTTATAAAGTTCCACAGACCAATCAGCGTCCTACCTGTCATATCGAAAGCACTGGAGCGGACTATTAGCTAAATTCGGACTGTCTTAACTTGCACAACCTACTGTAAAAACTAAACGGCATACTAGGCGGAACACAACAAGGACAGCACTGCAGCGCCTTGTTACCTTATGATAAGATACACGAGCTAGTATCTTGCAGACACCGGGAAATGTGTCTGCTTAGGTAGCCTGACCACATTTTGAACACTTTAGGGATTTACTCCTCTTCACTACTTACAAAAATGAGCTTACTTAAATATTATGATGATAACAACATCAATAATAATATTCACGCCTTTTTTTTTCTAGAAAAAAGCACAGGATCTCTTGTCCTCAACAAATTACAAACAATAAACTATCCTATAGAGTAGGCTTGTTTATGGACCCAAACTTTTTAAAACTATTATATTACATTTTGTAATTAAAAACGGGGAAGTGATAACCATTTGTATTAAAATAACAATATTGCTGGTGGTTTATAGAGCAATTAATGAATTGTGCATTAAGGTGATCAAAGGATGTTAACGGAGGTCTAAAAATCCTAATTAAGAGCAGATTGCTGACAGCGTTGACATGCAAAACTGTACTTTCTGGTGTCATTCTCAGGTTAATCTGGGACATTCACTTGAAGATATAGGAATGGTTTCAGTAATGCTTTTTAAGTTTTCAGCATTCTCTGGCGACCTCATATATGCTTTGAAGCGTTAAACATTTTTTTTTTTACAGAAATCCGAAATCTGTGGCAGAGCTGATAAATGCCTTTCTGTTTTTTCAGTTCCTAATGTCTATTTCTTACGGTCCGACACAGTCGCACATCTGGCCAGTTCCAGATCCCTGCTAGAGAAAGTATTTTCATTATGGGATTCTTGAGTCTGTCATAAAAGAGAGAGCACTTGGTGGATCATTGTGAACATCAGTTCCATGAGTTTGCAGCTTCAAGAGCCTGTCTGCATGCTAAGCCAGTGTACGTTTTCCTTTGATCAAACATCTCAGTGATAATTGTATTTCGTTGCGTGCAGTGTGTAGATATGTCTATTTCTTATAAATCCAAACTGAGTCAGAGCTTTAAGTATATCGATTATGAATCCCAGATCTAGAACAAAATTACAGAGATTATTTTCCTGTACAGATTTTCATACATTCAACATTCCTTATTTCTTTGGGTTATATGGTCACACTTTATTGAAGTGAAACACCAAATGTTTATACTTCTGCCCTGAAACTGCAATAGCATTGTAACTAGAGTCTATCCATCTAGTTGATAACACTTTTCCTATCTTCAGTAACTTATCTTTCAATACATTCCCTTGTATAGACTTTGAGATGATTGGCAAGTAGCATACAGCTTGTCTTTAATGACATCGTGAACAGACATTTCCAACGTATGGTTGGCACAGTGCCCAAAACCAAGTTTTTGGAGACTCCGCCCTTCGATTCAAATACCACAGCAGCTCAGTGAAGAGTTGATGCAATCAAGTTATCTCCCAAGCAGTACTTCCAGTTTATCCAACAAACTTGAAAATATTTCATTGGCTGCAAAAGTTTGCAACTGAATAAGCACGTTTCTTTATATCAGTTCAGTGAAATGAGACACGGAGATAAGCAATTATCACACGTTTCTGACTCACAGTTGTGGCTTCATCGATCATCAAACCTATTTTGTTCTTTCAGTTAATTAGCTTCCTCGATAAAGATTTTGTATTTCTGTGGCAATAGTTAACAATATTTATACAAGCGTTGGTAGAATGACGGATTCTACTCCAACTCCATTTATTTCTTGAAGATTGGATCTCGTCTTTGATATTGTGGTATGACTGGTTTTTCTTTATAACATTATAAGCCATGCTGAAAATTCTACAGTAACTTCCTTTCTCGGCTTAAAGCCTCTATGCCTGCTGTTTCTAGCTTTTGTTTGCTAGCTCACTCCATAATTTTGCCTTCTTTATGCTCCCGACTTTTTTCTCAGGGATGACAACCGCTGCTTCCCCCATTAAAGAAACCTATCTATTTATTCAATCTCTCAAAAATTTAATGCATATAATTATATTAGCACCTCAGTATTAAAACATAAACACCCCTAACTATCTTTCTGAAGACAAGTCATTAATTTTTGACAAATTAAAGTTATTTTTAATGATCAAACAATGGACCAAATGTAATTTCACTGCTGCAATAGTTTCGAATCTGAAACTTTTTGCTTTTTGGAAGACGATCGTTGAAGTGATTTTCAGTTGATTTCAGACAGTTCTATTGAAGGTTTAAGTGTCTATTATGCTTACCCATATAATACTTCTGCTTAACTTTCTGTTGCAGAACACCAGGATGTAATTCTTCTTGAGAAATTATTTACATTATTGACACTATCACGTATAAAGCGAAAGTATGTCAATACAGTCAGTATACGTAGAGTACGGAACAATATGCCTCATACTAATAGGGGTAGGTAGTGTCCATAGCTGTGCGTATAATTTTAGAAGTCTAATTGTATAAATCTGGCAACACTCAAGATCACAGTATTTTAATAAATGGCATTCTCATCTTAATCCTCCTATATGCGTATGTATTTATTGATTCTACTCAGCTGGTATCTCAAGTTTGATCTGCCAGCATTCCATTAAAATAATGTGTGCCAATGTGCGAGTTACACTAACATGAACAAAAATGCAAGCTCTGTCAGTCGGAGTATTCCTAGGGCTACTATTGAATTTCAAGAGCATCTACACATGATTCGTTTGCACATACCAAACGAAAAATTCTGTTTCTCTGTTAATGTTCGATATAACATCTGGAATCTCGATTTTTATTAATGGAATCTATTAAAAGCGATGGTTTCCAATAAACCTTCCAAGTACTCAAATAATGAAATTTTGTCGAAAGTATAAAGCTAGGTGTCGTAATTGGAATAGAAATTTCCAGTGAAATTTGAACTAATAGTGCAAATATAATAGTAAGGAATTCAGTTATGTATAAAAACACAACCATTTCAATGAAACCAAGGAAAAGACAGAAAACTTTAACCGCAGTCAGTAATATTTTCCAGTGATCTGAATTTCATAAGAACTACTTCCCTAAGCATGTTGAAATTCTTGCAATACTTTTTTTTTTTAATTGATTTATTTATGGACGCTCTCTAACATCGCAGGTCATCAGCGTCCCATTCAACTCAGGGTGCGAAACGGCCGACAAATTTTGCTCAGAGGCCTCTCTTTCAGGCTTGAGGTTCTTTTTCGTGCCGTAAATGTACAACACGGGACCCATGGCTTTACTTCCCTTCCGAAGGAAGCCATACTTAGGAATTTTACGCCCCGAAAAAATCCATCGGTCCTTGCCAGGCTCGAACCCGCGTTCTTGGGTGTAGGAGGCAAGTATGGTAACCACTACACCACTAGGACCAATGAATTCTTGCAATACAATTAATTTATAGAATTAATTTATAGGACTTTAAATTTAGCATCTAATTAGCTCTAAGAACTACGTATTTTGAAATGCACAGGGCAGATAATTTTTAGAGAATGGTCCAAAATTTCTCCACTGTCGTGAAAGATGTTTTATTACACTGGTTTCAGTCAACAATAATACTGTTATTCCTATTTTTCTAAATATTAAATTATTTTTGTTATAGTAGGTATCTCTGAATAACCCTGAAAACTTGAAAATTTCTGTACAAATTGCCTATTTACTACAGGGTTTCATTATTACATAAGAATCATGCGCAAATATTCGCTCCTCATGTTTTAAATTCTGGAAGGCGCTTCAATGCATTAAATTCAATTCACACAGTAATAAAATATCTTGCACATCTGTTCAGGACTACAAGCAAACACCAACTAACTTGAAATATCGCCTGAAATATTTTCTTAAGGGGGAGATTGCGAAATTATAATGGGAGCTCGTCCTTTCGACCTTTGTGCGTCATTCACATATGTCTAACTTGAACGCAGGGTACAATTAAAATTAAATATGTATGTTATTTTAATTTGTTTAAACCAATGATTAACAAAGCTTAATCAGTACACAGCGATCTTAGCGTGTCAGGAATATTATGTTTACGTATAAAATCAGAACTCACTCTTATTGTGGTTATTTTGGCTAGTTAAAAATGAACTTAAACAAACATTCACAAACACTTTAATTAAATTTAATAAAATATGTATTTTAAGTTACTGTACACTTTAATGAATAGATTCCAATTAGTGGAATGGTTGAGCTCGGGGTTCATATTCTTAAAAGCTTGGAATAATGCTGGATATTCCCGTTCTCATTTATTGTTTCAGGTTGTTTTTGATCAGAACTATTTATCACAAGTACCGCCATAATATCAGTTTCACCTAAACATGAAACTACTAGTGGAAATGCAGGAATTCGATTCTTTTACCGAAATATAAAATTAAATCATCTCATGGCAACAAATTAAACGTTCTGTGCATTAACGCAAAACATCGTAAATTCTGAATGAACTTGATTAATGTAAACTTGTCGATAGTATCTTCTTGAAAGCACTGTTCAAATTACTTTATAAGTTTGGATAGACGCTTTACCAAAAGACACTTTTATGACGCATACCTTTATTGTATATTGAAAACACCTGCTACAGGAGGAATCCATCTTTGTTACTGTGTTCGTTATTTTTTTCCCTAGTTGCGAATTTACTGTAAGTTGAATCACAGATCAATGTCGGAAAAAAATGTACTTATAGGTAAATGTCGCCTTTCTACCAAAAGGCTCAAAGTATATAACGTTTCCAATATTTCACACAATTTTAACAAAAAAAAAAAAAGAGTTTCACATACTACTTACATACTGGTGTTTTCCTCTTTGAGAAAACTCTACATTTCCTGTCGTAATTCAAACCTACAGGACAATGCATTGCCACAATAGAGTCATTGCGAGGGCAGCTGTACAAAAGAGGACGTGTATTCGACTTCCATATCCTTACACAATGCTTTGAAAATCCTTGCTTTCAGTGGCCGAGATTTATATAGTTTACCCCATTCACCACACATTCTAAGACAGATTCAATGGAAAACTTAGATCCTTATAGAAGTCCTTCCTTGTGAATGATGCAGTGCGTCCACATAAAATACATAGCTTTGTTTTCATAAGGGCCTGCAGTATTGCATAACAGCCGCATATAGAATGTCCATCATCAATATAAATGCAAATGTACACTGTACACTCTTGAGATATTTGCAGACAAAAATGTATCCATGAACAAATAAGTCTTAAGTTTTTATTACAGCAACAGTACTTTTAGAATGTAAAACATTTCCACATTATCATTGCTACCTATGAACTGCAAAAACCAATCAAACGTGCGTCCTTATTACTGTACATGGCTTAATATACAAATTGGTTCTAATGACTCCTGCCAGAGTAGTATGTGTCCCTCCTTGTACTAATTTTATTGCACATCGCTGCATTACCGACCTTTTAGGTATAGGTGTACGCAATCCCGCAACATGTAACTGTATTACCGACTTGTGGTAAGCTGTTTCCTTACCGAAATTCTGTGGATGCATTTCCCGCAATAAGGACCAGTCCAAGAAGGAACAATATTTTACTTATTATACACATTACAAAATTTATTATACAAATTGGTGGGGATTTGTTTTCTTACTGACCCTCAGTGGGGCAAGGTAAACACACTTTCTAGGAATGGTGGACAGTTATATTATTGGATGGTGGATATGAGGCATGTTGTGCGTTTGTAAAATATATTATATATGGAATAAACAAATGTAAAAAGTATTTGTCACTTACATTGAAATAATATGAAAAGATGTTAGGCGGCAATCAAAAAATACTTTAGCACCGCAATCGCTTTTTAGTAGACAGCAGCGAATATTTGAAGCAAAGGCTATTTAACTTTGTAAAAATAAAATGTTTCCAGAAAAAAAATAATGTTTAGTCTGTCATGGGGTACGTATTATTTACTTTGATGTTGCAATGCTGAAGTGTGTAAATGTTCCTTAATTTACAATCTTTAGGAAATAAACGAAAATATAAAATAGCATTTACTAGCTCATGCGGGATTGTTTTGCCCATAACTTCAAGTTGTCTACTGAAAGTGGGGGAAATTCGCGCGGTGCACTTCGAGGGTTGATAGGTTTCTACTTACTCCTGTAGAGTCAACATGGAATTGTAAGAGTTGCTAATTGCATTTTGATATTGGAATTTTTGTCTAAAATGTTTTTACCAATTTTACCTGTTAATGGCATTTTAATGCATTGTCATTCTGAAGGGGGCTTTCAAGTGAAAATGGAATTGCTGACATTGTAATTTTCCCTCACCACATTAAAAAAACTGTGCAAAGTGCCACAAACGGTGTCCACGTGATTTGATAGATACGTAACTGCGACGCGTGTTATCGCAATTTAAATGAGCAGTTCTGTTTAATAATTATTTGATTAAGAGAAATCCTTATGCTAAACTCATGTCTGTATGACACGTGGAAAAAATACGCCCTTTATGCAACAAACTTGTGAATACGAGGCATAGAAAAACTCCTCAACAGTGTGGATAAACTTGTTAATATTTATGAGAATGCTACCGTGAGAGCAAAATTCAGTCGTACAGTGCGCCAAATTTGCGAAAGAACTTCATATTCATGTATATAGATTTTGAGTGTATGCAGAACACCACTTATTCGGCAGAAGCGGGCATATGTGGTGCGGTATTAAAGAATAGGTATTTCACAAGGACCCAGTGAATCAGTTATTTGATAACATCACACAACCGGGTTCGAATCCTGTCACATTGTTGTCATAGCGCTTTTTCAAACAGTGCTTAACCTCCACTTTCACTATTGAGGCACCACTGGTGATGAGCACTAATGATGCATAAGATGAAATGATATATTGGGAAAAGCTTTTAAGGAAGGAAACATTATAATCCCAAGTTTATGGTACCTCCCGGCATTTGCCATTTATGAAGACAGAAAAACCTGGGGAAACCCTCAGGCAGGAAAGACGGTCCTGGCGGGATTCTAACCCCAGACCTTCCGTTCAGGAGTCCGAGCCATAACGACCACGACCACCCGTGGTGGTGTCATTGCGCACTACTTATAATTCATTGTTCCCTAGCACTTTTTTGTTGTACCTAAAATGCATATTCAACCTACTATGTCACTTCTTTAAGCTTAATATAAATACATTTAATAACATTTTTAAAAGGATTAGTCGTATATCATATTATTTTCTGTTTTATCTTATTTTATAAAACATAACATTTTCCATTTTATTTTGGAAATAACTGAATATTGATCTAAATGCATTGGTTTTCCACTGAGCACTGTTTCAATTATATATAATCAGATATTTTCCTGCTGATTCACACCATGTATATTTTTGTTCCATTATTCCGGTTAAGATTTCTAATGGGAATTAATTGATTTTTGTAATTGGATCGCACCCTAATATTAAATGATAATTTGGTAACTTTTTTGTTTTAGATCTTGCAATATTTTGGTAAAATTGTCGGGAGTGGAACCTCCTATATTTTGATAGTTTTGTTTATAAATAAGATAATTGCAAGCATCCACTCTGTTTCACATTGTTATCTCCCTTCATCGATGATGTTTTTCCACTAGGAGATAAAATGAAAAACGTATAAACATATTTATATTATTTCCACTTCTTATATGTGTCACTAGTTAGTGGTGCGTCCTCATAATTTTCACATCTGGAATATTAATTGTGTTAAAAAGAAGCTTGTCTATTATTCAGAAAATAGTGCAATTCTTTGTTCCCGTTTTTGAACATAGAATCAAGGATGTTGTGATATAGTAAAATTTTAAGTCATTACTTTGTATATTCCTCCGGTAACTCATATGTGAGTTAATTATTTCGTTTATTGAAATATTTTTATTCATGCTTTCCAGAACAACTAAAAGAACTTTCAGAATAAATTTTTACAATTGTTTGTGCTTCTATTGTTAATATCTGGTAGCAATACCGGTACTGTATTTTAAATATACTGCTGTTCTGTAGGCTTTAAAAATATGACTTACAAAATGAACTTTTAATTCAAAAAAGTGCTTCCATAATAAATAATGTTGCACAGCATATTTATAAATCGTTGGATTGTTTCTTCTTTGAATGAAAATAAATTAATTTATAGAAAATTTACTTCTCTGGTTTATTTTTTCTTTTGACTTATACTTATATGCAATGATAAACCAAAAGTGAAACAACAACAATAATAACAATAATAATGGTGAGTATAATAATGTTTGTAGTAACTAAGGAATGTGAAGCTATATATTTTCATTTACATAATTTCATAATTTCCATAGTTGTTCATAAATATTTCCTAAATTATCAACTGCGACGTTGGCGATCAGTATTAAATTGAAAGCAAAAAAAAGAACCATATACTTCAGCGAAAGTCACGGTACAATGCTTTAAATTTAGCAAAATGTTGATAGGGATGTCAT